>CM075507.1:30202838-30537838 GCA_037950675.1 Hypophthalmichthys molitrix | reverse complement strand
AATATCATGGGGCTATATTTAGATGGTTGTCTAGCTGTCCCTAAGTTTCATTTCCCCTTTTCTTATATTTAGACATGATTCAGACACACACTGACTTAGGTCCATGCAAGGTTTGAGGACATTTAGGTTTCAAAACATTTACATTTACATTTATGCATTTGGCAGACGCTTTTATCCAAAGCGACTTACATTGCATTATACTATACATTTGTATCTGAGTATGTGTAATCCCTGGGATCGAACCCATGACCTTGGCATTGCTAGTGCCATGCTCTAACCACTGAGCTACAGGAAAGCATATAAATGTTATTCCTGCAAGGAAAAAGAAATGGTAGTTATGATTAAATAAAAAATTCCACCACACTGCTGACTAGCCAATGAAAATGCAACATAAAATGACGTATTGAGCATTGCGACATGACGCTAAAACTTAAATACCGTGGAGGTGAAAAGTGCTAAAAGGAATAGTGGCACATAAAAACCACAAGTGCCAATGCTCGATTCATCTTGCTCTTTTTGTTTGTCACTGGTGCATGCTGATGACATTTTATTTAAATTTGAATAAAATGAAAGCTAAAAGACTTTCAAATCACATGAGCCAATATTTTATTTATTCACAATAGAACATAGATAACATAACAAATGTTTAAACAGAGAAATTTTACACTTTTATCCACTAAATGAGCTCATTTCAAATTTGATGCCTGCTACAGGTCTCAAAAAAGTGCAACAAATGGCTGAAAAAGCAAGAAATTTAGAAAAGATTCAGGTGGGAGAACATCTAGCAACTAATTAAGTTAACTTATATCAGGTCTGTAACATTATTAGCTATAAAAGGGATGTCTTAGAGAGGCAGAGTCTCTCAGAAGTAGAGATGGGCAGAGCTGTGAAAGAGTGTTTAAAATGATTGTGGAATACTTTAAAAACAAAGTTCCTCAACATCAAATTGCAAAGGCTTTGCAAATCTCATCATCTGCAGTGCATAACCTCATCAAATGATTCAGAGAAGCTGGAGAAATCTCTGTGCATAAGGGACAAGGCCAAAGACCTTTATTGGATGCCCGTGGTCTTCGGGCCCTCAGACGACACTGCATCACTCATCGACATGATTGTGTCAATGACATTACTAAATGGGCCTAGGAATACTTCCAAAAACCACTGTCAGTAAACACAATCCGCCGTGCCATCTGCAGATGCCAACTAAAGCTCTATCATGCAAAAAGAAAGTCATATGTGAACATGGTCCAGAAGCGCCGTTGTGTCCTGTGGGCCAAGGCTCATTTAAAATGGACTGTTTCAAAGTGGAAAAGTGTTCTATGGTCAGACGAGTCCAAATTTGACATTCTTGTTGGAAATCATGGATGCCGTGTCCTCCGGGCTAAAGAGGAGGGAGACCTTCCAGCGTGTTATCAGCATTCAGTTCAAAAGCCAGCATCTCTGATGGTATGGGGGTGCATAAGTGCATACGGTATGGGCATGCTTTGGAAGGCACTATGAATGCTGAAAGGTATATAAAGGTTTTAGAGCAACATATGCTCCCCTTCAGATTGCATTGGTTTCAGCAGGACAATGCAAAACTACATCCTGCAGCTATTACAACAGCATGGCTTTGTCGTAGAAGAGTCCGGGTGTTGAATTGGCCACCTGCAGTCCAGATCTTTCACCTATAGAGAACATTTGGCGCATCATTAAACGAAAAATACGTCAAAGATGACCATGAACTCTTCAGCAGCTGGAAACCTATATCAGGCAAGAATGGGACCAAATTCCAACACCAAAACTCCAGAAGCTTCAACTGTTTCAAACTGTTTTGAAAAGAAGAGGAGATGCAACACCATGGTAAACATGCCCCCGTACCAACTATTTTGAGACCTGTAGCAGGCATCAAATTTGAAATGAGCTCATTTTGTGCACAAAATTGTAAAATTTCTCAATTTAAACATTTATGTTATCTATGTTCTATTCTGAATAACATATTGGCTCATGTGATTTGAAAGTCTTTTAGTTTTCATTTTATTCAAATTTAAAAACCCAACCCAACATTTCCAGAATTCAGGTTGTACTAACTAACAATTCAATAGATGTCATCATTGTACAGTCTACATACATGTTGTACCCAAGTTTATTAGATCCATGTCGCACAGTGTGATTTGTAATGATCTTATAAGATTGCTGAAATCACACAGTCTGTAGAAGGCATAAAGAGATTCTTCATGAAATGGTTTCTTCTGAAGTTTGACAATTATGTGCAATTAGATAAGTCTCTAGTAGCTTCTTAAATTTAAAGTGGAAGGAAGACCAGGAAATCTTGATCATCATTCTTGAGAAAATTGCTTTTTACTTTCAAGGAGCTTTTAAGTATCTGATTCTGAGGACTGACCCATTGTGACACAGTATCTGAGTCACAGAGGTTGTCCTTGCTCAACTAGTTTCCACACTTATGTGTTTTGTAATTGAAATGTACTTCTAATGCTGGTTGCACATTAATTAGAACAGGACAGAAAATACACTTTATTATGTCATAGACATATTTATGTGTGCTACAGTAGCTATTTTTTTAAAAGCCATATGTAATATTTGAGAGAAAAAATATTGGGAATGATTATATTCTTGTTTCGAGGCAAACAGAATTTTTTTCAATGACTGATTTAATAACTCAAGGTATGTGCAACCATTATCAATACAGGATAAGAGACCTGTGACGTCAAGAATGGCTAATAAGTTTTATGTGGCGAGTTACAATTAAAAAGGTGTAACAGATGGTAATCACAATGTTTTGAGACAAACAGTTGAACCTCAGCAGAGAGCAAGAATTCATTTTAAATATGCACAAAACAATAAAAATGTGACCTAAACTGCACCGATATGGTAAGTCTTTTTTTTTTTCGTAGCCTAACATATATATTTGTATGTATATAATGGTTATGTTGCTTGTTTTCAAATGTTTTTCTCTTTTTCTTTTTTTTTTTTCAGATGTCTCAGCACATATTACTATTTTGTGGGATATTAATTGTATTTTTTTCTTTGTTCAGCAAATCATAAGTGTTAAATTTGACCTTCTAGCCAGAGCACTTGCATCTCCACATACTCTTTCCTCTCAAGCCAAAAGTCATGCATTGAAAAAGAATGGTATGTTTCTTATCATTTACTTCTTGTAACTCATATTTTGAGTCATATTTGCTTTGTGTTTACAATCCCGGTCTGGACATACAGTCTCAATTTTTTATTAACTTTTTTTTTTCTGCAACTTTAAGAAAACAAAAATAAAGTTCTAATTTTGTAAAAAAAGAAAAAAAAAATCGTGCAAATTTCAAGCATTTAAGCAGAAGCGTTTGGATCAAAATATTTGTAATAATCATGAGCAACAAAAGTTTGGGGTTGGTAAGATTTTGTAATTTTTGAAAGAAGTCTCTTCTGCTTCCCAAGGCTGTATTTATTTAATCAAAAATGCAGCTAAACAGTAATCATGTGATATATTTTTGCACAACTGTTTACTATTGTAATATATTTAAAAATGTAATTTATTCCTGTGATCAAAGCTGAATTTTCAGCATCATTGCTCCAGTCTCCAGTGTCACATGATCCTTCAGAAATCATTCTGATATGCTGATTTGCTGTTCAAGAAACATTTCTGATTATCAATGTTGAAAACAGCTGTGCTGTTTATAGAAAATTAGATTTTTGTAACATTGTAAAAGTCTTTACTGTCACTTTTGATCAAATTAATTCAAACTTCTGCTTGAATTTCCCAGATGAGCCGGCACAGTCCCTGTATTCCCATGTGCGCGTGTTGTGTTGGGTCATGACGAGGCCTGAAAATCTGCAGAAAAAGCTCCAGCACATCCGTGCCACCTGGGCTAAACACTGTAACCAGGTGCTGTACATGAGCTCGCAGAGCTCTGACTTCCCCACCGTGGGGCTCAACGTCAGCGAGGGCCGATCTCAGCTGTACTGGAAGACCATCCGTGCTTTTCAGTACCTCCATGCCCACCACCTCCAGCACGCAGACTGGTTCCTCAAAGCGGACGACGACACATTTGTGGTGGTTGAAAACCTGAGATACCTACTTTCCAATCATGACACTGAGGAGCCTGTTTATTTCGGCCACAAGTTCCGGCCGTTTGTACATCAGGGTTACATGAGCGGAGGAGCCGGATACGTTCTGAGCCGAGAGGCTCTCAGGAGATTTGTGCAAGGTTTCAGCACGGGACGCTGTAAGCATTTCAGCTCCGTGGAGGACATGGCCTTGGGAAGGTGCATGGAGACCATGGGAGTGAAGGCCGGGGATTCAAGAGATCCAAACAAACGTGAAACATTTAATCCTTTTAGACCGGAAAACCACCTCATTTTCCCAAAGAATGGAAAACAGACCTGGGGCTACAGTTACTACAAAACAAGACGGGTGAGTGCAGCTGGCAGTTTTTCATTGAAAATATTTGTGAGTCATTCTACAGTTAAACCTAAGCTCTACTTTATTCAACAATTTCTTCTCTTCCCTGTCATTCTCTTACACTGTTTACATTGTAAACACAGTGCAGCGCTTCCGGGTTCTACGCCAGAACGCCGACTCTGATATTTGCGGATAATGTACAGTCACATTCAGATATTTTAAGTGTGACAAACAAAACTTGTATTAGCCATTTATCTTTAAAGAATTTAAGTTACAACGGGAACGTGACTAAAAACTGCAGATACTGTGAATCAGAATCGAGGCAAATAGGTTTTCCCATATTTTTGAATATTTATTGTTAAATTCAGTTTAAACCTACAAACACAGAGACAGACTTGCATTAGAAAACATGCTTTATCCACCATTTTTCTTGTTGAATATCCTGTTTCACTCAGATACACATCAGATTGCAGAAAATAATTTCAGTTTGTCACTAGTTACTAGTGTTTTTTTTTTTCTACTTTTACTATTTTTAAAATGTAAAAATGTCTCTTTACTCAGCATCATAATAATAGAGTAGTATTTTCATGCTAAAAAAAAAGTTAACTGTAAAATGTAAAAAAAAAAAAAATGTTAAAAAAGTAACTGTAAGATTCCCATTAGAGTTAAAATGTGTTTTAAAACAAATATGGATTTCTATAGGACTTGTGTATATTGAAGTTTAACTTCTGCATAATGACCTTTTTGCATTGTCCAAGATTAGTCAAAAATGAATGGTTTTTCTCTTCTTCCAGGGCCCTGACTGCTGTGCAGATTTTGCGATATCGTTTCATTATGTGAAACCTGCAGACATGTACATGCTGGAGTATTTTGCACATCACCTGCGACCATTTGGATACAAGTACAGATTCAACACTAATCAACAAAACAGCACCAGTGAAATTAAACCACATTACAAATACAATAGACAAAAATAAAAAAATACAATGATGTTTAATGTGACCAAAAAACAGTTTTCATGAGAAGACAGATTACTGATTGTTTTTCTGTATATTTGTTAATTGCCCATGAAGAAAGAGTTTTTTGTTGGTTTGCTCAAAATAATGTCTAAATGTTACTGCATTAGATGACAACATATCAAACTACTTTTAATTTTTCTCTGCCATGTCTTCTATATTTCTTTAAAATGAAAGAAACGGTTTGATATTTTGCTATATAATGCAGTCTCAATTCAACATTTTAGGTGTGCCAAATACTTTTTGTGGCCATTATATATGCAAATACATGCATTTATTCAGTTTCAGTGCTCTAATGATAAGACTTACATTTTCACACAGGATTTTCTGCAGGTCTGTTCACTATCAAAATGGTTTTTGTTGCCATTGCAACCTCCAAACCAGAACTGAGCACATGAATTGGTCTTAGGATCAAAATACCATTTAACAACATACTCTCGACATGGACCGGGATCCAGAGGCTCTAGGCACCCCTCCTCTGAGAGAGAAAATAGAAAGATTAAGGTAGTTGTTTTGTTTACAGAATTGCTATTATTATTGTATCACTTTTGAACGGCTGTATGGGCATTTACCTGCAGTAAAATGATTCTGTACGAGCAGCGACGGGTCAGTTGGTCTGTGTTTCGGGGCAGTCCTGTATGTGCCCTGATTTGGCTGGTCCAAAGATGTGAAAGAGATAATGTCTGTGTCGTCTGATTTAGGATCATAGTAGGGGGACACGCTGACGGGTCCAAGGTCATCTGGCTGATTAATTTAGTGTAATATTAATATCTCTTCATAACTAAAGTACTTGGATAATAACAGGAACTGTAAAAGATCACATCGTTTTGATTTTAGCCTCAAGATTTTTTTTTAATTTTCAATCTCCTTTTTTTGTCTACTACAACAGTCCTGCAGTTTAGCAAATTATTTTTTAAAATACAAATATTCCAAATATTGTAATCTCTTAATTAATATTAAGTCATAAAAATTGCATGCATAATAATAATTAGAAAAATATAATAATAAATAAATACATTTATAATATATAGATGTCACACTGATGGAATTTTATGCAATTTATTTACCGTTTCATTTAAAAATTCTGCTATTTAAAATTATAATAATAATATAACATTAAAATAAAAATACATAATAAATGCATTTATTATAATAAAGTCACACTGCAGGACATTTATTATGTAATTTCAAATAACAAATGTCTTGCAGTGTGACATTTTTGTTAACATAGTGTATTTTCAGACCAAATATGCCGCATTTAGTTGCATTTTTTCTAAATTAATTAAAGTGTGTGTCACTTTACCTTGGAGCTGGAGGTAGTGCCATCAATGTTCTCACAGACCTTTTGGAGCAATTTACTTCCCAATTCTAGACCACAGAGACAGAAAGCATGAATTTAATGAATGTAGATGATCCTGTAGCTCTGATGAGTCTAGGGTTTGATTCCCAGGGAACTCGAAGTTGCTTTGGATAAACACATCAGCTAAATGTGTAATTTAAGGCATTCTTTTTATATTTGTATAGAACATTTGATGGTTTTTAAAGGTGAAGTGTATTGATGCTGAAATACTTTCTTCTGTCCCAGTTCAATGTCCAAATACAATGCCCTTTAATGGGATTGTTCAAAATAAAAATTCTGCCAGCATTTACTCTTCCACACAGATTTATATACATATACACAGTCACGGTGATTTGGCCAAGTAAGACATGTTCCTGGATCAACATATTTTGTTGATCCTGGAACAACATTTCTGTCCGAAAATGTAGTCCTAAACCTACCCCTAAACCTAAGCCTATCCATAAGTTATCCCTAAAATCAGAGGGAAAAGATGTACACTGATGTAGAAGTACCTAACCCTGGTTTTAAGCCTAAACTTGACATAAACTGTAAACCTCTGTTTGGTTGATTGGAATATTGTTGTTGGAAGACGGAAGGAACATGTTGTACTTGATGAAATCACATTCACCACATATACACCTACCCCTAACCCTACCGATAAACATTTTATTCCTAGTAAATACCCTTTAGCCACTTTATTTCCACTTTTTTAATATTTTCTTCATTTTTATTTAAAAATAAAGGCTACTCTGAGCTGATATGTGATGGGGAAAAGGGAGAAGAATGAGTTTTGGAAAAAGGCGGATTCCAACTCTGGTCAATCATGTCAAAAGTTACTGTCTTTCTTTTGTAAGAAGTTAGAAGTTACCGCTTTTTGTAATTTTGTCTGGCCCAACCAGACATTGGTGGGCGGAGTTAGTGTAAATAGTCTTTGCCAACAAGGCGGGCACTTAGGCCCTGTTTCCATGTGATATCATCACAGAGAGGCACAAAATCACTCTCCAGGACATTCTCGTTCACTGTCCCTTACTGGTGGAATGATCTTCCTGCCTTCATCCGCAATGCAGAATCCCTGGCAATATTCAAAAGACAGCTGAAAACTCATCTCTTTCGTGAGCACTTATCCTCATCCTAAAAAAAAAAAAAAATCCTATACCTATCCCTTCACTTCCTTTAATCCCTCTCTATTGTAGCTTATGATACTCTGAGCACTGCCTAAAACTTGTATTGTGAGCACTTCTTGTCCCTATTTGCCTCGTCATGATGACTCGCTTATTGTATTCCTCACTTGTAAGTCGCTTTGGATAAAAGCGTCTGCCAAATGCATAAATGTAAATGATATTAAGATGTGTTTTGGTCAATCAGATCACAAGTGGACGAGGGAGACACATACCCATTTACACCTGGTATTTGAATCTGTCTCTTTTGTCCACTTTCAACCACTTCTGTCTTGATTTCTTCAAGGGGAGGGTCTATGGGTAGGTAGATGTATGGGTTTTTTCAGATCTTTCGAATGAATGGACAAAATAACGTCGTACAGTCTACATATGAACGGAGAGCAGCAGCTTTTGTTTCTGCTCTGACAGCCGCAAGACCGGTCGAACGCTTTGAGTGTGTGTTAGAAATCAGGAATTGTGAGAGAACATTGTGCTTGGTACGCTTTTCATCTTCAAACCAAACTTGGGTCTTTAACCGACAAAGTTTAAATCCCGTCCGGCTAGCACACTTTCCATAATTCCAGGTGGAGCGTCTACACTGTGAAACCAATCCGGTGGAATGCGTTTTTGATTACTTCTGGAAGTAGTTGAAACTGGACAAGCTCAAAACGTTTTACACCCTGTTTACACTTGGTCCACTTGTGATCCGATCGACCAAAACGCATTTTAATACCAGATGGAAACAGGGCCTTAGTGTAAACAGACACTCCATTCCATTTAATTGTGTGAAATAAATGCATTGCGACATACCAGGAAGCGTTCTGAAGTCTTCTATGGGAAACACATGCTCCTCAGTGGGCGGGGACGCTATTGACTTCAGCTCTTCCTTAAAATCATCATAGATCGGGTCACTTTGATTCAACACCCCTATAGCAAACATGGTGATATTGGCTGAATGAGCCTCTTTGACCGCATCTTCCAGCTTCACCGTGTCACGATGATCCGTCTGGCCATCCGTAATAACCACAGCCACTTTCTCCACACCAGGGCGAGCAAAGCGGAAGATCTCATTGGCCTTTCTGATGCCACTTCCCGTGTAAGTGCCCTCTCCAATATAGGGCATCCTGCGCACAGCGTCTTTCACTTCATCACTAGTTAACCTGTCTTGTATGCTTGCGACCACCTGGTTAATGTGGCTGTAGACAACGACACCTACACGCGTCACCTTCGGATTGACTGACACGTGGTCGATCAAGGTATTCACAAAGTCTTTAATGACTTCAAAGTTTTCCGGGCCGACGCTCTCAGAGCTGTCAATCACAAACATTAGCTCAAGAGGTTTTACTCTGCATATCTGGCCACAACCTGAGAATCCAGAATAAATCATCCTATTCAGTTTTGATGTAATTCATCACAAAGCATTCAGATTTAGAAATAGATCTGCAATTTGATTACTTACCACAAATAGATCTGATTAGTATGATTATTTCCTCTCTCTGCAAAATACATAAATCTTTTTACTGAGGTGCTCAATTTCCATTTTAGGGTTATTACTCAGCATTATTTATATGCTATGATGATACTAATATTTTGAATTAGCTTTTATATATGTACAATTTTCACTTTAATTTCAATTTAAGATTTAGTCATTTTGTTGATTGCTTTTGTCATTTGATATTTTGTTTTTTAAAATCTCCTTTTATCTTTAAATAATAATGTGTGCCTTTCTACTTAAAAATTTCACATTTTATTGAATGTGTTACTCTGAATACTGTAACCCACAATGCAACACACTGTACTTGACCAAGTCATTTTTTACCAAAAATTGGGCTACAAATGCAAAATTGGTTTTTATTTTCCAACAGTCACATGATGGCGAGGTCATAAAAAACAACAGCGTAACATATTGCAGTTTAAAACTGTAATTTCTTTAGGTGCAAAACCTTTTTACATTGGAATAAATTGGACCTTTAATGACAAGGTAGAAAATTAATTCTTTCATCTGTGCACATACCGTGAGACCAGGTTCTCCTTTTGTTCCTGAATTACCCTGCGATTGAAAGAAGGCATAATGTTGTGTTAAATGTAGTTAAATATAGAGATGTTGATTATAGTGTTGTCAGTGATCATAATGCTCAATGATTAAAAAGTCTAGCATGAGGAGTTTTTCAACTAATCAAAATTTCCCTTCTCAGTTCTTCTCACCGGCGGTCCTGTAAATCCTGGTTCTCCCGGGCTTCCTCTGTCCCCTTTGTGTCCTTGTGCTCCTGGTAACCCACGATCCCCCTACAAACAGAGCAGTTACATCACATTTGTGGTCATGTTTTATTCAAACATGACGTGATGCGCCTTTTTTTTTTTTTTGCATGTAAGTGTCATTTTTGGAGTTAAAATCACCATCTTTTTTAGTTCTGTGGAAAAGCATTTTGTGTTTGACAAAAGAAAAGTCATGCAGGTTTGGAACAACCTGAGGGTGAGTAAATTATGACATTTTTATTTTTGGGTGAAGGGTTCCTTTAATGCTAGCTGTACAAAATATGAATGCATGACAGTGGCTATAAGAGTCTCCTCACCTTCTGACCCGGCAGACCCTCTCCGGGGAACCCTCTTGGCCCCTGTATACCCTGATATCCAGGATCACCCTGTACAAAACAGAGTAAAGTGGATGTGATTTAAACTTTTCATACTGTATCCTGTTGATATGCCTCAGATTCCTGTTACCTTTGGTCCTTGTATGCCCTCTCCTGGTAATCCTGGAGGACCAGCTGGACCAGTCTGACCAATGGAGCCCTGCAGACCACAAAACACTTCTGAGCAAACCTGAACAGGGCTGTGTTTCCCAAAAGCATATATATATATATATATATATATATATATATATATATATATATATATATATATAACAATTTGGGAGTTTCGAAGTTGTCATCTGATTGGTTGAATTCTTCAGTATTTCTGGGAAGTGTGTGTCGCGTTTTATAACATCCACCTGGAAACAAAGCCGTCTTAATGCCAAACCCCCTCATGGAAGAAGAAAGCCATCATGTTTACAACTACGACAATGAGCACTTATCGGGATCAGCTAAATGTTAGATTTTCAAAAGTCTGTCAAGTTCACAGCACCATTGTTGTGCCACTGTTGCAGTAAACTTGCATGACATTCTTGAAAGAAATGCATGCTGGTCTATATAAATTTACATTTTCATGCACCTAAACATTATGTTGAACAAAGCAAAGTGTGATTGGTTGCTTTGCTTTACATGTGGAATCTAGATCTTCTACTGTCAGTCTGAAGGTCTGGCTATGTGAGATTCTACATGCAATATATGTAGTTTGAAATATATTTCCCACCTTTGGGCCCATCTGCCCAATACCTGGTGGTCCAGCAGGGCCTAGGGAACCTGGAGGGCCTCGATCCCCCTGAGACAGAAAATATCAATTAATCAAACACTCTAATAGAATAATATTGTTTTAATTGTTCAAATTTTTATATTTTCTGAAGAAAATGGGAGGGATGCAGTCAAATTACCTTTGCTCCAGGTAAACCAGTACCCTCTGGCCCAGTCTCTCCTGTAAGACCTGGTGGCCCCTATAGATCACATGAGAATCACATATGTAGTCTGTTATAATTCCATTGGGCATATTAGATTAAATACAGACTATACAAATGTAATTAGCATGAACAATGTTCTTTGTAATGTTAATACTTACAGGTAGGCCAGGATAGCCTTCTCCCTTCAGCCCTGGTGGTCCTATGGGTCCTTGTAATCCCATTTCACCCTAAAGACAGACAAAATGGGTTATCTCAATCACAAAAGCACAGTGTAGATTTCTGCTGGGACGTCACTCTTACCTTCGGCCCTGCAATGCCTATCCCTGGTTCTCCAGCAGGTCCTGGTGGACCAACTGGTCCTGGATCGCCCTACAGCAAGATGGACATGGTATTAGATCTCCTGATGTTGGTACACATACACATACAGTGACTCCAAAAAAAATAAGCTACATTAAAAATGTATCAATTAATCATTTTTAAGCAAGAACTTAGAATGGTTCCAGTAGTAAAAGCAGGAATGTGAAAGAAACTTTTTGTTATTTTTTTTTATTTTTTTTTTTATGAATTATTCAGTAATTGCAATTGTTTATTATTAAGTTGAACTTTCTGGGGTTGAACAATTATCTAGGTCTTTTAATGTTTACTGCCTGACCATGTGTACATCTATTGTAGGTCACAGTGATTTTGCAGGCATGTTGCAAGGCATGTTCCTGAATCAACATCTTTTGTTGATCCTGGAACAACATTCCTGTCCAAAAACAGTACTAACCCAATCCCTACCACTAAACCTAACCCTACCCATAACTTATTCCTAAAATCATAGGGAAATGATTGGTGAATAAGAATGATATAGAAGCCTCTAACCCTGGCTGTAAGACATAAACTGTAAACCTATCAAAGATGTTGATCCAGGAACATGTTCTACTTGGTGAAATCACATTCCCCATCCATTGGAAGTGTCTTACTGTGACCATGATTTTTACTTTTTATTTAATTTTATTTTACTGATAAAGCTTGTTGAACCAGGAACATTTCTTTAACGTACTTTAGCTCCTGGTATGCCTCTTCCTGGAGGCCCAGAAAGACCTGGTAGTCCATCATTCCCTGGTTTTCCCTATTTTAAATGAAAGACACTGTGTTAGCAGCAGTGACAAAGACATAGGGCTTTTCTTGACATAGTATTTTGTGTTTGTTAATATGAATGAATGAGTTGTTTTCACCTTTGCCCCTATTGGCCCAACTGGTCCCATTGGTCCTGGTCGGCCTCTGGAGCCCCTCTCCCCCATATCCCCCTATTGAAGGAAGATACAACCCATTTAACCCTCTGGTACTGTTCATTTGGGAGTCACACTTGTGTTGTTCATGGTCAAAAGTGACCGAACACCTGAAATCAGGGCTCTGAACTGGTTCAAGGAATAAAAACAAAAACTGAAATTTTGAAAATTTTGAAATTTTAACAGGAACAAAAATGAAAACTAAATCAAGTTTAATCATTCTGAACAGAAACACTTATTTGAAATTACCATTAACCAGTTAATAACGTTATTTTATCGTTTTGTTTAAGACGATAAAATAATTTGGCAGTCAACCAATCATGAATTCAAATATGCAAATGTGACGCGAGTGAAATGCCAGTGCTTACTTGTCAAGTCATCATATATTATAGTCGCAAGGCAACGTGCTGGCATTAGCTGTTGGATCTCAGGAGTTTATCTGAGGATATGCCACCATGGCAGGTTATGTCCAGCGTGGTGTGTATTGAAACAAGTTAAAATTGCAGGTTAGTGAACAGCTACTATTCAGGGATTTTTTTTTTCAAATGTATTTTTTAAATAATTAAAGACCCCCTGTGGTGAAAATCAAGTTTTTTTTAATGTTGTTTGTACGTCCATGTGGTGTTTTTAATGTGCTTTCAGACAAACCACGTGCACTTTCATAAGTCAACGCCATTGCTGAGTATTTTCTCCTTAAAACTGCAGTGAACAAAAGAAATGCTTATTTGGTACAGATCAAATCTTGCCCATGCCATCAAAGTAGCTAAAACAGGACAATTCTATACATGGTTAGAAACTGATAGGACAGTCACCGCAACAGAAGAAACATCTTCACTTATATCCCTCCAGCAGATTCTCCCTATTTTAATGAAGACAGTTTCTCCATTCTTGAAGTAGACATTAATTTCTTCCAGTCACAGGGAAGCGTACTGGTCAGTGGAGACCTAAATGCCAGAACAGGCACATTTTGGCATAATTTTGTGTGTTATTATTCGTTCAAGCACGAAAGAGAACTCGATTCTGGCGAGTACGATACTAGCACGCGTCTTTCTGTGCGTTGTGTGTCTGTCAGGACATTCACAGACAGCGCGTTCTCATTTGTCATTTTTGACAGCGAACAAAATGAGTGTGACTATTTTTTTTTAAAGATCATTTAGCTTTTTCAAATCAAGTCCACTAATTTATTTATTTATTTTGTGGTCACATAGCCATTGCCGCAAAAGTTTGAAATTTTTTAAAATTTCAAAACACTTTATATTTTAACACTATATATTTTTAATATAATAATTTTAGTAGGTGTGATACCTTCTCTCCTGGTAGGCCTCTTCCAGGAGGTCCGTCTTGTCCTTTGGGCCCTGGTAGGCCTATATCACCCTAAAATCAACAAGATATCATGCAGTATATTATAAGATATGTCAAGTGAATGTTTTGGTTGCAAAGTTATCCATCACTAACATGCTGTTAAGAGCACCTTTGGTCCTATGGCTCCATCTTCTCCTGGTTCACCTCGTTCACCTGGTAAACCTTGGAATCCAGGTTCACCCTACGGCATCAACCCATAAACACAACTCTGGTTTCATTATTTGATACTTTATTCTGTTCTTTCAGGTCATATCATAAAAGTTTAATTGAAACAACAACCTACTTTGGGTCCTGGTTCTCCAATTCCTCTTTCTCCAGTGGCCCCTGGATCTCCATGGAGACCCTGTTCTCCCTGAGAGCAAACAAAAAAAAACAAAAAACAGTGGGCCTCATTTATAAAATATTGTGCAGAAGCCGTCCTAAATTTGATTTTACGATCATTTCTCGGATGTGCGTATGTGTGATTCATAGAATGAATGTACACACAGAAAACGAGATTACGCCTCTCTTTCAGATGTGAAATGTAAATCGCAAACGATCTTGAACTTGCATGCAGCCGAATGGTTTCAGTTCTTCGTGTTGTAAATGACACCTAATTAATGTAATTTACATATAAAAGATCACCAGTCATCATCCAAATCCTTGGAGAGCTGCAAGAATAGTTTAGATTTCCAAAAACCTGCAGTAATCTGACCGGGAAAAGTGCGTACGTCTGCTCAGACCCTGACGTGGCTCTAAGCACTTTTCCACGTCAAAGACCCGTTTTTATAAATATAAGCGCTGGCGTGGATTTAAGCATACACAAACTCTAAGATCAAATCTGTGCGTACGCACGCTTTATAAATGAGGCCCAGTGTCTATATATCATTCATAAGTTTGCGATTGGTAAGATTTTTGTTGTTGTTGTTTTTGACAGAAGTCTCTTCTGCTCACCAAGGCTGCATTTATTTGACTGAAAATACAGTAAAAATGGTAATGATGCGAAATATTAAAAAAAAAAAATTCAAAGAACTGTTTTCTATTTGAATATATTTTCAAATGTAATTTATTCCTGTGATTCAATGCTGAATTTTCAGCATCATTACTCCAGTCTTTAGAGTCACATGATACTTCAGAAATCATTCTAATATGCTGATTTGCTGCTCAAGAAACATTTCTTATTATCAATGTTGAAAACAATTGTGTTGCTTGTGTAAAATTGTGTAAAATCATGACACATTTTTTTTTTTTTTTAGGATTCTTTTAAGAATCAAAAGAACAGCATTTATTTGAAATAGAATTTTTGTAACAATGTAAATGTCTTTACTCTCACTTTTGATCAATTTAATGCATCTTTGCTGAATAAAACTATCAATTTCTCATTAAAAACTCATAATTTTCATTAAAAAAATATATTATATAGAAGTGCAGTCTTACCTTTGGACCCATGAGTCCTATCCCAGGATTCCCTCTCTGACCAGGAGGACCAGCTGGTCCCTGATTCCCCTTTAGATATTAAGATGAAGGCGACAATTGAATGTTTCCAATTGTTTCAAAAAGTAATAGCACACTCCTCAACATGCTGCATGATTTGAGGAATCATATTGTATATGAATATAGCACAAACAGTGTTTATTACTTAGGGTTAGGGATTTGTTTAAATCACTAACACTATAAGCATGTATTGAGAACATGAAGCTTGCCTTAACTAGCACCACTAGTACAGAAATATTTGTATAAAAATGCTAAACCAGAAAAATACCTTCTCTCCTTGAATTCCCCTGCCAGGCATTCCTACTAGTCCAGGTGATCCCACATTGCCCTATAAGGATGGATACAGGGGCTAAATTTAATGCAAAATGGCCATTCATATGGCCAACTAAAATCTCACACAACTGCAACATACCTTTTCACCTTTGACTCCATAACCTGGGGGTCCACGTCCACCAGTAGGGCCGACATAGCCACGGTCACCCTAAGACACATACACAAAACAGACTAAAAAGTGATATTTCAATGTCCACACAACCATTAAAGGTAAAGAATAACAGAAAGTTGTGCATTGATTTTAGATGATTTTCAGTGTGCACTCTTAAAAATAAAGGTTCTTTATTGGAGTCTAAGTTTACATGAAGAACCTTTAACATCCATGGAATCTTTCCTTTTACCAAAGGTCCTTTATAGTGAAAAAAAAGGTTCTTTAGATCAGTGACCCAACTACATTCCTGGAGGCCCCCCAACACTGCACATTTTCCATGTCTCCTTTGTCTGACACACCCATTTCTGGTCTTGGAGTCTCTGCTAATGAGCTGATGACCTGATTCAGGTGTGCTCGATTAAGGAGACATGCAAAATGTGCAGTGTTGGGTGGCCTCCAGGAGGAATGTGGTTGGAAACCACTGCTTTAGATTATTAAAATGTTCTTCACGCTAAGGAAAATGGTTCTTTTAAGAACTGTTATCTAAAAGGTTCTATGAGGAACCCAAAATGGTTCTTCAATGGCATCATGTGAAAATGAACCTTTATTTGGAACCTTTACTTTTAAAAGTGTATATTTTATTGACTTTACTATCTTTATTTACTTTCACTGTATCGAAAAGAGCAGGACAGGGCATCCTGCTAAACATCTGCATTTGATTTTCACAGAAGAAAATATGATGGCTTTGGATCAATGAGAGTAAATTTCACAGGTTTTCTATCAGAAAAGAACAGAGAGCCCATTGAAAAGGGAAAGACCTAAAAAAAAAAAAATTAAAAAAAGGAACAGCAACTGTATCTGCTCACCTTTTGACCAGGAAGTCCCTCGCCTGGAGCCCCTGGGTTCCCCTGTGATCCTGGTAAACCTGGAGGACCCTTCATTGATGCATGTATCATTATCTCATTATGTATAGATGCATGTTTTAAAGTCATACAAGAGGCTAAAACAGTAACAGTAAAAGATGGCTGCCTTGGTTTTGAGCTCTGCAGTACTTTTCCTATTTTTGTTTGTTTTGTCCTGGTTTAAGCAACTTTTTTCCAATTAGCTTTACTAGGAACAAACTCCTAGACATCAGAAACAGCACACCAAACCACTTTTTGCCAACTTTTGAGCATTCAGACTTTTTACTGGACATTCACAGAAACCTGGTTGAATGGAGCCATTCCGGACAGCGAGTTACATCTAATGGTTTTCCAGCTGTTCAGAGCGGATCGCGTTGCCAAGTTTTCCGGGAAAATTAGAGGTAGTGGATTATGTTTTTATATCAACAAAGGTTGGTGTACAGATGTGACAGTGTTAAAGAAGTGTAAGGTAGTTAGTCTGCTGGAGGCAAGCTTGAAGAACCCAAGTGCAGTTTTATTTACAACAAACAAATTACAAAACAAAGAAAGTCTTGGCTTGACTGGACTTGGTACAAAACTAAAACATGGATCTCACCAACATTGGTTACATGGACAATACTTGACAAAGAACAAGGCAAACATGAGGGCTTAAACGCACAAGGTGTGCACACTCAACCAGTGAACCAATGAAAACATATCACATGAAAACAAAGGAATCACATGACATTATCACAAGGAGACAAAGGAACACATGATAACAGGGAGCACATGGCAAACCAGGGTCATAGAGCATGAGCGGACCTGGTCCCTGGAGCATGGGCTGAATTGGACCTTGAAGCATGGGCAGACCTGGTCCGTGGGACATGGGCTAAATCTGGACCGTGGAGCATGGGTGGACCTGCCAAGCTAGAACACCTCCAGGGCGGCGCTGGCAGTTCAAGGAGCCATGGAGGTGCAGGTAGTTTAAAGGACCATGGCATTGCAGGTAGCACAGGGGGCCAGAGAGGTGCAGCCTCCATGGCCCTAGCAGGGTATCTATAGCCCCCCTCCCCTCCCAAATTTTCTTGGGAGAAGCTATGGGGTTGTGAACTGGAGCGGGTTTTTGGGCTGAGGCAGTCACTGGACTCTTGTCAGGGGCTGGAGCCATCTCTGGATGCTAGTCAGGGGCTGGAGCCATCTCTGGTCGCTGGTCAGGGACTGGAGCCATCACTGGACTCTGGTCAGGGGCTGGAGAGGATGCATGCGTGGCCCAAACACACTTGATAGCCGTGGCCATCATAGTCAGTGCTGCCCAATCTGGAGACTCTGGCATGGTGGCCGTCTTGGCTGAAGCCTCTGGCATGGCGGTCATCTTGGCAAGAGGCTCTGGTGTGGTGGCCATGACGTGAAGAAGCTCAGGCTTGGCAGGCCTGACGTGAAGAGACTCAAACTTGGCAGGCGTGAAGTGAAGAGATTCAGACTTGGCAAGTGTGACGTGAAGAGACTCTGGCTGGGCAGGCGTGACGTAAACAGTCTCTGGCTGGACAGGCATGACGTGAAAAGACTCTGGCTTGGCGGCCATGACGTGAAGAAACTCTGGCTTGGTAGACATAATGTGAACAGGCACTGACCTGGCTGGCATGACGTGAACAGGCTCTGGCTTGGTAGGCATGACGTGAAGAAACTCTGGCTTGGCAGGCATAATCTGAAGAGGCTCAGGCATGGCGTGAATAAATCCCGACATGACAGTCAGGACATGAAAACACTCTGGTGTGGTGGATACTGTGGTATTGCGGGGCTCCTTGATGATGAGCCGCTCAACATAAGGTCCAAGTCAATAATTCCTCAAGGTTTTCTGAGCTGTTACTGTCAGGCATTAAATAACTCAAAAACTCATTAAGTCCATTGAGAAAAATGCCTTTGAGCGCAGCATCATTAAAGCCTGCCTGGAAACAAAGTCCACAAAAGTCCTCAACATACTCCTCAATGGTATGATTACTTTGTCGAAGCTGCAAGAGGTAAACTGCTGGGTTCATTGTTTTGGTCAAGTATTCTGTAAGTTGGTTAGTCCACTGGAGGCAAGCTTGAAGAACCCAAGTGCAGTTTTATTTACAAAAAACAAAAATAAAATATAAAACAAAGAAAGACTTCACTTGGCTTGACTTGACTTGGTACAAAACTAAAACACGGAACTCACCAACAGTGGTTACACGGACAATAATTGACAAAGAACAAGGCAAACATGAGGGCTAAAATGCACAAGGACTAATCACTAGACTAGAGACACCTGTGCACACTTAACCAATGAACCAATGAAAACATAACACATGAAAACATGGGAATTACATGACATGATCACATGGGGACAAAGGAACACATGATAACAGGGAGCACATGGCAAACAATAGCAAACATAGCACATAGCAATGGAAAAATAAACTTGAAAATAAACCATGGAACATGAACATGATACCAAAACAAGACATGACAAGAAGATGTGCTCCAATGCCAACTTGTATCCGATGCACACTTTTTAAATTGCATCGCATTGTTAACTTTTCTGCTGATGCACCGATGCGAATCGGTGAATCTTACCATTCCTAATATGTATGTATATAAGTGTAAGTGCTGTTGTGTAGATGTTCTGTGCATTTGGTTTATAATTCATTTATAATTAAATCCATAATATCATGTATTCATCTATTTGAGGTACAATTTAAAAATGTAAATGTGATGTAAATTCATTATTGTGGCTCTTTAAAACATTAGGTGTGAGAATGCATCACTTCAGCGGAAATGACGAATTACTGAGTTGCCCCCCAATTATAAGTGGATGCCTCACGAGGCTTTGCTAAGTTACAAATAAGTTTAAAATCAGTAATGTCTTAAGTCAAAGGAGTGTACAGAGGATTTTCAAAAAACTAAGGACTCAGGATCTGATGACGTCACAGAGCTGAGAGGGTGCATGGAGTCCTAGCTCTCGCATATATCGACACTTTTCAAATTTTCTCTCGACAAAACGCAGAGTTTCTGACATAGAAGACAACGCGACATCAATGGAAAACAAAGAAACAGAAAAGTTAATGTGGGTGCTGTCCAAAAAGATGGACGACTTGAGAACAGGTCAAAGAGAGAAAATTTAATAATTGTGGGGCTAAAGGAGGGATTCGAAGGCTCTCAACCCACTACATTTTTGGCGTCATGGCTACCAAAGGTGCTAGAGCTTGACACAGTGAAAAGACACTTCAAAATTGACCAGGCACACAGAAGCCTCGGTCCAAAGAGGGTTGACAGACTGAGACCAGTGCTCATTAACACAATTTCACCAACAAACAAAGCATACTGTCTATCATTAAGACCAAGCGCTATCTGGAAGTGGATGGACAGATACTATTCATTCAGCAGGACTTCGGGGCTTCAACAAAATCTGCGAGGATCTGATTCAATGTGGCACTCACTTCACTATGCGATTCCTAGCCATGCTCTGATAGCTGTCACACATTCTTTTAGAAATCATGAATGCGGGAGTGGGTGATTTAAATATGTTTAACAGTTTTCCACTGGTCATTTTTTTTGGGCGTGGTTGCTACACCTCTTAGTGTCATTGGCCTGGAAATATTCTACAATTCTTTCTGGTTATTTGAATATTAAAATAACATGTTTCAATCAAGTAAACTCAACCAGGACTCAATCAAACAGGACTTTCACTTCCCATCATGCTTTGTAAATGGGCTGATCTGGGAGAATAAATGTTGAAATAAAGTGTTATTTTAAGTGTTATTGTTTTAATAATAACTATTTTGGGCATGCCATAGATTGAATAAAACCATCTTCTGGTTAACACCTAATAATAAGAGTCTTTACAGAGTAAAGATTTTGTAAAAGTTGTGAAAATTGTTCTTGAATGCATTCACTAAATAAACTAATCAATTAAACTGGTTTACATGTTTTAATTTCTGTTTGATATTAATTTTAGGATAATTAAACTTAATGGTTTTGGACAAAATTAAGAATGTTAACCTGATTCACCTAAATGGTACTGAGTTAACCTTATGTAATAAATTTAAGTTAACTGAAATAAATAATGTTAATTAAATGCAACATAACCAAGTTACGTGGAACCTGTTGACATAAAAAAAAATTAAGTAAATCCAATGTATTATTTTTTTGAGTGCTCTAATAGAGATGTATATTGATTCTTTTAAAAAGGGCTGCCCCCCTAACTTGAACATGGCTTATATTTCATTGATACAGAAAAAAAACAATCTGATGAATGTGGATCTTATAGGCCTGTGAGCCTTATAAATGTGGATTGCAAGCTGTTGTCTAAGCTTTTAGCGAGAAGACAAATTATTACTTCCTCAGCTAATAAACCCGTTTTATTCAACAATGGCTGTCTTACTGCAATATTAGGAGGTAATGTTAGCTAAACATAATACAGTACTCACAAATGTATAAGACTCAAGTGTATGTCATTTCATTAGATGCGGAAAAGGCATTTGACTGTGTAGAGTGGGGGTAGATGTTTGAAGTTCTGAGCAAATTTAAGTTAGGTACAGTTTTTCTTAGTTGGATTCGAATTCTTTACTGTGCACCTACTGCTTGTGTGATTACCAATGGCATTCGCTCCTTACCTTTTCCATTGGGGCAAGGTACAAGGCAAGGCTGCCCTCTCTCCCCTCTCCTTTTTGCCTTAATTCTGGAGCCCCTTGCAGAGACCATTAGAACTCAAATTGATTTCCAGGGTGTTGAGATAGGATAGTCAGTTCATAAAATTGCACTGATAAAGCAAAATGATTTTGCTTTAAGTACTAATCGGTTTCTACTCTGTGAGAAGCTGTTGTTATTTGCTAGAAAATGCATTTTAATTGAGTGGATTCATTCTCGACCCTCATCACTTTCACTCTGGTATCGAGAGATCTTCAGAATTTTGCCTATGGAAAGACTAACTGCAGTGGTTAGGGGAGATGCTGCTGTGTTTGAGCAGTTGTGGAGGCCAGTTATAGAGCATTTGCCAACCAACTTAAAAGAGATAATATTTAAGGGAAGGTTTATATTTGAATAACCACTAATTTTTAGATTTGTATTTGTGTACTCTTATTAAAGTTCAATTGTATTTTGGGTTGATGAACAAGTAATTGCATTAAGAGAGGCATGATGGGGTAAGACTTCTACCTTGGGCTTTAGAAGATAATCTTTTGCTGTTTCGGTTTAGTGTAAAGTTGATAGCATTTTATTGTGTCTTTACATGGAATATTAGGCTCAGGGCTGGTGGAATATTTTATTTATTTATTTTTCCTTCTTTTGTATGTATGCATGTATGTACAGTTGCAAGAAAAAGTATGTGAACCACTTGCATAATCTGTGAAAATGTTAATAATTTTAACAAAATAAAGGAGATAATACAAAATGCATGTTATTTTTTTATTTAGTACTGTGCTGAGTAAGATATTTTACATAAAAGATGTTTACATATATTCCACAAGACAAAAAAAAAAAAGCTGAATTTTTTAAAATAACCCCATTCATAAGTATGTGAACCATTGATTCTTAATACTGTGTGTGGTTACCTGGATGATTTTTTGTTGTGTGATGGTTGTTCATGAGTCCCTTGTTTGTCCTGAGCAGTTAAACTGAGCTCTGTTCTTCAGAAAAAATCTCCAGGTCCTGCAGATTCTTCAGTTTTCCAGCATTTTTTGCATATTTGAACCCTTTACAGCAGTGACTGAATGATTTTGAGATCCATCTTTTCACACTGAGGACAACTGAGGGACTCAAACACAACTTTTAAAAAAGGTTCAAACATTCACTGATGCTCCAGAAAAAAAACATGATGCATTAATAGATGGGGGGTGAAAACATTTGGAATTTGAAGATCAAGGTAAATTGTATTTAATTTGTCTTCCGGGAAACATGCAAGTATCTTCTGTTGGTTCCGAAGGGCAGTACTAAATGAAAAAAAAAAAAAAAATGATATTCAAGCGAATTAAGAAAAATTTGGACCTCTTCATCCTGTTCAAAAGTTTTCACCCCCGACTCTTAATGCATCGTGTTTCCTTCTGAAGCATCAGTGAATGTTTGAACCTTTTTTAATAGTTGTGTTTGAGTCCCTTAGTTGTTCTCCATGTGAAAAGATGGATCTCAAAATCATTCAGTCACTGTTGTAAAGGGTTCAAATATGCAAAAGATGGTGGAAAAATGCTCAGAATAAACAAGGGACTCATGAACAACCATCACACAACAAAAAAACAGTTGTAGATCATCCAGGTAATGACACACAGTATTAAGAAACAATGGTTCACAAACTTTTAACTGGGTCATTTAAATAAATTCTTTTTGTCTTATGGATTATATGTAAACATCTTTTATGTAAAATATCTTACTCAGGACAGTACTAAATAAAAAATAACATGCATTTTGTATGATCTCTCTTATTTTGTTAAAATTTTGCAAATTTTCACAGATTTTGCAAGTGGTTTACATACTTATTCTTGCAACTGTACATGAGTGTATATATGTATGTAAATGTATATAAGTATATGTGTGTGCATATATATTTATATTTGATTTTGTTTATTTTTGTTAGTTAATAAGTGAAATTCAAAAAAAAAGGAAAAAAAAAGAAAAAAAAGAAAAACTAGGATCAAGGATCAAGCAGCCAATGAGATATTTGTTTCGCTTGTTTAATATGTTGAAAGCATCATTTTGTATTTCTTTTCCTTTAAGACTGTGTATTGTATAATCTGTTGATGTGTTTGTACTATGTTCATTTATGAATACAGTTCTCATGGCGTAAACAAGACGAGCCTAAGGATTAAATGCCTGTTTCAAGGAACCGACCTGTGCCTGTGTTGTGAAAAGAGCTACAATATGTATGTATGTACCCAGAGCTCCTGAAAAACCACAACAAATTCATTGTGTGTTTGGGTACACTTGGCGAATAAAGCTCATTCATTCATTCTGATTCAGTCTGTTTATACTTACAGGTAGACCTGGCTGACCTATGCCAACCTCACCTCGAAGACCTGGTCTTCCTGGGTTTCCTTTGTCACCCTAAAACAATCACACCTCAAATAACTTTAAAATGAAATAAAATACACCGCATGTAGGCGTTTACATTGTGATGAACAAGAACATCAACATACTAAAACTTCTGGAACAAGAAAGTACCTCATTGTAACTTATTTTGGCTATTGATTAAAGCCTCCAGATCACAGAATCCAATAGCAATAGAAAAGAAAAACCACAATTGAGATCTCTTTTATATATCTCAATCATTTCTGTTTCGGCAGCAATGAGATTAAATAGAAAGCAAATTACTTTAATTTTCCTCTGAAAACATTGACACCAGTAATCTCACACATCTCCTCAAATTTGTGCCAAGACACTGAAGTCTTCAGTCAAATGTAAGAGATCTTAAATTAAACTCAAACATTTCTCATTAAAGTCTAAATCTTACTTTATTATAAAAATCACCTCATCTGTTTCCATTTTTATTTCTCCTCTAATTTTAGAAGAAACATCCAAAACAAGTAAGTGTTGGTACTTGAATGAAATATAAGTAAGATTTAAAAAAAAAACAAAAAAAAAAAAACATTTTTAACAATCTCTTCTGCTCACCAAGGCTGCATTTATTTGATCAAAAATAGAGTAAAAACAATAATATTGTGAAATATTATTACAATTTAAAGTAACTGTTTTTAATTTGAATATATTTTAAAATGTAATTTATTTCTGTGATCAAAGCTGAATTTTCAGCATCATTACTCCAGTCTTCAGTGTCACATGATTCTTCAGAAATCATTCTAACATGCTGATTTGATGCTCAAGAAACATTTCTGATTATTATCAACATTGAAAACAGTTGTGCTGCTTAATATTTTTGTGGAAACTGTTATGCATTTATTTTCAGGATTCTTTAAAGAAAAGAAAGTTCAGAAGAACAGCATTTACTTGAAATAGAAATCCTTTGTAACATTATAAATGTCTTTACTGTTCCTTTTGATCATTTTAATGTGTCCCTGCTGAATAAAATAAAAAAATCCTTAAAAAACATTTTACTGAACCTGCACATACTACCACACGGTAGTATATGTTTTTACTGCTTCAAACATTTTTTTTAAAAATATGAACTGAGAGAAGTCCTGTTTAGCTAAAAACCAGCGGAAACCAGCTGAAAAGTTTACCTTTGGACCAGGGAATCCAATTCCAATATCTCCCGGTGGGCCAGATGCACCAACTGGCCCTCGATCCCCCTAGGAACAACCCGGAGGTCAGCGATTCATTTGGACATCATCTCCACATAAATTTAAAGTTCACATAAATGTAAAGCTGATATATTTGCTTCTAAATGCCATAAATCTCAGTAATCTTTGATACATGTCACACTGCAGCTTTTGTTGTAGTATTAACAACATCCTACTATTAGACTGAGGTATGGTGAAAGGGTTCAGTACACATTTTGATGACCCAACGCATTCTCTTATGTATGTTTCAAATGACATTTACAGAGCATAAAGGCACCCCTTGTGTCTGGCAGTTTAGGGTTTTTTTTTTGCATTTGAATGTGCTATTATATATTTGTCAGATTTTGAAGGCACTCTTTATTAAAACTTCCTGACCAAACCTGAGAGGCATCTGCATTTAAACATGGAAAGAAGAGTTACAGATGTTTCACTGGCAAAGAAATAGAAGATATGATCATACTTTTGGTCCTGCTTGACCCTCATGCCCCTGGTCCCCCGGAGGCCCTTTCAGACCCTGGTAAAATAATGAAGAAATATACTAAAATTAGTCTTGCATTCTCATTAATTCATTTTTTAATATTTAAATTAAAACTTTTTTAATAAATTAAATTAACAATTAATCAGCCATATCTATCCATCACGTTCAGTTCTGTTTAGTTTTAGTTTTCATGTTTCTTTGTTTAGTTTCCAGCCACTCATCTGTCTCCTTGGTTACCGTCATTATTAGTTCCTATGTTTCAGCTGTGTTCTATTAATGATCCTCATTTGTGTTTGCTTTACAAGTTGGTTCCCTGTCCGATCACTGTTACGATAGTCACAAGTGTGACAGATGATCGGACTGGCCCAAATGGTTGATAGGGCTAAGTTTATCATCCTGGCTCAGGAGAGCCCTGATTATTTTTCTTTTATAAAGAATTTTTAATTTTTGGCCAGCAACTGCCTTCTGGATGACGAAACCCTTAAGACCCTGTTCTGGATCGGGGCGAACTTCCACAATCACATCCACCTTCCAGAGACCACCAGACTAAGTTGGAGGGAGGCCGTTGTGAGGTGTCTGGAGAGCGTAAGGCCCCGATCCAGAACCCAGCCAGACCCAGAGCCCAGCCTGCCACCACCCTAATCGATGATGCCTGAGCCCCCCACAGACTGGAAGCTTCCGCCTGCCGTGATGAGTGAGCCTATGCACGAGGATGTGAAGGCGGAGCACAACATCGCCCCGGAGCCGAAGCCCCACGGAGAGTCTGACCAGGGGTGTGAGCAGGCGACACCGTCCATCCTCCTGCCACTGAGAGCGAGCACCGGCTGGACCTGTTGAACAGTTTAGATAAGTGTGGTGAGTCCAATTCCCTGTATCCCTGAAACTCATCTGTATCTGAATCTTCTTCACCAGTCCTGTTATCCCCACCCAGCCTCCCTGTCCAAAACCTCTACTTACTGCCATCAGGAATGCTCTATTTTTTGTCGGGTTTTGTGCCACTCTCCTTTTTCAGACATCCACCAAGCCTGCCACCCAGTCATCATTGTCTCCCATCAGTCCCACCGTGTTACCACATCCTCCTCTCAGTGGCAAGGTCACCCATGGACCTGCTAAGAGCCTACTCCTCCTGGGCAATAAGAGCCCGTGGCTCCGCCTTCAGCCTTGCTTCGCTCTGTCCCACCTTGACCCGTCGACCTGGCTCCTGCACCGACGCTCCTTCCTCCCTCGACTTCAACGTCGACCATCAACTTTGCCGGGCTCCCTCGAACTGTTGGCTCCACCTGGGTTGGACTTCGCAAGCCTCAGCTGCGGACTTGCGGACTGTCCGTTGCTCTCTGGCCCTCCACCCCTTTGGCTTTGGCAAGCTCCCTTAGGCTCCACCTCTGTCCTCGGTCACACCAGCTCACCCTCTGCACTTCCGCCCAGGTTATCGGCGTACCATCACTGCCTCAGACTTCCATCTGCGTGGTGGGCTCCATTTCCCAAGGCTCCATCACCATCGGTCGTCCCCCAGTGTTCATCAACATCATGGCTCCTACTGCCGTCAACTCCACCTTGGGCTATCGGCATGGCGGAGCTCTGGGTCGCATCTACCTGGCCACTCCTACCTTCTCCACCATGGATGCTACCTCCTTCTACCCCTTCCTGGTCGTTGTCCTCTGTTGGTCTGCCTTCCCCTTTCACCAGCCCTTCACATGTCTTTGTCCTCCTCCAGAACCGCTGCCATCTCTTTATCTTCTGCACTCTTCTACGGCTTTTGTGTAAAGTGCTTTGAGAAGCTGCTTTAAAGGAACTATTATTAATAAAATAAAGTTTATTAATATTTTCTATCTGTCTATCTCATTTTATATTTTTATTTTTTCTGCATCTTTGACAAGTAATGTTTTATAAGTTAAAAGTAAAAAAAAAGGTTTTTGTTCACAGATAATGTTTTTCAATAGTGCATCAAAAATAGCATTATAGTACTGCTATATAAATGTTATTTTTTTATTTATGTTCATAGTAATATAGTTGTATGTATGGATAAAATACACAATTATCATTTGTTTCAAAAACATTCTACAGGCTAAGATGAGTAAAAGTGCCCAAATATTGATGATGTGTATTTATACACATTGTAATTCATGAAAAAAGTATAATATAAATTAAATTTAAGTCTGTATGAGTTATTAAATAATTATCATTATCAAGTGATAAAGAATACAAATACAGTTAATGTTATGCATCATGAATTCAGCTGAAACGTGAAATGTGGCATATAATATGTCATGTAAAGAGGTATACTATGCCTGCTCTCCTCTGGGGCCCCTTGGCCCTGGAGGCCCTTCAGTGCCCTGTGAAATTAAACATAAAATTTAATCAATCATATGTGAAATATTTCAGAACAATAGTAAATCGAACAGTAGAGAAGACTTACCTTATGTCCGTTTTGCCCTGGTGGTCCACAATTACCTTTATCCCCCTAAAACATGACTCAAGACTTCAGTTATTGTAT
Source organism: Hypophthalmichthys molitrix (assembly GCA_037950675.1). Classification (NCBI taxonomy): domain Eukaryota; kingdom Metazoa; phylum Chordata; class Actinopteri; order Cypriniformes; family Xenocyprididae; genus Hypophthalmichthys; species Hypophthalmichthys molitrix. The sequence continues at coordinate 30,509,751 of CM075507.1, read as the reverse complement.
TGTGGAATAGAATGTGTGAGAACAGTGACAGTAGTATTAATGATGCTGGGTGGTGTGGTTGCTAGGTGTTCTGAGTAGTTACTCTGTCCAGTCAAGCCACAAGTACACTCTTAAAAATATTGGTTCAAAAAGGAAGTTTTCACAGTGATGCCATAGAAGAACGCTTCCCCAAATAACCTTTCAGTGAACAGTTCTTAAAGGAAACTTTTTTCATAGTGGGAAGAACTAAGTAGAAAATTAGTGTGCGAAAATAGAGCACTTTAAGTTCATTATAGAAGTGTACTTTTTTCCACCTGGATTAAATTAACAAGACCAAAGATTGCCTGTTTGATATACCCAAAACCAATTATACCTCATGTTTAAACACTATCTACATAAGCAGCAGCAAATTCCCGAAAAACCGGCCAAGATGAAGCTGTTCTCTGCAGGTAGATGAGCGCTGAATGATCGTTGACGACCTGGAGCTCACATCTCCGAAAGCATCAAAACAAATTTTCAAATAGGCGCTATGTTTACATATAAAGCTCAGGTCTGAGGTCTAAACAATTATATTCTCGACCTAAAAAACTCTTAAAACAACATTACGTTTCAAAATAACAGTAGTATCTATAAAAAATATGACACTAGTTGTGAGAATGCTGACAGCGGAGAGCTTCAAACAGTGAAACGGTTACCGTGCGATACTGGAAGAATATCACTTGGCTGGAAAGACCTTTCAGCCAATCAGATTCGAGAATCAGAAAGTGGTGTGTGTGTGTGTGTATATATATATATAATATGTAGAGAGAGAGAGAGAGAGAGAGATATCAAATCTTAATATAATCTTGTGGCTTGTTAGGACAATATATTGAAATGTTAACAAATTAATTGCAATAACCCAAATGCATATGCAAAAGATAAAACTTGGATGTTTCACCTTATCCCCTTTGATCCCAGGTCTTCCCTGTGGATGAGGAAACAGGAACAAGAACCGTGTTGGTCAGAGAGTCAGTAGTAAGACAAAATGTATAAACTGACCATATGAAGATGTGATGTACTTCTGGACCGTTGATTCCTGGAAAACCAGGTGCTCCTGTTTCCCCCTGTAAAATAGTCATAGTCATAGTCAGACCAAGGAGTCGACAACAATAAACCACAGATCTAATCATCATAATTCCTTTAAACAAATATGGTAATTATTTTCACTCTCACCCTTGAGCCTTTTGGACCAGGCATTCCTTCATAACCTTGATCTCCTTTTTTTCCCTAAACAAAACAGAGTTTTCCTCATAAATGTCACCAGTGAGGGAAAATGGCCTCAATTCCTTCCCAGCAATACTCACAGGAGCTCCTGGACGACCCTGTTCACCTTTCTCACACAAACACACTGAGCACTGACAAGAGAAATACAACAACAGGTAGTTAGCAATCAGCATTGTTTAAGAGTTATCATTTTTGGTGTGATATGCCTTGCTTAATTAAGTCAGGTCAAATGTATTTGCATAGCGCTTTTCACAGTAGACATTGTTGCAAATCATGATGTTAATGTTTATAATACCTTAATATTTTCATGCCATATTTAAACATTAAGCAGATTAGAGCTGGACAATAATATAGTTTACATTTTGCTCAAGCAGTTGAGAATTGTGGCTTGATTGCTTGTATATGGGTATGTACTGTATGTGGATAAAGTTGGACACACTTATGCAGGAGTTGGACAATGAAACTGAAACACTGGCCAATATAGTGTCGGAGGTTTCACGCCTATATATGCGCGTCCTGGTGGCCAATCTTCACTGATTTTACATTCCATCAGTAAGAGCAGCATTTGAAGATTGAATTAGCAGAGCTGTACATAAAATATTGCAATCCACACAACATAATGGGAGATAAATTAGAGTTCAAGAGAGGACAGATTGTTGGTGCATGTCTCGTTGGCTCATCTGTGATCAGAACAGCAAGTCTTTGTGGTGTACTAGCGTAATATCGGCATACCACCAAGTAGGACGCACCATATCCAACAGGAGTAACTGTGGACGCAAGAGGATGCTGTATTGGCCGCGAAAGGAGGCTCTATACCATACAAATAAATTATTGTGGTCTAAAACCAGGTGTTTCAGTTTCATTGTCCAATATACCATATATTTACATTTTGAGACAAAAAAATAAATAAATCAGGGAGTTGAGATTTGCTATATTGCTATATATCACTTTAAGTGATTGCCTTGAGTTTACTGCATGCATGTGGATAAAGTTGTATATAATATATATCCATCTTTATATAGAGAGCTGTATGATTATACAGTTTACATTTTTGCATCAATATAAACAATCAAGCAGCTGAGATTTGCTATATAGTATATTTTGCTTTACATAAATCTACTGTATCCGCATAAGGATGGATATACTTATAGTACTGTAGTTGTATAATTTATTCTTAATCATTAATTTAATTAATTTTTTAATTAAGTTATTAATTCATTATCTGATGAATTATGAAATTTGTGTGGTTTTGCAGCTTAATGCCACTAAAATGACTAAAGTGTCTGAATACTTTGAGGGCTACTCTTCATGATAGTTCAGTACTTACTTCATTCTTTGTGATTATTTCCTGAAAAAAAGAAAGAAAAAAAATTAAAAGAGAAATAAGTGTAACAGGTATAAAAATTATACTGTTAAAATATCTGTATTGTTTAGTAGAATTCACACAAAATTGTTCATTTATACACCTGATGTGGCTGCCTGATCAAAATGGGTGCTTTCCCTTTAATTGTTGTGATGTCAACATAACTTCCTGTTTTGTCTCCTCCTCTTCCCTTTTGCATTGTAACTGCATGGAAGAGGTAGGTTTCTTTTGACTTCCTGATAATCTTATTTAATCTTTATTGTAATTATTGCTTTTATATCTCTATTTTTACTCCAATTCATGTGTATAATGTTATTCTACTTACCTGTGTGATTATTTTTTTATCATTTTACCCTTTTTGAGTTATATTTTGTCTTTTGCCTTAATATGTGAAAATTAGAGCACAAGGTGATCAGTATACACATTTATTTTATGGAGAACAAGAACAATTCTCTCTAAAGAGGCTGCTTGTTTGTGTTTTGTATCAGGTATGTTTTCTCTGTTGTACTATTTCCTTGTTTACTGTGATTTCTCTTTACTCTGTTTTATGCTCCTTTTTGTATTGTAATCTCATGGGAGAGAGAACAAGGGCAATTCACTCTAAAGAGTCTGCTTGTTTGTGTTTTGTATCAAGAATAAAAGATCCAGCGAAACTGCTGTCTACTGTCCCGTGTCTAACAACTCCACAAAGCTACACAATGCAGAATTGAAGTGTTTTATAACTGGGGTCTGGGGCTGCACATCATGCTTGGCGTCGCAAGCCACCAGTTACAAAAGAATTAGGACACAAATCTATGACAATGCCAAAACAAGTCCAATTTATTGGCAAATTCTGTGCATGACATGGGAAGCTTTATTGCGCATTTCTAAGAGACCCATATTGTGTGATCACAGACAGTGATTGACATTTCACGAGCGGCAGACCCTTTCTTCCTATATAGATCAAGCATTAGAATATTAGTTGCTAATGTATTCTGTGTGGTTGCTAGGTTATTTCTTATTGACCCAAGTCACAGGTGTGTGTTCATCAGCATTTTACATCATCTTCAAACATGGCTGTTCATAATTTAGAATTAAGAATTATCTGAAACTGTTCTGTTTAATATAGTTTTTAATTTACATGGTTTTAAATGTACAGTGAACACTGCAGTGCACTGAACCCAGAACTGAGTGACCATGAGCAAAGATGACAGCATGCAGATCACATACTAGTTAGTTAGTTAGCATTACCTGATAGTATTCTAGTTAGCAAAATCGGTTTGAAAAAAGCTTTTCTTTAATGCTTCTGTTTATGTTCGCTGATCAATGTTTATATGTGAATAAGCCTAAATGAAATCTGTTCATCATACAGTATAAAGCGATTAAGTCTTTAAAGTTTTTTTTTTTTTCTTCTTTAGGTTTATCAAAATAAATTTTGAAATAAAAATATATTACTAAGTTAGTAAGATATGGTAAAATACTAAAACAGATAGTTCTGGTCCGTGATTCTGATTGGATGAGCTGTGTTCGAAACCATTGTAAATTACTCTACAAACAAACAAACAAACAAACACCTGTGACCTCATTAAAATAAATATTTTTATGGACTAACCATTTTCTAAAAGCAAGAAGCCGTGGTTTATAGTGAATTAAGAACAGCTAAAGGACGTTTTTAGGCTATATATATATCTGTCATGACAACTCTCTGAGTGTTTGGCATGGTAATGGGTATGACAATGTTGATATGTTTGGTCTTGGTGGAATAGATCTGCTACGCTGTTGCTGCTTTATTGCTGCTGCAGATCAAGTACGGACTTGCTACTGCCAATACATACATGACACGCTGCTGTGAGCAAGTAAGACATGCTGCTGCTGTACAATATAGCGAACATGAATTACCCGTTGCAGATCTATACAGGTGGAGCTGGGGAAGGTGGAGGGTTTCTGAAGCGTGCTGCACTGCTAAGGCAAATGATAACTCATGTATTTGAAGATTGAGCAAGCTCATTGGCTACTAATACAGCAAGAACCAATCATCTGTGTCCTATAGATAATGATGTGATTATGAGCAGGTTGAGTTAAAGGACCTATTAGCCTGCCCATTAGAGTTTCATGCCAGAACTTTGTATATATGTGTATATATATATATATATATATATAATATTTTCATGCTTTGTTCTGTTGCACAAGGTGATGTTTGTGTGTTTGCACTGAAGCAGATTTAATTTGATTCAGCATAATGCTGATGTATCTCAATAGTAACTAAAGTGGCATGCGGGTATAAAATATTTGAAAAGTTCTGTAAAATGTATTAAAAATGATTAAATTAGAAGTGCTGATACCTGCAGTTTCTCAGTTCACTATTGTTTTTGTTTATTGGTTAATTTAATTGTGCTATTTGTATACATCTTTCACTTCCATTTTTTAATCAATCATTTATTTGCATTTATAATATGGGGGATTATGATGTCTGATCTTGCTAAATCTAACGAAGCTGACAGATGAACTGAATGCCTCACGAGCTGCTGCAGGAGCCGTTCTTCCAGTTTGGGGTCAGTGAGGCTGTGGGAGTACTGATGGGCTGGGCTGCTTGCCATGTCTCGCAGTTTGGCACTGTTCACGTTGTTCTTTGATAAGCTTATTGTGAAGATTTTAATGTTGTGGCCTTTGGCCTCGGCTACTGCCCTCATGATGTCAGGATTCCGCGGATGGTCGATGCCGTCGGTCATGAGCAGGGCTACTCGAATACTCTGCTCCTTGGTCTCGTTGGTGAAGAGCTGAGTGGTGTTGGATATGGCATATGTCGAATACGTTCCATGACCGATGTAGATGGCATCTGTCAGTCTGCTCAGGAAGACGTCAAGGTCCTGCCAGTCTTTGAAGCGTTGGTCGATATGCACTGAGCTGCTGTAGTAGATGAGCGCCAAACGAGTCTTCAGATGCCAGTCAAACCTCCGCATCTGCACCACCTGCCTGCTGAAGGAGCGCACAAATTTTTTCTCTTGATCAAACAGAAAGCGCTTCGCACTCTCTGAGCTGTCCAGGATGAATGCGATCTCTAGTGGACATTCTAACTCTGAAATGAGAGAAGAAACTATAGCCATAAACTCTTTACACATACCATATGTATACCATATATTCAAAAATAAAGGTTCATATTGACATTGATGGTTCTTTAATATCCATGGAGACTTTCCATGACACAAAGGTGTCGTTTGAAGGGGTAGATTCTGCAATCCACTGCCGCTTCAATATATATCTTTTGAGTGATTTATATTCAACATTTATTCTTCTAAATATTAATTTATTTGAAAGACTACTTCAACTTATGTTAAAGCATTTATTTTTCCTTTTCATCTTCAAACACTACAGAATTATGATAAATATTATCTGTACCTCTTACTGAGAGAAAAGTATCATGTTTTGGGGAAGTTCGGTCAACTTCAACCTTGAAGAAGCTGAGAATCCTTTGTATCTGTGTATGTGCACTAGTATTCTGTGTTACAAGTCAGTATTTTGTTACAGGTCAGTATTTTTCAACCTGAAGTAATGACTTAGTGGACTCTGTGAGAGTATAATTGCTGTGGAAATGTTAAAGGGTTAGTTCACCCAAAAATGAAAATTCTGTCATTTATCACTCACCCTCATGCCGTTCCACACCCATAAGACCTTCGTTAATCTTCGGAGCGCAAATTGAGATATTTTTGTTGAAATCCGATGGATCCGTGAGGCCTGCATAGGGAGCAATGACATTTCCTCTCTCAAGATCCATAAAGGTACTAAAAACATATTTAAATCAGTTCATGTGAGTACAGTGGTTCAAAATTAATATTATAAAGCGATGAGAATATTTTTGGTGCGCCAAAAACAAAACAAAATGTAGTGATGGCCGATTTTAAAACACTGCTTCAGGAAGCTTCGGAGCGTTATGAATCAGCGTGTCGAATCAGCGGTTCGGAGCGCCAAAGTCACGTGATTTCAGCAGTTTGGTGGTTTGACATGCGATCCGAATCATGATTCGACACGCTGATTCATAACACTCCGAAGCTTCCTGAAGCAGTGTTTTAAAATCGGCCATCACTAAATAAGTCGTTATTTTGTTCTTTTGCGCACCAAAAATATTCTCGTCGCTTTATAATATTAATATTGAACCACTGTACTCACATGAACTGATTTAAATATGTTTTTAGTACATTAATGGATCTTGAGAGAGGAAATGTCATTGCTGGCTATGGAGGCCTCACTGAGCCATCGGATTTCAACAAAAATATCTTAATTTGTGTTCCGAAGATTAACGAAGGTCTTACGGGTGTGGAACGACATGAGGGTGAGTAATAAATGACAGAATTTTCATTTTTGGATGAACTAACCCTTTAATGTACGAAGAGTGGCCTATGAACTCCTTGTGAGACTTGAAGCTGGCTTCTGCTGATGAAACTGCAAACTATTCTTCAGTAAAATGTTATTCAATTTATTTTTTAAAACTCTGACTCTGGGTCTTCATTCATCATATCTGGTCTTTGGGTCTTTAACTGTAAATTAGACTCAAACTGTAAACCCTACACTTTGTAGTGGAAAAAGTTCTTGAATGGAGGAGTTTTATTCAGAGACACAAACTGAGCAAAAATATGCAATTTGGCACAGATTCTGATATTTATATGGCCAAAGAGTAAGATGTAATTTGATAGCTTGTATTGTAAATTAGTGAGATCTTTATAACCGTATAACAGGCTATTACATAAAATGCATTGTCTTAGTAAGATGATATTTCAATGCTTAGTTTTATTGTGGGGGCAAAACATATATTGCAATGCAATACAATGATGATTGAAAGATGAACAGATGTTTAACTTTTAACAAAAGTTAAAGGGATAGTTCACCCAAAAATAAAAATTAATGTCGTTCCAAACCCGTAAGACTTTCGTTCATCTTCGGAACACAAATGAAAATCTTTTTGATGAAATCTGAGAGCTTTCTGTCCTCCCATAGACAGCCTATGCAACTGACACTGTGACACTTCAAAAAGTTCATCAAGAGATCGTAAAACTAATTTATATGAATTTTTCTGAAGAGACTCGATCACTTTATATGATGAACAGATTGAATTTAGGCTTTTATTCACATATAAACATTCATCAACTCACACATCAGTTATGGTAAACAGAAGCACAAGCAACCAATGAGGTTCATTCTCGTGTTACGCAGTACGTTTGAGCTTCTGCAAGAGGTTTGTTCTCGTGCGTCAAGCAGGTTCGGTTGAGCTTCTGTTTATGTTCGCTGATCAATGTTTATATGTGAATAAAAGCCTAAATTAAATCTGTTCATCATATAAAGTGATCGAGACTCTTCAGAAAAACTGAACTACAGCTCAATTCATATGGATTAGTTTTACAATCTCTTTATGAACTTTTTGAAGCATAAAAGTCATTGTGTAGCTGTCTATGGAGGGAAAGAAATTTCTCATATTTCATCAAAAAGATCTTTATTTGTGTTCTGAAGATGAACGAAAGTCTTATGGGTTTGGAACAAGATGAGGGTGAGAAATTAATGAAGGAATTTACATTTTTGGGTGAATTATCCCTTTAATTAACTTTTGGACTCCTTTTTTTCAGAACATCTCCAACATCTCCAAACAGTTGACATAATAAAGATATCTAACTTTCACTTTTGTACATGCAAGACTAAGTCAACACAATCAATGTTGCGCTGAAGAAAACGCTAATGCATTTACCATTGTCCAGTTTTGTGGTGAGGCTGTTCAGTGTTTCTTCAGACGGTCTTCTGTTCTGGCATCTGGCTGCAGGTAAAAGCAGCCAAAGCAACAGGCACAGAAAAAACACTTTGGCCATGCTTTCATTCATGTCTAACCTTAAAGATAATTGAATAAAAAAAATTTCAGTGCATCTTAAAAATGTGTTTCTTGCATGCATTACAAAGACTAAGTGGCTAAAAAATTAAAAAAAACATACAAAGAGTGTCCCTTTCTTGTTGTTTGAATACATACTTTTTAGATGTTCAAACACAGCTGAACATGGTCCTTGGATATTTCTAAACAAATATAATGATGTTTAATAAATCAAGTGCAATGGAACTTATGCATTAAAACATTTTAAACAAAGACCAAATCAAATCCACATATACATCATGCAATAATGTTAAATCCGTTCAACAGTATTTTAACATTAATGATCAATTCTATGTTTAGTTTTGTCATTTAATGCTGAAATGTTTTTTAAGCAGAAACAAATATCAGAACAGTAATACAAGAAAGGATAAAGTGCTTACCTTGCCTGTTATGCAAATATAGAGAGTATCCACACGTCTCCTGTATGGAGTATTTTCTGTTCTGACTGACTTCAGTTCTGCGCTGAACAAAAATCGAATGCCTGATTGAACACACACACACACACAGGTTTGTTTTTGTGAATTGTGGGGACATTCCATAGGCTTAATGGTTTTTATACTGTACAAACTGTATTTTCTATCCCCCTACACTACCCCAACCCCTAAACCTACCCATCACAGGAAACTGTGCACATTTTTACTTTCTCACAAAAACTCATTCTGTATGATTTATAAGCCTTTTGAAAAAGGGGGACATGGGGTAATGTCCTCATAAGTCACCCTCTCCTTGTAATACCTGTGTCATACCCATGTCATTATACAAATTTGTGTCCTGATATGTCACAAACACACACACACACACACACACACAGGTCTCCATGTTTTATGGGGACATTCCATAGACATAATGATTTTTATACTATATTTTCTCCCCGTACACTAACCCTACCCCTAAACCTATTTATCATAGAAAACTTTCTGCTATTTTAGATTTTCAAAAAAGATCATTCTGTATGGTTTATAAGCTTGTTTCCTCATGGGGACCAAAAAATGTCATTGACCAAATGACCAAAAAACAAAAACAAACAAAAAAACCATTTGGCCCCCATAACGTAAGGAAAACCAGGACCACACACACACACACACACACACATACTACAGTACAGAACAGGGAAACAATCTAACCTGTGAAATTGTTTATTTATATAATTATAACAGTACAATAATATAATTATAAATATTTATAGAATACCTGTTGTATTATGGTATAAAATATGAAAAATAAACCTTTTTTTGTGATTTTAATGTGGTGTTAAACAGGAATTAAGCTCTCCACTATTTTCTATTGTTTAGATCTGTTTTGGAGATGAATGCTGAGAGATTGTTTGGAGGACAATAACATTTTCCCCAAAAACTTCTGATTCCTTGTCAACAATTCACATAAACGGTGCCCCCGTGAAATCTGAAAAACATGCAGGAACCTCCTGTTGTTAAATAATCTTATATTACTTATTAATATAATTTAATATTACATTTCTGTACAAATTATATCACTTGTGCATTCCATAACTAGAACAACAATGCTAGACTGAAATCATGAACATGAAGTCATTCATCCAGTTATCTCCATATCTCTGTTATCTCAATTCATCCATATCTGTTAAAGCAGACAACAGCAGAAGAATCAGCAGGAAGATCTTCATGATGTCTTTGCAGTGAGCTTGATGGAGTTCAGTTGATGGATAACCAGTGACCAGATCAAATCACTCTGATGACAAACTCTTAGGCTGTTCTACTCTGACAACAGAAACCCAATAAATTCAGACTGGAACTAAACAACTTGAGCATTGCCTGCGATGATCCCTTTACTCAGATGTGGTGTGAACAGGAGCTCTGTTTAAATAGGGCTGGTGAACATGATGGCAATTATGAATTATTAAAAGAAAAATGCTGCTTCACTGGATTATCCCTGTGAGATTCATCCACCATTGATTTCTTTAGCGCTGTGGCCCAAAGACTCTCAGCTTTCTTGCAGAATAACAGTTTCATCGACACCTCAGTGCAAAAAGCAGGGATTGGTGGTTCTTCACGATGCTTGAAATAAGCCAACATCATCTGGCACCAGTTACCGACAGCCAAAAATGAAAAGAAAGATCTGCATGTGTTTTTTTCTAGATCTTGCCAATGCTCTTGGGTCAGTGCAGCATGAGATGTTGTGGGCAGCATTCAATTTTTTTTTATGTGCCAGAGAGCATAACACAGCTGGTCAAAGCGTACTTCCAGGATCTTCAGTTCGTTATCACAGCACAGGACAGTACCACCACCTGAGCTAGTGCAAGACAAGCATTTGTGGTTAACAAATGTATATACATTTTTATTTTTTTTTAAGAAAATGACCAATCGTTTCACTAGATACGACCCTTATTCCTCGTCTGGGATCGTGTGGAGACCTTTGAAGCTGCACTGAAATTTCAATTTGGACCTTTAACCCATTGAACCCCAGTGAAGTCCACTATATGTAGAAAAATCCTGGAACGTTTTCCTCAAAAACCTTCATTTCTTTTTGACTTAAGAAAGAAAGACATAAACATCTTGGATGACATGGGGGTGAGTGAATTATCAGGAAATTTTCATTCAGAGGTGAACTAATCCATTCATTTAAATGAATCTGAAATAAAATAAAATATAAATTTTAGATGAAAAACTTAAACAAAAATTAGAAATGCTACCTTGACAACTAACTAAAGTTTATTTTGTGTCATTTAAAGCTTAATCAATGTTTTTTTTTTTTTTTTTTTTAATGACATGGATTGTTTGGGATAGAAAGGGGCGTCCTGTGAATGCAACATTAAAGATCACACCTTCTCTCCAAACTTCTTCTTTGCGATCGACCAGAAGGGGGCGCTGTCTGAGATGGGCTGGTTTCTCTACCCAACCTTTAGATTCATGGCCTGTATCTGTTTGGTGAATGTTTCATCCATTTTACAGCTAATACGTAACACGTGTGTGTGTGTGTGTGTGTGTGTGTGTGTGTGTGTGTGTGTGTGTGTGTGTGTGTGTGTGTGTGTGTGTGTGTGTGTGTGTGTGTGTGTGTGTGTGTGTGTGTGTGTGTGTGTGTGTGTGTGTGTGTGTGTGTGTGTGTGTGTGTGTGTGTGTGTGTGTGTGTGTGTGTGTGTGTGTGTGTGTGTGTGTGTGTGTGTGTGTGTGTGTGTGTGTGTGTATATATGAATGTTTATTCAGCAGCCAAATCACCCTGTAGCCCAAGACTGGTTCCCCACTGAAGCTAAGCAGGGTTGAGCCTGGTTTGTACCTGGATGGGAGACCTCCTGGGAAAACTAGGTTGTTGCTGGAAGACGTGTTAGTGACATTACATCCTCTCTGGAGGTTTGAGCTATATATTAGTAACATCTACCAATGCAGGCCTGTAATTCAAAGCTAGAAATCAGGAATTTTTTTTTTTTTTACTGTTTTTCTATATAGACAATTTAAATTATGATGTTCTGGAGTTGGACGCCTCCCTGTCCTGTCCCGGCCACAGAGACATGTGCTCACTGGGATCACACTGTACAGCTGTATGTATGCTGTGATCAAACTAGCCCGTACTGCAACCTGGAGCTCGGCCGCTGGATAACGGCCTTCCGCAGGTACCTGATCGTCCGGTTTTTGCTGAAACTGAATTGTTGCTGTTCTTTCAGCACCATAATTCTGGACCATTTTAGAATTAGCCTCAGTCAGTGTGCAACTACTTGAAACTGTTTGTGACTATCTTTACAGAGGCACAGGTCATTGGCTGACAGATGTGTCCCCTTTGATTCCCCTTCTAAATAACAATAAGTGTTTGTGACCAGCAGGGCGGGCGAGAGCCGTGAGGGAACGGCGCGAGGCCTCGAATCTCTCACGGCGGAGGAGGATCGAGCGGCAGTCCGGGAGTCCGGTGTCGGGGAGCCGGACCAAGAATTTTTTTTTTCTTTCTTTTTCCTCTCTTCCCTCTCTCGTCTGTCGCTCCCTGTGCTTCGATCTCCTTTTCTCTCGTCTCGTCTGTCCTTACCCCCAGGTGCTGCGGCCGCTGAGACTGGCCCCCGGGGGGAGTAGAGCGCAGTCTCGTGGGTCTGCGAGGGGCGATGGGGGTATGTGACGAGCAGGGCGGGCGAGAGCCGTGAGGGAATGGCGCGAGGAGCTCCGGAAGCATAAAAGGGGAGCGACGACAGTGAAAGACGAGAGAGGACCAGGCCTGGACTTTATTTTATGTTTTATGTTTGTGTGGCCGGCAGACGTCCGTCTGACGTTACTTTCGTTTTGTATTTGTTTATTTTATATATTAAATTGTGTTGAATGTTCGCCGGTTCCCGCCTTTTTCTTCCCCTATATACGAACTGTGTTACAGTGTTCCTTTACCATGAAGACTGTGCCATGGGCGATGCCATGGATGACGTCTCTCAATCTGCGCTTTAGTCACAGCAACCAGACAGGTCAGAACATTGTACTACAGGTCATAAAAGCACTCAGTGTGGCACCTTTGTGCAAGGTCTTTAAATCAACTGGTGTTTTAGTGATTTTGGTGATGGTATAAAGTCAGTTATCCTCAAGTCCTAGCAGAGAAACCACAGGTGAAGTTAATCACATTAACTATGAACATGTTCAAAGTGACGCAATATTTTTTTGTACTCATTGTGAACCGTACACACTATGGTTCAAAGTTTGGGCAAAGTCCCTTTCAAGGAAAGTCTGTTCACTCGGCGGCCATATTTGCAATGCCTCCGAGCAGCTGTTTCAGGCATCCAAGACTAAGTCCTATCTACTTGAATGGGGGAATCCTGAAATCTCAAAAACTGCTTGCCGAACTCACAATTAAATAACATATTTCAAATCAGCAACAAAATCTGACATGAACTGTCCCATAAATGTTGTTTCTTATGCTCAAATAGGATTAAAATGCTTATTTTTCAGGCTAGACGCGCCAATGCGCATGTGCAGTCATAAGAACGAGTCACAGAACACTGACTAAACCAACCAGCGATTGGCTCTTTTATACAGAAGGCGGGATTTATTCCGCCATTTGGGCATTGCACTTTCTCCCATTCATAAGTAATATGAGTGCCCCCTCTTTCTATACCGTATATAAAGTCTTTGGTTTGGGGTCAGTAAGATTGTTTATTTTTTTAAGGAAATTAATACTTTTGTTCAGCATGAGCACATTAAATTAAATCAAATCAAAGTGACAATAAGACATTTATAATGTTACAAAGCATTTGTGTTTCAAATAAATCGTCATTCATCAAAGAATCCTGACAATAATGTATCATGGTTTCCACAAAAATATGAAGCAGCACAATTGTTTTCAACATTGATAATAATCAGAAATGTTTCTTGAACAGCAAATCAGCATATTAGAATGATTTCTGGAGGATCATGTGACACTGAAGACTAGAGTAATGATGCTGAAAATTCAGCTTTGATCACAGGAATAAATTACATTGTAAAATTCAAATAGAGAACAGTTGTTTTAAATCACAATAATGTTTCAAAATATGACTTTTTTCCCTGTACATTTGATTAAATAAAGGCAGCCTTGGTGAGCATAAAAGTCCCGATATACTTCAAGCGAAATTGAAGAACGAACTGGTGTGACATAATTTCGAAAAAAATCAGGCCAAAATGAAGTTTGTTTGTGTTCGTTTCAGGAGTGCGAAGCAGTTTGCCAAAGCGAACTTTCCAGAAAAGTTTGCTCTGACTGGTAAATAATATCAAACTACTATTGGTCCGTGGCGATGATGTAATTGCTCTGAGACTCCGCCTTCTTTGACGTGGAAATCTTCTCCGGTTCATTTCCTCTGTTGAGTCCATCGAGGTCAGACGTCTGCGAATGAAAACATAAACACTGGAGAGCTGCTTTATAGTAGAAATTGAAGTGTAATTTAAAGCAGCACTGACACTGTTTTTCATGTTCAATATTGTAAAGCTGTTTTGTTTAAAGCGATCTATTGTATAAAGAGCTATATAAATAAATGTGACGTGACTTGACTGGAGTGCCGAATTGTAGAGCTGGTGCAAACATCCACATCGCTATGATCAGATGCTTTCTTAACTGCTGTTTTCTCACCACTGTCATTTTTGTTGTGTCTTTATTTTGTTATTGAGAGGAAAGTGCACAGCACATATTTACATGTTCATCTAAACATCCAACTTCTTTTTACCCCTAAACGAAAAACAAAAAAGAACTTCGCTGTGAGTATATCGGGGCCTTAAGAGACTTCTTTCAAAATTATATTAAAAAAATATTAAATATTAAAAAATCTTACTGACCTCAAACTTTTGAATATTAGATAACATATTTTGTTATCTAATGTAATGATGTTTAGGCATTTTATGCATTGATTAAGTGTCCAAGTACTGTACTGTATATGCAAGCTTGTAAATATTGTTCAAAAGGTTTTTCATGTTACGTACTTCTAGGTGTGGTTTTAAAGTGTCCAAATGGCTTTTGGGGTACATGAGCACTACAGTATTTGTATGACACACACAGTTGCTGCCTATATAGTGTGTTCTAAATGAATTACATGATGTTCCATATCAGTTAGGATGCTGCTTTAGAAGGGACCTGCATGTTGGCAGAGGACACTAGGTTTTGAAACTACAATTAAATATTTGCATACACCGCCAATATTTTCCTGAAAAAAAAGATCTCAAAGACTAATTGTCTGTTTGCAGCTGTTGCTCACCCACACGTTCTATCTAGTGAGTCATCCTCAAAGGAACAATGTAACTTACAGAGAACTTTGAGTCCTGAAAAGTGCAGTCTGTTACTCCAGCTTATTGCGCACTTGTAGTTTGTACAATCAGCTTAAATAAGCCTATAAATATTTAAATGTTTACAATAAGTCATATATTATCGTTTGCTCTATTTCTAGTGCACTTGCAGGAAATCATAAATACTTTATTCTTGGAAGCTGCATTTAGGGGCTTGGATGTTTCAAAAAACATCCAACATGCATTGTTATGAAACATTGGATGTTTCATAACAATGCAACAATGCAGTTACTGTAGTAATAAGTCAAATAGTTTGCAGTGGGATGAGGACATCTGTTATGAATATTGACATAATCTGAGATTGTCTTCGCAGCTGGTCAAAGCGTGCTTCCAGGATCTTCAGTTCGTTATCACAACACAGGACAGTACCACCGCCTGGCAGCAGCTTCAGATAATGGCGGGTTGCACCATTTCTCCACTTGCTTTAAATACATTTTAATATATTATTTAATAATATTAATTAGCAATATTTAATTTAATTTGATTTCTTATCTTAATTAGATATGATAATTCAGTATTAATGATAAATGAATTATTGTAATTTGTTTATTAAAAAAGGAAATAAAAAAGGAAAAGTATGTGATATAATGAAGAAACAAATCAATACTTTAAACAAATTAAGTATATTGTCGATTACTGCTGATTTTATTTTTATCTGTTATATTTCTGCGTTGTGTTTCGCGTAAATGCAGTGACTCCTCTGAGAAATGCGAAATCGTTTAATAATCTGAAGCACTGTCCAACACTGAAATCCTGCTCTTGTCCCTGGATGACTCTGCAGTGCAGGACGCCCTCTGGATGAGATTTTTAAAAATAAAAATAAAATGTATATACTTTTTAACCACAAATGCTTGTCTTGCACTAGCTCTGAGATGCGCCACGCATTACGTTGAAAGGTCACACGTAACATAGGGGGAAAAACTTGATCTAATTTTCTCCTCTAACTTCAAAATCGTCTGATATTATTGTTTTACCTTTTTTTTATTTGTAAAGGGTGTTTGGCTTAGTCTTTGCACGTTCGCTTTGTAGACACTGGATCGGTACTTTCACGCATGCATGACCTTTGTAATGTGATAACGTAATGGCACATCGCAGAGCTAGTGCAAGACAAGCATTTGTGGTTAACAAATGTATATACATTTTTAGAAAATGACCAATTGTTTCACTAGATAAGACCCGTATTCCTCGTCTGGGATCGTGTGGAGACCTTTGAAGCTGCACTGAAACGTCAATTTGGACCTTTAACCCATTGAACCCCAGTGAAGTCCACTATATGTAGAAAAATCCTGGAATGTTTTTCTCAAAAACCTTCATTTCTTTTTGACTTAAGAAAGAAAGACATAAACATTTTGGATGACATGGGGGTGAGTAAAAAAAAGTTAAAAGTTAAATCTAAAAGTATCAAGCTCTTTAAAGGTGCCCAAGAATGTCGATTTCACAAGATGTAATAAGTCTAAGGTGTCCCCAGAGTGTGTCTGTGAAGTTTCAGCTCAAAATACCCATAGATTTTTTTATTATACCATGTTTTAACTGCCTATTTTGGGGTGGGATTAAAAATGCTCTGATTTGTGTGTGTACACCTTTAAATGCTCGTGCTCCCCTGCAGAACGTACGATGATTCGGCTGTGCAGCTCCAGACATTAACACTGCCTTAGCGACTTGCTTTGCATATGCAAATATTGGGGGCGTAACTTACATATTAATGATCCAGACTGTTGCGTCACAGTCTGTGTTGAGATTCGCCTGTTTTTCAGTGGTCTTTTGCACGAACGAGATTTACATATGAAGGAGGAAACAATGGTGTTTGAGACTCACGGTGTGTGATTACCATGTACAGAACTCTAATTATTCAATTATGCCAAGGTAAATATAGTTTTTCATTCTAGGGCACCTTTAAGCAAGTTGCTGCCCATGTAAAGTGTTCCAAACTTGGTGTTTCATTTCAGTTAGAATGTTGCCTTAGAAGGTAGTTTTCTATGTAGGCAGCCAACATCAGGGCAGTTTACTAGGTTTTGGAACAGTGTTTCACATAATGTTTAGTAAAATAACTGGATTTGCCCTCTGTCATTCTTCTAAAGTCTTGGTAATCTCTGTAATGCCCAGTATACATTGTACGATTTTGGGCTGTCCCAGATAAAAGATGATCAACATGAAACAATTGTAGTGATTTCTTTGTTTGTGGCCCCTAAACAGTGGTCGTAAATACCGTGGAGGTGAAAAGAGCTAAAAGGAATAGTGGCACATAAAAACCACAAGTGCCAATGCTCGATTCATCTTGCTCTATTTGTTTGTCACTGGCGCATGCTGATGACATTTTATTCTTCTACTAACTAACAATTCAATAGGTGTCATCATTGTACAGTCTACATACATGTCGTACCCAAGTTTATTAGATCCATGTCGCACAGTGTGATTTGAAATGATCTTATAAGATTGCTGAAATTGCATAGTCGGCAGAAGGCATAAAGAGATTCTTCATGAAATGGTTTCTTCTGAAGTTTGACAATTATGTGCAATTAGATAAGTCTCCAGTAGCTTCTTAAGCCTAAAGTGGAAGGAAGACCAGGAAATCTTGATCTTCATTCTTGAGAAAATTGCTTTTTACTTTCAAGGAGCTTTTAAGTACCTGATTCTGAGGACTGACCCATTGTGACACAGTATCTGAGTCACAGAGGTTGTCCTTGCTCAACTAGTTTCCACACTTCTTATGTGTTCTGTAATTGAAATGTTGTACTAATGCTGGTTGCACATAAATTAGAACATGACATATTTATGTGCACTACAGTAGCCGCCTTTTTTAAAAACCATATGTAATATTTGAGAAAAAAAGATTGGGAATGATTATATTCTTGTTTTGAGGCAAATAGAGCTTTTTTTAATGACTGATTTAAAGGGATGGTTCACCCAAAAATGAAAAGTATCCTGTGATTTACTCACCCTCAAGCCACTCTAGGTGTATATGACCATCTTCTTTCAGACACAATCGGGGATCTATTTAAAAATATCCTGGCTTTAAGATGGTAGTGAATGGGGAGCGTGTTTTGAAGTCCCCAAAAAAATGCATCCATCCATCATAAATATAATCCATACGGCTCTAGGGGGTTAATAAAGGCCTTCTGAAGTGAAGCGATGGGTTTTTGTAAGAAAAATAAACATATTTAAAACTTTATAATCTAAAATAACTAGCTTCCACCAGACGACCGTACGCATACTGTGCAAGTCGACTTGCGCCACAAGAGTAACCCCAACAAGAGTAATATTTTTCTTACAAAAACCCATTGCTTCACTTCAGAAGGCCTTTATTAACCCCTGGAGCTGTATGGATTACAACCCGAATTCCAGAAATGTTGGGACGTTTTTTAAATTTGAATAAAATGAAAACTAAAGGACTTTCAAATCACATGAGCCAATATTTTATTCACAATAGAACATAGATAACATAACAAATGTTTAAACAGAGAAACTTGACACTTTTATCCACTAAATGAGCTACAGGTCTCAAAAAAGTTGGTACAGGGGCAACACATGGCTGAAAAAGCAAGACATTTTGAAAACTGATGAAGTTAATTGATATCAGGTCTGTAACATGATTAGCTATAAAAGGGATGTCTTAGAGAGGCAGAGTCTCTCAGAAATAAAGATGGGCAGAGGCTCTCCAATCTGTGAAAGAGTGCATAAAAAGATTGTGAAATATATTAAAAACAATGTTCCTCAATGTTAAATTGCAAAGGCTTTGCAAATCTCATCATCTACAGTACATAACATCATCAAAAGATTCAGAGAAACTGGAGAAATCTCTGTGCGTAAGGGACAATCCGCCGTGCCATCTGCAGATGCCAACTAAAGCTCTATCATGCAAAAAGGAAGCCATATGTGAACATGGTCCAGAAGCTCCGTTGTGTCCTGTGGGCCAAGGCTCATTTAAAATGGACTGTTTCAAGTGGAAAAGTGTTCTATGGTCAGACGAGTTCAAATTTGACATTCTTGTTGGGAGGGAGACCTTCTAGCGTGTTATCAGCGTTCGGTTTAAAAGCCAGCATCTCTGATGGTATGGGGGTGCATAAATGCATACGGTTTTGGCAGCTTGCATGCTTTGGAAGGCACTATGAATGCTGAAAGGTATATAAAGGTTTTAAAGCAACATATGCTCCCCTCCAGACAACGTCTATTTCAGGAAAGGCCTTGTGTATTTCAGCAGGACAATGCAAAACCACATACTGCAGCTATTACAACAGCATGGCTTCGTTGTAGAAGTGTCAGGGTGCTGAATTGGCCTGCATGCAGTCCAGATCTTTCACCCATAGAGAACATTTGGCGCAACATTAAATGAAAGACGACCACGAACTCTTCAGCAGCTGGAAACCTATATCAGGCAAGAATGGGACCAAATTCCAACACCAAAACTCCAGAAACTCATAACCTCGATGCCCAGACGTCTTCAAACTGTTTTGAAAAGAAGAGATGCTACACCATGGTAAACATGCCCCCGTCCCAACTATTTTGAGCCCTGTAGCAGGCATCAAATTTGAAATGAGCTCATTTTGTGCATAAAATTGTAAAATTTTAAACATTTGTTATTTTATCTGTTCTATTGTGAATAAAATATTGGCTCATGTGATTTGAAAGTCTTTTAGTGTTCATTTTATTCAAATTTAAAAAATGTCCCAACATTCCCAGAATTCGGGTTGTATATTTATGATGGATGGATGCATTCACTACTATCATAAAGCCAGGATATGTTTAAATATATCTCAGATTGTGTTCGTCTGAAAGAAGATAGTCATATACATCTAGGATGGCTTGAGGGTGAGTAAATCATGGGATAATTTTCATTTTTGGGTGAACTATCTCTTTAATAACTCAAGCTATATATGCAACCTTTATCAATACAGGATAAGAGAAATGTGACGTCAAGGATAGTTAATAAAAGTTTTATGTGGCGAGTTACAATAAAAAAAAAAAGGTTTGACAGTTGACAATGGCAATGTTTTGAGACAAACAGCTGAACCTCAGCAGAGAGCAGTCGCCCTCCTTGATTTAAATATTAAGAAGTCATTTTAAATATGCAGAAAATAATAAAAATGTGACCTAAGCTGCACCGATATGGTAAGTCATATTTTTCGGTAGCAGAATTATATACAGTGGTTATATTGCTTGTTTTCAAATGTTTTTCTTTCTTTCTTTTTTTTTTTTCCAGATGTCTCAGCACATATTACTATTTTGTGGGATATTCATTGGTTTTTTCTTTGTTCAGCAATTCATAAGTGTTAAATTTGACCTTCTAGCCAGAGCACTTGCATCCCCACATACTCTTTCCTCTCAAGCCAAAAGTCATGCATGGAAAAAGAATGGTATGTTTCTTATCATTTACTTCTTGTAACTCATATTTCGAGTCATATTTGCTTTGTGTTTACAATACCGGTCTGGACATACAGTCTCAATTTTTATTAACTTTATTTACTTATTTTTTTTCTTATATGCTGCAACTTCAAGAAAACAAAAATAGTTAAAGTTAAAAAAAAAAATAATAAAAAAATGCACATTTCAAGCATTTAAGCAGAAGCCTTTGGATCAAAATATTTGTAATTTCATGAGCAACACTCAAAAGTTTGGGGTTGGTAAGATTTTGTAATGTTTTTGAAAGAGGTCTCTTCTGCTTCCCAAGGCTGCATCTATTTAATCAAAAATCCAGTAAAACGGCAATCGTGATATATTATTGCACAACTGTTTTCTATTGTAATATATTTTAAATTGTAATTTATTCCTGTGATCAAAGCTGAATTTTCAGCATCATTGCTCCAGTCTTCAGTGTCACATGATCCTTCAGAAATCATTCTAATATACTGATTTGCTGCTCAAGAAACATTTCTGATTATCAATGTTGAAAACAGCTGTGCTGTTTATAGAAAATTAGATTTTTGTAACATTATAAAAGTCTTTACTGTCACTTTTGATCAAATTAATTCAAACTTCTGCTTGAATTTCCCAGATGAGCCGGCACAGTCCCTGTATTCCCATGTGCGTGTTGTGTTGGGTCACGACGAGGCCTGAAAATCTGCAGAAAAAGCTCCAGCACATTCGTGCCACCTGGGCTAAACACTGTAACCAGGTGCTGTACATGAGCTCGCAGAGCTCCGACTTCCCCACCGTGGGGCTCAACGTCAGCGAGGGCCGATCTCAGCTGTACTGGAAGACCATCCGTGCCTTTCAGTACCTCCATGCCCACCACCTCCAGCACACAGACTGGTTCCTCAAAGCGGACGACGACACATTTGTGGTGATTGAAAACCTGAGATACTTACTTTCCAATCATGACACTGAGGAGCCTGTTTATTTCGGCCACAAGTTCCGGCCGTTTGTACATCAGGGTTACATGAGCAGAGGAGCCGGATACGTTCTGAGCCGAGAGGCTCTCAGGAGATTTGTGCAAGGTTTCAGCACGGGACGCTGGAAGCATTTCACCTCCGTGGAGGACATGGCCTTGGGAAGGTGCATGGAGACCATGGGAGTGAAGGCCGGGGATTCAAGAGATCCAAACAAACGAGAAACATTTAATCCTTTTAGACCGGAAAACCACCTTATTCCCCCAGAGAATGGAAAACAGACATGGGGCTACAGTTACTACAAAACAAAACGGGTGAGTGCAGCTGGCAGTTTTTCATTGAAAATATTTGTGAGTCATTCTACAGTTAAACCTAAGCTCTGCCCTCCTTGTGGTTACTGTTGCTAACACTGCGTAACACCGGGTGTGACGCAACAAGAGACAATAGAGTGCAACAGCCCACCCTCTTTTTCAGTGGCATTGGGTCATGCATTATAGCCATGAACCAAGCCAATCAGCTATGAGGTCAATAATAACATTACAAACTTTGATTTGAAGCCAAAAAAAAAAAATTAAAATTGGACAAAAATACTAATGTACAAGACCGTACTCAACATTTTTAGTGAGGGGAAAAAACTACAATCCCATTAAGCATTGAGAACAGCATAATCAAATGAAAAATGTTGATTAATATATATAAACTTAAAATATATATTTTAAGTTTATATATATTAAAGTTTGTTGCAAAATATGCATATATATTAAAATATTGAATTATTTTGAGAGTGTAGAAAGACTAGCTGCGTTCAAAATCGAATACTTCCCTACTGTATAGTATGCCAAAAACAGTATGCAAACAGAGTAGTCTGTCCAGATACATATCCGAAAAACAGTTGGCGAAAAGTTCCCGGATGACCTACTCCATCTGGCGAGATTCTGAAGTGTGCATATGATGGACACTACTTTACTATCCCATGAGGCCACGGGAGGAGATTTATGAATGGAGGTGAAGCGATGCAACTGACGCTGGTAGGGCACGTGCTAATGACAACATGGCGGATATAGTACATCTGGATTACATTCATACTATATAGAACATAATTTTTTTTAACGATGATGAAGTAAGTTCAAATTCAAATGTAGAACCTACTCAGACAGTACACAATTTCGGACGCACTGATTGACTTGATCATGTCATTCGCAGTGCTTCATGGAAGAGGGCGGGGCTAAAGAGCTCTTATGGCGCATTTTGCTTGTTTCGACTCAGTTTTTTGTACAGCATCATGGGTAATGTAGTTTTTCACCACAAATCCCGCTGTTAAATGATTATTTTAGAATTATGTTGAAATAATGTGGGCTGACAGCTTCAACAGAAGCAAATACTATCAATTAACAACCTCGTAGCTCACAGTAAGGCTGTCTTTAAAGGTTTATAAGCGAAGCCCAAAGTATAGTTCACTTTTTACGCGTATGCGAGGGTCAGTGTACAGTGCGCCTGATGCGAATTTCGTCATCAGAAGAGTACGCGCGTAAGCGCACCGCCGGATTTTTGTAACCGTGTGTACTTGTACGCGTAGGTCTCACGTACGCGTAGGTCTCACGTGCGCATTTATTTATTTTTTTGCAGTAATTAGTTTATCCACAAGGTGGCAACCATGCCCTGGGGGCATCTATTCACAAGGTAGTCAAAGAAAAATGGCATAAACAGAACAGACCGGCGCGCAATGCAACGCATGCCAGCTTCAGCGACAACGGAGGCCTACATAGACGAGAGATTGTGTGAAGAGGTTAGAAAATACCCCATTTGTACAACTTTAGCATGAAAGAATACAAAGATGTTTAAATGGGATGTAACTCGTGACGAGTGCTCAAAACTGCGCATGCGTCGAACGCCTGTGCGAGTCAAATGAAGTATACTTTCCAAGGCTGTGCGTTCGACTGTGCATATACTAGTGTACGCGTAAAAAAAAACAAAAAAAACAACGAAGTATACCCAGGGCTTTATCGTTAAAAATGTATTTCCCTATGGAGAGAATGAATGGGGTTTTTACTTCTGGAACTCGAATTTTGCACTGAACTGCAGACACTGTGAATCAGAATCGAGGCAAAAAGGTTTTACCATATTTTTTGAATATTTAATGTTAAATTCAGTTTAAACCTACCAAACACAGAGACAGACTTGGATTAAAAACATGCTTTATCCACCATTTCTTCTTGTTGAATATCCTCTTTCACTCAGATTTACATTAGATTGCAGAAAATAAAAGTCCTTTTGGTTTTTAGATATAGCATAAACACTTACTGAGAATAAAATCACAGTAAGTTTAAGTTTAATCACAGTTTAATTTTGACAAAATATTTTATTAGCTTTATAATTTCAGTTTGTCATTACAGTTACAATTACTGTACAACAAATGTTCCTTTTATACTTTTACTATTTTTAAACTGTAAAAATGTCTCTTTACTCAGCATCATAATAGAGCAGTATTGTCATGCTTAAAGAAAATGTTAAAATTAAAGTAATTGTAAATATTAATAAGATTCCCACTACAGTTAAAATGTGTTTTAAAACAAATATGGATTTCTGTAGGACTTGTGTACATGTTTAACTTCTGCATAATGACCTTTTTGCATTGTCCAAGATTAGTCAAAAATGAATGGTTTTTCTCTTCTTCCAGGGCCCTGACTGCTGTGCAGATTTTGCGATATCGTTTCATTATGTGAAACCTGCAGACATGTACATGCTGGAGTATTTTGCACATCACCTGCGACCATTTGGATACAAGTGCAGATTCAACACTAATCAACAAAACAGCACCAGTGAAATTAAACCACATTACAAATACAATAGACAAAAAAATAAAAAACACAAAGATGTTTAATGTGACCAAAAAACAGTTTTCATGAGAAGACAGATTACTGATTGTTTTTCTGTTTGTTCATTGCCCATGAAGAAAGAGTTTTTTGTTGGTTTGCTCAAAATAATGTCTAAATGTCACTGCATTAGATGACAACATATCACACTGTTAATTTTTCTGAGCCATGTCTTCTATATTTCTTTAAAATGAAAGCTGCTGTTTGATTTTTTTGCTTTTTAATGCAGTCTCATTTCGACATTTTAAGTGTGCCAAATACTTTTTGTGGCCATTATATATGAAAATACATCCATTTATTTAATTGTTCAAGTTCTTCTGAGCAGTTTAGTTATTTAAAATGTTCATAGTTAAATATTAAAAGTTAAAATATTATTAAATACTAAACAGTCCATTAGCTTTATTTCTTTCTCTCTCTTTTTTAGTATCCCATCCTTTTGCATCAGTTTCAGTGCTCTAATGATAAGACTTACATTTTCACACAGGATTTTCTGCAGGTCTGTTCACTATCAAAACAGTTTTTGTTGCCATTGCAACCTCCAAACCAGAACTGAGCACATGAATTGGCCTTAGGATCAAAATACCATTTAACAACATACTCTCGACATGGACCAGGATCCAGAGGCTCTAGGCACCCCTCTTCTGAGAGAGAAAATAGAAAGATTAAGGTAGTTCTTTTTTTTTACAGAATTATTTATATTGTATCACTTTTGAACGGCTGTATGGGCATTTACCTGCAGTAAAATGTACGAGCAGCGACGGGTCAGTTGGTCTGCGTGTCTGGGCAGTACTGTATGTGCCCTGATTCAGCTGTTCCAAAGGCATGAAAGGGAGCTCTGGGAGGAGGTTCAGGTCATCTCTTTCCAAATATGGTGTAATGGTGCTGATAATGTCCGTGTGGTCTGATTTAGGATCATCGTAGGGGGGCACGCCAAACTCTCCAGGGTCATCAGGCTGATCGATTTAGTGTAATATTAATATCTCTTCATAACTAGAGTGCTTAGATAATAATAGTGATCATCAAAAATCTAATAGTTTTGATTGTAGCCTCAAGATTTTTTTTTTTTTTTTTTAAATTTCAATCTCCTTTTTTGTCTACTAATACTGTCCTGCAGTTTAACAAATAATTTAAATAATCCAAATATTGTCTCTCATGAAGTCATAAAAATTGCATGCATTATAATAAGAAGAAAATATAAATAAATGTAAAAATTTATAAAAAAAATGTCATACTGATGGAATTTTATGTATTTTTTCACAGTTTAATTTAAAAATTCTCCTATTTCCAATTTTAATATTATAACATTATAATAAAAATATGTAAATAGCATAAATGTCCTGCAGTGTGACATTTTTGTTAACATTTTATTTCTCATCAAACATAGTGTATCTTTCAAACCAAATGTGCTGCTCTCGAATCAAATATGGTGGCTTTAGATGCATCATGAGTTTAACTTATGGCCTTTTTGACTGATGTGTGTGTCACTTTACCTTGGAGCTGGAGGTAGTGCCATCAATGTTCTCACAGACCTTTTGGAGCAATTTACTTCCCAATTCTAGACACAGAGACAGAAAACATGAATTTAATTAATGTAGATGATCCTGTAGCTCTGATGAGGTCAAGGATTTGATTCCCAGGGAACTCAAAGTTGCTTTGGATAAACATATACACAAATAAAAAGCCCTTTAACAGGATTGTTCACAAAAAAAAAAAAAAAAATTCTGTCAGCATCACAGACGAGGAATAAGGGTCTTGTCTAGCTAAACGATTTTCTGAAAAAAACGTAATTTTCTAAAAAAATAAAAATTTATATACTTTTTAACCAGAAATGCTCATCTTGCACTGCTCTGTGATGCGCCACGCATTATGTAATCATGTTGGAAAGGTCACACGTGACATAGTCAGAAGTACAGCAGTAGGTCGTCCGACATCGTTGTTTTAACCTTTTTTTTGTAAAGGCCATTTGACTTAGTCTTTGCACATTCGCTTTGTAAACACTTGCTCCGTACTACCGCCTACGTCACGCGTGACCTCTCCAACATGATTATGTAATGCACGTTGCATCGCAGAGCTAGTGCAAGATGAGCATTTGTGGTTAAAAAGTATATAGATTATTATTTTTTTAGAAAATGACCAATCGTTTCACTAGACAAGACCCTTATTCCTCGTCTGGGATTGTGTAGAGCCCTGCAATTTGGACCTTCAACCCGTTGGTAACTGTTGAAGTCCACTATATGGAAAAAAAATCCTGGAATGTTTTCCTCAAAAACCTTAATTTCGATTGGGTCAGACGATACCGCCTTTCTTTTGTAAGAAGTTAGAAATTACAGCTTTTTTTTCTGGCCCAACCAGACATTGGTGAGCGGAGTTAGTATAAATAGCCTTTACCAACAAGGACGACATAGACACTTCGTTTTATTTTTGGGTGAACTATCTATTTAATTGTGTGAAATGAATGCATTGCGACATACCAGGAAGCGTTCTGAAGTCTTCTATGGGAAACACATGCTCCTCAGTGGGCAGGGACGCTATTGACTTCAGCTCTTCCTTAAAATCATCATAGATCGGGTCACTTTGATTCAACACCCCTATAGCGAACATGGTGATATTGGCTGAATGAGCCTCTTTGACCGCATCTTCCAGCTTCACCGTGTCACGATGATCCGTCTGGCCATCCGTAATAACCACGGCCACTTTCTCCACACCAGGGCGAGCAAAGCGGAAGATCTCATTGGCCTTTCTGATGCCACTTCCCGTGTAAGTGCCCTCTCCAATATAGGGCATCCTGCGCACGGCGTCTTTCACTTCATCACTAGTTAACCTGTCTTGTATGCTTGCGACCACCTGGTTAATGTGGCTGTAGACAACGACCCCTACACGCGTCACCTTCGGATTGACTGACACGCGGTCGATCAAGGTATTCACAAAGTCTTTAATGACTTCAAAGTTTTCCGGGCCGACGCTCTCAGAGCTGTCAATCACAAACATTAGCTCAAGAGGTTTTACTCTGCATATCCGGCCACAACCTGAGAATCCAGAATAAATCATCCTATTCAGTTTTGATGTAATTCATCATTTTAAAATTTTAGCATTCAGATTTAGAAAAAGATCTGCAATTTGATTACTTACCACAAATAGATCTGATTAGTATGATTATGTCCTCTCTCTGCAAAATACATAAATCTTTTAAAGTGAATTTTTTAGGGGTTCAAGTGAAACCTTATTGTAATTGTTAAAAAAATAACTCCTAAACCAAAATTTTCAGGTATTTTGGATTTTTTTGAAAAACCTACTTTTGCGAACTAGTCCTAGGTTTTTGGCCCAAACGGCATCAAACCAATGCAGCAAGATTATCTGAAGTCTGGTTGTCAATAATTAAAAAAAAAAAAAAAAACATCCCTAAGGGCCGCCAAAACATTTTAAGTGCCATGATGTCTTTTTTTGACTCATAGCCCTAGAGCAGGGTTGCCAGGTTTTCACGACAAAACCCACCCAATTGCTTCTCAAAACGAGCCCAAAACTAGCCCAATCGCATTTTGGGATCTGGGATCTGGGAATCACATCTATGAGAAATTTGAAAGAAATCGGCCACCGGGGGGCGCCTTCGCATTTTTCATGTGCATAAAGGATTGTGTATCGCACAATTTTTCACACACGCCCACGACATTCGTACCACATGGTAGAACTCCTCGTTCTGAGCAACTTTGACTCTAGGACCACCGCTGTCCATCGTATTGTTCGTTAAATATTGGAGATTATTTCAAAAACCTACTTTGGCAAACTAACTTAAAGTGCTTGAACCTCGATAATTGCTGCTTGTAGCTATATTCATTTATGTTTTATTTAATAGTGTAATTTCAGCTTTATTTCAGATATATAGACATGCGTACCACGCACAATATTAAAATGTTCTGTATACTGTACATTAAATACGCACTGTAAAAAAAAATTTTTTATGAAGTTGTGTTTTACAAGAAAATACTTGTTACTTGTCATTTCTTTCTAACTATTTGTGAAATTTACTAGCAATTTGAGTGAAAATAGTTTCAGAGTAAATCAATTTTTTTTAGTGCAGATGACAAGTGAGCAGTATACACTGTGTGACATACTGTTTCCCACAATGCAACGCACATGACTTGACCAGACTGTTAAAAGTCGTTATTTTTACAAAAAATTGGGCTACAAATGCAAAATTGTTTTTATTTTCCAACAATAACATAATGATGATGGTCATGCAACAACACCGTAACATATTGCATTTTAAAACTGTCATTTCTTTAGGTTCAAAACCTTTTTACTTTAAAAAGTTTTGGACCTTTAATGACAAGGTAGAAAATGAATTCTTTTATCTGTGCACATACCGTGAGACCAGGTTCTCCTTTTGTTCCTGAATTACCCTGTGAATGTAAGAAGACGCAATGTTCAGTTTGTTAAATGTAGTTAAATATAGAGATGTTGATTATAGTGTTGTCAGTGATCATAATGCTCAACGATTAAAAAGCAAGTATAGCATGAGGAGTTTTTCAACTAATCAAAATTTCCTTCTCAGTTCTTCTCACCGGCGGTCCTGTAAATCCTGGTTCTCCCGGGCTTCCTCTGTCCCCTTTGTGTCCTTGTGATCCTGGTATCCCACGATCCCCCTACAAACAGAGCAGTTACATCACAAAGGTGAAGCTTACATTTGTGGTCACGTTTTTCAAACATGACTTGATGTACCATTTATTTTAAATTGCATGTTAAGTGTGATTTTTGGAGTTTGTGGAAAAGAGTATTTTGTGTTTGACAAGAAAAGTCATGCAGGTTTGGAACAACCTGAGGGTGAGTAAATGATAACATTTTTATTTTTGGGTGAAGGATTCTTTAAATGCTAACTAAAATATGAATGCATGACAGAGGCTATAAGAGTCTCCTCACCTTCTGTCCCGGCAGACCCTCTCCAGGGGAACCTCTTGGCCCCTGTATACCCTGATATCCGGGATCACCCTGTACAAAACAGAATTAAATGCATGTGAATTAAACAGTACTGTACAGCACACTGTAATATGTTCAGGAAAAGGGTATCCTGTTGATATGCCTCAGATTCCTGTTACCTTTGGTCCTTGTATGCCCTCTCCTGGTAATCCTGGAGGACCAGCTGGACCAGTCTGACCAATGGAGCCCTGCAGACCACAAAACACTTCTGAGCAAACCTGAACAGGCCAATCTGAACAGAATCACATTTTGCTATATATATCTTCTTGCACAGCATCTGAAATGCTGTTTCGGTCATTCTGTAATGCCTGAGCAAAGTCTGCCGTTAAAGTGGTTTGGTATAATTCCCTCCCAGAAGCACTTCACATGATTGCGTTCACAAACACCAGGCATCTGAATGCAAGATAACATGACATTGTCTGTGCGCTCTGAGGCACAAATAATTTATTATATAAGTAAATTATTATATACAGTGGCTTCTACTGCAGCAACTTCCATTTTTCTTAGTGATATTTAGCACCAGTTTATCAGGAAGTGACGGAAGTGAAGTGAGTTTTATGCGTATTCCAATTTTGCGCAGATGTTAAATTCACAACTTTGGATGGAAAAATAGCTAGTGAACGCTTGCCATGATCAGCTAAATGCTGGATTTTCAAAAAGTGTGAAGTTCACAGCACTAATGTTGCAGTAAACTTGCACAACATTCTTGAACGAATTGCATGTCTGTATAACTTTACATTTTCACACCCTTAAACATGATGCTGAACTGCACAACGTGTGATTGGTTGCTTTACATGTCAGTCAGATGTCCTCTTGGGCAATCCTTGGCCAATGAAAACTGCTATGAAGTCCAGACCTTCTGTTGTAAGTCTAAAGCGAGACTAATGTATTCTACATACAATGTAGTTTGAAATATATTTCCCACCTTTGGGCCCATCTGCCCACGACCTGGTGCTCCAGCAGGCCCTGGGGGACCTGGAGGACCTCGATCCCCCTATGACAAAAAATATCAATGTTCTAATAGAATAATATATTTTTAATAATTCAAATTTGTACATTTTCTGAAGAAATTGAGAGGGATGCAGTCACCTTACCTTTGCTCCAGGTAAACCAGTACCCTCTGGCCCAATCTCTCCTGGAAGACCTGTAAGACCTGGTGGCCCCTATAGATCACATGAGCAACACATATGTAGTCTGTAATAATTCCATTTGGTATGTCAGATTAAATACAGACTATACAAATGTAACTATGATTAGCAGGAACAATGTTCTTTGTAATGTTAATATTTACAGGTAGGCCAGGATATCCTTCTCCCTTTAGCCCTGGTGGTCCAACGGGTCCTCGTAACCCTATTTCACCCTAAAGACAGACAAAATGGATTATCTCAATCACAAAAGCACAGTGTAGGCTTCTGCTGGGACGTCACTCTTACCTTCGGCCCTGCAATGCCTATACCTGGTTCTCCAGAAGGTCCTGGTGGACCAACTGGCCCTGGATCGCCCTACAGCAAGATGGACATGGTATGAGATCTCCTGATGTGGGTACACATACACATACAGTGACTCCAACAAATTTAAGCCACAATAAAAAAGTATCAATGAATCTTGTTTAAGCAAGAACTTAGAATGGAAGTAAATTGAACTTTGTTCCAGAGGGTTTAAAAGCAGAAATTTGAAACTAACATTTTAGTTTATTTTTCAGTAATTATTCAGTAATTTTGCCAAGACATGTTCCTGGATCAACATCATTTGTTAATCCTGGAACAGCATTCCTGTCCAAAAACTGTCCTAACCCAATCCCTACCACTAAACCTAACCCTACCCATAACTTATCCCTAAAATCAGAGGGAAATGATTGGTGAATAACACTGATGTAGAAGCACCTAACCCTTGTTGTAAGCCTAAACATGACATAAACTGTAAACCTGTCAAATCTCATTGGTTGATTGAAATGTTGCTCCAGGATCAACAAGGATGTTGATCCAGGAACATGTTCTACTTGGTGAAATCACATTCACCGTCCACTGTAAGTGTCTTACTAGCTGCGTTTCCATTACCCTTCAAATTGCACAATTTAAAATTGCGAATTGAAAATGCACCCAATGGAATCGTGTAAATTTTGCAAAACACCCATATATCGCAAAAACTTCTTTACTCTTGCATGAGGTGGTTTTTCAGACAATTCGAAAAAGAAAAATTTTGCAAAACTGCAATATAAACAGTTTTTTCGCATTTACAGGTTACCTGACATACCTAAAAGTCGATCATTCTTTAAAGATGCCGTGGTATGTTTGGACAGAAGATGAGAGTTCATTTTTAAACTCATAAATGACAAAAGAAATGGGAATGCTGGAATGCCACCTCAAAGCAGATATAAGGGAGAAACGCCCAGAAACACCTCATATGTGGCCGCTCCCTAGTATTGGGGTCTTTCCTCGCCATTAATGCTTGGATAACATGTCTACGTCTCCTTCGATTAAAAATAATGGCTAGTGCAGTGGCTGCGATATACTTAAACCTACTAACTTCAGTTGCCATGATTTTTGGAATGACTTATTGCGCAAGGAAAAAATTAAGTTTAAGTTGCAAAACATCAGTTAATGGAAACGCCGTCATTTCACAATAGTTTTTTATTGACATTTAGAAAATATTGCAAAAAGTTTTGAGCAAATCTGTAATGGAAACCCGGCTAGTGTGACCATAACTTTATTGATAAAGCTTGTGTTGAATCCAGAACATTTTTTAATGTACCTTAGCTCCAGGTATGCCTCTTCCTGAAGGCCCAGGAACACCTGGAAGTCCATCATTCCCTGGTTTTCCCTATTTTAAATGAAAGACACTGTATTAGCAGCAGTGACAGAGACATGGGGCTTTCTTGACATAGTATTTTGTGTTTGTTAATATGAATGAATGAGTTGTTTTCACCTTTGCCCCTATTAGCCCTGCTGGTCCCATTGGTCCTGGTTGGCCTCTGGAGCCCCTCTCCCCTCGATCACCCTATTGAAGGAAGATACAACCTTTTTAATACATACTGTTCTATATACATTTTTAATATAATAATCTTAGTAGGCATGGCACCTTCTCTCCTGGTAGGCCTTTTCCAGGAGCTCCATCTTGTCCTTTGGACCCTGGTAGGCCTAAATCACCCTAAAATCAACAAGATATTATATAGTGTATTATAATATATGCCTGAATGTTTTGGATGTAATGCTATCCATCACTAACATGTTATTAAGAGCACCTTTGGTCCTATGGCTCCATCTTCTCCTGGTTCACCTCGTTCACCTGGTAAACCTTGGAATCCAGGTTCACCCTACGGCATCAACCCATAAACACAACTCTGATTTCATTATTTGATACTTTATTCTGTTCTTTTATAGGTCATGTCTAACAGTTTAGTTGAAACTACAACCTACTTTTGGTCCTGGTTCTCCAATTCCTCTTTCTCCAGTGGCTCCAGGATCTCCAGGGAATCCCTGTTCTCCCTGAGAGCAAACAAAACGAAAACACAGTGTTTAGATATCGTTCAAAAGTTTGCGATTGGTAATATTTGTTGTTGTTGTTGTTGTTGTTTTTGACAGAAGTCTCTTCTGCTCACCAAGACTGCATTTATTTGATCAAAAATATAGTAAAAAGAGTAATAATGTGAAATATTATTAAAATTTCAAATAACTGTTTTCTATTTGAATATATTTTAACATGTAATTTATTAATACTCCAGTCTTCAGTGTCACATGATCCTTCAGAAATCATTCTAATATGCTGATTTGCTGCTCAAGAAACATTTCTGATTATTATCAATGTTAAAAACAGTTGTGCTGCTTCATATTTTTTGTAAAAATCATGATACTTTTTTTAGGATTCTTCAAAGAATCAAAAGAACAGCATTTATTTGAAATATAATTTTTTGTTACAATGTAAATGTCTTTACTCTCACTTTTGATCAATTTAATGCATCCTTGCTGAATAAAACTTAATTTCTTAAAAAAAAAAAAATCGAATTACCTTTGTACCCATGAGTCCTATCCCAGGATTCCCTCTCTGACCAGGAGGACCAGCTGGTCCCTGATTCCCCTTTAGATATTAAGATGAAGGCGACAATTGAATGTTTCCAATTGTTTAGAAAAATAATAGCACACTCCTCAACATGCTGCATGATTTGAGGAATCATATTGTATATGAATATAGCACAGTGTTTATTGCTTAGACTTAGGAATTTGTTTAAATCACTAACACTATAAGCATGTATTGAGAACATGAAGCTTGCCTTAACTAGCATATAAATATTGGTATAAAAACCAGAAAAATAACATAACATAAAATACTTTCTCTCCTTGAATTCCCCTGCCAGGCATTCCTAATGGTCCAGGTGATCCAGGAGGTCCCGCATTGCCCTAAGAGGATAGATACAGGGGCTAAATTAAAAGCAAAATGGCTATTTATGGCCAACTAAAATCTCACACAACTGCATCGTACCTTTTCACCTTTGACTCCATAACCTGGGGGTCCACGTCCACCAGTTGGGCCGACATAGCCACGGTCACCCTAAGACACAAACACAAAACAGAGTAAAAAGTGATATTTCAATGTCTTTATTCACATGACCATTAAAGGGAAACAATTACATATAGGAATTTCATATGATTTTAAATGTACACTCCTAAATAAAGGTTCTTTATTGGAGTCTAAGGTTCTATGGAGAACCTTTAACATCAGTTGAATCTTTCCTTTTAACCAAAGGTTCTTTATAGTGAAAAAAAGGTTCTTTAGATTATTAATGTTCTTCAGGCTAAAAAAAAAAAATGGTTCTTTTAAGAACTGTTCAATGAAAGGTTCTTTGCGGAACCCAAAATGGTTCTTCTATGGCATCACTGTGAAAACCCCATTTTTGAACCTTTATTTTCAAGAGTGTATGTTACCGGCATAACTAAATTCATTTACTTTTACTGTATCGAAAAGAGCAACAGGACATCCTGCTAAACATCTCCATTTGTTTTTCACAGAAGAAAGAACGACTTAGGGGTTTGGAACAATGCGAGGGTGAGTAAATTTCAAAAGTTATCTTTCAGAAAAGGTCAGAGAGCCCATTGAAAAGGGAATGACCTAAAAAAGAAGCAGGAACCACAACTTTATCTGCTCACCTTTGGACCAGGAAGTCCCTCGCCTGGAGCTCCTGGGTTCCCCTGTGATCCTGGTAAACCTGGAGGACCCTTCATTGATGCATGTATTATTATTTCCTTATAATCTGTACAGTAGATGGATGTTTTGAAGTCATACAAGAGGCTGTTTATACTTACAGGTAGACCTGGCTGACCTACGCCAACCTGACCTAGAGGACCTGGTCTTCCTGGGTTTCCTTTGTCACCCTAAAACAATCACACCTCAAATAACTTTAAGATTGAATAAAAGTCACCGCATGTTGGCACTTACATTGTGATGAACAAGAACATCAGCATACTAAAAACTCTGGAACAGGCAAGTACCTCATTGTAACTTATTTATTTAAAACCTCCAAATCACAGCATCCAATAGCAATAGAAAAGAAAAACCACAATTGAGATCTCTTTTATATATCTCAATCATTTCTGTTTCGGCAGCAATGAGATTAAATCGAAAGCAAATGGAAACTTTAATTTTTCTCTGGAGACACTGTCACCAGTAATTTCATGTGTGTCCCCTCAAATCTGTGCCAAGACACTGAAGTCTTCAGTTAAATGTAAGAGATCTTCAATTAAACTCAAACATTTCTCATTAAAGTCTAAATCTTACTGTATTTTAATAACTGTCTTATTTGTTTCCATTTTTCTTTCTCCTCTAATTTTAGAAGAAACATACAAAACTTAGTCTAAAATCTGAGACTTGAGTGTTGATACCTAATTGAAACAAGTGAGAACCCCATTAAATCTCCTGAGTTATGAAAGCGCAACATCTGAACAATAAAATGTTCCTCTGGGATTGTATAGAAACAACAGTAATGCCTGTAATGTTTACACTACCGTTCAAAAGTTTGGGATTTGTAAGATTTTTTAATGTTTTTAAAAAGTGTCTTATGCTTACACCAGGGCTGCATTTATTTGATCAAAAATACAGTACTTTGAAATATTATTATAATTTAAAAGAACTGTTTTCAATGTAAATATATTTTATAAAGTAATTTATTCCTGTGATCAAAGCTGAATTTTCAGCATCATTACTCCAGCCTTCAGTGTCACATGATCCTTCAGAAATCATTCCAGTACACTTATTTGCTGCACAAGAAACATTCCTTATTATTATCAATGTTGAAAACAGTTGTGCTGCTTCATATTTTTTATTTTTGTGGATTTTCAGGATTCTTTTGCATTTACTTGAAATAGAAACATTGCAACATTATAAATGTCTTTCCTGTTCCTTTTGATCAATTTAATGCGTCCCTGCTGAATAAAAGTATTGATTTCTTTCAAAAGCTTGTTACTGACCTTTTGAACGATTTATGTTTCCACTGCTTTAAACATTTTTTTTTTTTTTTTTTTTTTTTTTTTGTATAATATGAATATGAATAACGAAGTCTTGTTGAGAACAACCAGCTGAAAAGTTTACCTTTGGACCAGGGAATCCAATTCCAGTATCTCCTGGTAGGCCAGATGCACCAACTGGCCCTCGATCCCCCTATGAGTAAAATGTAGGTCAGTGATTCATTTGGACATCATCTCCACATAAATTTAAAATTCACATAAATTTAAAGATGATATATTTGCTGTTAAATACTATAAACCTCATTCATCTTGGATGCATGTTGCAATGCAACTTTTAGTATTAACAACATCCTACTATTAGACTGAGGTATGGTGAAAGGGATCAGTACACATTTTGATCACCCCACGTATTCTCTTATGTATGTTCCAAATGACATTTACAGAGCATAAAGGCACCCCTTGTGTCTGGCAGTTTAGGATTTTTTTTTTTTTTTTTTTTTTGCATTTGAATGTGCTATTATATATTTGGCAAGATTTTCAAAGCACTCTTTGTTAAAACTTCCTGATTAAACATGGGAGGCGAAATCTGCTTTTAAACTGACATGGTAACATCCCTAAAATGTCAGTTCTTTACCACCCAGACATCTTTCTCTATTTAAAGTATCAAAAATATCAGTTACAGACATTTCACTGGCAAAGAAATGAATGATATGTTCATACTTTGGGTCCTGCTGGACCCTCATGCCCCTGGTCTCCTGGAGGCCCTTTCAGACCCTGGTAAAATAATGAAGAAACATGTTAAAATTGGTCTTGCACTTTCATGCATTATTTTTTTAATCATTTAAAAAAAAAAAAAAATTAATCAGCCATATGCCTATAAAAACCATAGGTTGATATGGCACTTTTAGGCAGCTGTAGATGCCTGTTAAACTGTGCTGTTGGTTCTAAAGGACCTGACCCAATCTGAGCTATTCATTCTCTTTACTAATCCTACTGTACAAAGTCGCCCTCGGAATAAGAAAAATATCCTGCAAGCTTGGATTCACTGCTTTACATGTGTACATTAGTTTAGGATTACGAGCAATCTGCCGGTCACATTCCATAAGTGCAGAGTGAGGAAACAGCCACGGCCTGCCATGATCACCACGGTTATGTGATGAGACAATGGGCCCAATCATACACCCAGCACAATGCAACGGCAGTGTTTTTTGCTAGTTTCAGCCCCGACGCAGTTATCATTTTCACGTCCAGCGCCCACGTTGTTTAAATGCCAAATGCACTCGCGCCCATCTGTTCACCCATGGGTGTGCTGGTCTGAAAACGAGGTGTGTTCAGGCGCATTGTTGCCGTGTTGCTATTTTGAAGCAACTGAAAATGACTGTGCCAATGACCAACAAAAACCTGGTCTAAGGGATGGGCAGATCGATATGAAGTATCTATATATATCGATATTGACGTTGAGTATCGAAAGTATCGATACTCAAATAAAAATATCGATACTAAGGTGTTTTTTTTTTAACCAGTGATTTTGTTTAATTAACAATAAATTTAATGCGTACAATATGCATTGAATTGGACAAATAACCTATGTTATAACAGCAAATAATTGTTTAGTAGAACTATTTTCCTGCTCATCTGAACACACGCAAATGCTGCAAGTCAGAACCAATCAATCACAGAGAGCGTTCACTATATTCAAACAGGACTGCATGCGTTTAGTAGCCTATCATAAAAAACCATTGATGCTTTTGGGAAACGCAGCCCAGAACAATGCTTAACCTAAGACAGAACAACATAATAGGCTATGTTTGAGTTATTTCACAACAAACAAAATGAAATAGTAGCCTACATAGTTTTTGCAATTACATTTATTTAAATTCAATGTTAAAAGTTCATATTGATGTGCTGTTCTGTAACTACACTGTCAGAATACAAAGTTTGCATTTTATGGGTGCAACACCCTGTCGCTGGCAGTCCCTTATGTAAATGAACCATTACCACAGTGACCATAGTTCAGCTAGGCCTACAGTATTTATAGATTTCCATGGTTACCACTACAAGTAAACATTTTAACCATGTGTAAACAAAAATATAATCTAATAAATTGCAATTAAGGCGTATTGAATGTTAAAATACCTTTCAAATATAATGTTAAGTGGGTATCATTACGTAATTCAATAATTTAAGGACTTAAATTATTAATAATTTAATAACTTAAGTTCAGATTAGAGGCATCGTATCGGTATCAATATCAGCGATATTGGCCTTGAAAGTACTGGTATCGTATCGAAAACAAAATAAGTGGTATTGCCCATCCCTAGTCTAAAGTCAATGGTGCAGTATTTCGTTTTTGTTATTTAAAGGGCACGTTAGTAATATGTGCCTATAGGCGGGTGCACAACACCAGTACATTCTGCTTGTTACACACACAGGGACACGTAGCAGCAAATAAAAGGATTACAATGTGAAAGATTATCATTGTGTACATAAAGATAAAAATGCCTACACGTCATAATGGATAGTCATTGCATGTATCAGAATTACCTATTTGCAGTAATGACGAATGAAATTGGCTATTTGACCAATCGTGGCAGTACACACATATATTTAAACTGACTCGTCAGGTTGAGGGTGTCTATATTCAGCCATGTAAATAGCAATCTGGCATGGTGCAAGCACACCTGGCTTTTAAAGGGAATGGGAGATGACACTCTGATTGGTTTATTGGACGTTACGCCCAAAACACCCATGGCTCATTAAGAAACTAGGTACAGCCCTTTTGGACCATGCACCTTGCATGCCAACCATTTTTTCCGTTGTTAAACTAGAAAAGTGCACCTGTGCCATGCGCTTCAGACCACGCGCTTAGATCGTTAAAATGGGGCCCAACATATGATAAGACTAATGCATTTAGGTTTTTTTAATCTATCTATTTATCTGTCTGTCTGTCTATCTATATCACTTTCTCACTTTTAGTGAGAAACAAATCACAGTATTCGAATGAATAGATCAGCCTTTTTAAAACTGCATACTGTACTACTGGTTTCTTTAGTCACATGACATTTGTTATTCTCACCAAATGATTTTTTTCACTTCTTAAATTGTGATATTATACGCACTTTTTTTTAAACATTTTTATTTTTTCTGCATCTTTGACAAGTTACATTTTATAAGTTAAAAGTAAAAAAAGTGTTTTTGTTTACAGATCATGTTTTTAAATAGTGGCAGCAAAAATAGCATTATAGTTCTGCTATATAAATGTTATTTATTTATTTGTGTTTATAGTAATATAATTGTATGTATGGATGAAATACACAATTATCATTTGTTTCATATTTTCAGAGAAATTAACACATATTGTATTGGCTAAGATGAATAAGATCACACAACTATTCATGATGTGTATTCATAAATACATAAATTAATGAAAAAAGTATTAATAAAATTTAAGTCTGTATGAGTTCCATGTGTAATTTTATTAATTCATAAAATAATTAATTGGAGGAATTTTTAAGAATTTATTTTTTCCAAACATTTTTGTGAGTGAAAGTCTAATTAGAAAAATGTTCTACTATTTAAAAATTATGCATACGGTGGTCGAGACAGCTCAACACGCTGCCAGAAAGATTCATGCGCTGCAGCTGAAGAAAACACATGCAAATAGAAAAAACAACAGCAAATTAACAAAAAATCATCAGTTTGACAACACGTGCTGCAAATACTCACAGTGCAACCAAATACAGAAACACATTTATTTTGACCTGGTTTTAACCATTAATTAAGCATTATGGAACTTATTTCCGTGAACCTTGAACATCACAGTTGTGAATGTTAGCCAGCTTACATAACATTTCACTGTTAATTGTGTATTTCCTCAGATTATTTAGGCTAATAATATCTGAAAAGCCATGGAATGCAAGGAATCATACGATCAGGATGTTAAAATAAATAAAAAACTCATCAACAACACCACTGTACGAGTAGACATTGAACAATAAGCATGTCCCAGCCAGGTTCTTCACTTGTTGGAATCCCCTTGAAACATTTCCGTTGTGGTCTGTGCTATTTGCAACGTGTTTCTGTATTTGGTTGCATTGTGAGTATTTGCAGTGTTTCTGTATTTGGTTGCGTTGTGAGTATTTGCAGTGTTTCTGTATTTGGTTGCGTTGTGAGTATTTCATTGTGGTCTGTGCTATTTGCAACGTATTTCTGTATTTGGTTGCGTTGTGAGTATTTGCAACATGTTTCTCTATTTGGTTGTTGTGAGTATTTGCATTTCTGTTTTTGGTTGCGTTGTGAGTATTTGCAGCAGTTTATGTATTTGGTTGCATTGTGAGTATTTGCAGTGGGTTTCTGTATTTGGTTGTGTTGCGAGTATTTGCAGCAGTTTCTGCATTTGGTTGTGTTGTGAGTATTTGCAGTGGGTTTCTGTATTTGGTTGCGTTGTGAGTATTTGCAGTGCTTTTCTGTATTTGGTTGCATTGTGAGTATTTGCAGCGGCTTTCTGTATTTGGTTGTGTTGTGAGTATTTGCAGCACGTGTTGTCAAACTGTGTTCTTAATTTGCTGGTGTTTTTTCTATTTGCATGTGTTTTCTTCAGTTGCAGTGCGTTGAGCTCTCTCGGTGACCATACATAAAGGAATATACACAATCTTTAGGCCTACTTCACAGAATCAAATGAAATAATCAGTTATTAAATAATTATTATCAAGTGATAAAGAATAAAAATACAGTTACTGTTATGCATCATGAATTCAGTTGAAACCTGAAATGTGGCATATAATATGTTAAATGTTTATACTGTGCCTGGTATCCTCTGGGGCCCTTCAGCCCTGGAGGCCCTCCAGCGCCCTGTAAAATGAAACATAAAATTGAATCAATCATATGTGACATATTTCAGAACAATAGTAAACTGTAGGACAGCAGAGAAGACTTACCTTATGTCCCTTTTGCCCTGGTGGTCCACAATTACCTTGATCCCCCTAAAACATGACTCAAGACTTTAGTTATTGTGTATATATAATTAGGACAATACATGGAAATTAACCAATTAATTGCAATAACCCAAATGCATATGCAAATGATAAAACTTGGATGTTTCACCTTAACACCTTTGAACCCAGGTCTTCCCTGTGGATGAGGAACCAGGAACAAGAACCGTGTTGGTCAGAGAGTCAGTAGTAAGACAAAATGTATAAACTGACCATATGAAGATGTGATGTACTTCTGGACCGTTGATTCCTGGAAGACCAGGTGCTCCTGTTTCTCCCTGTACCAATGAGTCAACAACAATAAACTACAGATCTAATCATCATAATTCCTTTAAACAAATATGGTAATTATTTTCACTCTCACCCTTGAGCCTTTTTGACCAGGTGCTCCTTCATAACCTCGATCTCCTTTTTTACCCTAAACAAAACAGAGTTTTCCTTATAAATGACACCAGTGAGGGAAAATGGCCTCAATTCCTTCCCAGCAATACTCACAGGAGCTCCTGGACGACCCTGTTCACCTTTCTCACACAAACACTCCGGTGGTTGTGGGCACTGGCAAGAGAAATACAACCAACAGGTAGTTTGAGGTCAGCATTGTTCAAGTTGAGTTATCATTTTTGGTGTGATATGCTGTGAGAGTGGATATGCTTTGGATAAAGTTGGACACATTTATACAGGGGTTGGCCAATGAAACTGAAACACTGGCCAATATATTGGAGGTTTCATGCCTATGTGCAGCATGGTGGCCAATCTTCACTGATTTTACATTCCATCAGTAAGAGCAGAGTGTGATGGTTGAATTAGCAGAGCTGTACATAAAATATTGCAATTCACACAACATAATGGGAGACATATCAGAGTTCAAAAGAGGACCAACTAATGGTGCATATCTTGCTGGCTCATCTGTGACCAGAACAGCAAGTCTTTTTGGTGTATCGAGAGCTATGGTATCCAGGGTAATGTCGGCATACCACCATCAAAACATTAAACCACAGCTGCCCAACTTCCTGCAGAATTAAATGCGCACCTCCTGTTTCCACCAAAACTGTTCATCAGGAGCTCCACAGAGTAAATATTCATGGTCGGGCTGCTATAGCCAAACCTTTGGTCACTCGTGCCAATGCCAAATGTCGGTTTCATTGGTGCCAACAGTGCAGATCCTGGGATCTGGACAATGTGAAACATGTATCGTTCTCTGATGAGTCCACCTTCACTGTCTTTCCCACATCCATGGGAGTTACGGTGTGGAGA
This sequence comes from Hypophthalmichthys molitrix, assembly GCA_037950675.1. NCBI lineage: Eukaryota > Metazoa > Chordata > Actinopteri > Cypriniformes > Xenocyprididae > Hypophthalmichthys > Hypophthalmichthys molitrix. Next base: position 30,467,649 of record CM075507.1, on the reverse strand, counting down.
AGCTCCAAAGAAGCTGAACACCGACTGTTGCTGCCCAGAGTGAAGCACGGCGGAGGATCAGTGATGGTTTGGGCTGCAATATCATGGCATTCCCTACTGTGATTGATGGATGCGTCACTGCTAAGACTACGGAACCATTCTGGAGGACCATGTGAAGGGAGTGTCATGTATCAGCATGATAATACACCAATACACAGCAAGACGGAATGCTTAGATGAACATGAAAGTGAAGTTGAACATCTCCCATGGCCTGCACAGTCACCAGATCTAAATATTTTTAAGTCACTTTGGGGTATATTGGAGAAGCAAGTCAGAAAACATTTTCTTCCACCAGCATCACATAGTGACCTGGACACTGTCTTGGAAGAGGAATGATTCAAAATTCCTTTTGGCCACTGAAGGACTTGTACAGTATCTGTCATTCCCAAGATGAACTGATGCTGTATTGGCCGTGAAAGGAGGCTCTTACACCATTCTAATAAATTATTGTGGTCTAAAACCAGGTGTTTCATTGTCCAACTCGTGTATATCCATCTTTATATAAAGAGCTGGGCAATAATATATTTACATTTTGAGACAAAAAAAAAAAATCAGATGAGATTTACTATATTGAGTATATCGCTTTGAGTAAGTGCCTTAAGTTTACTGCATGTATGCGGTAAAGTTGGAGGAGTTTGTTGGAATAATAAAGTTGGATAATATATATCAATCTTTATGTAGAGCTGTACGATTATACAGTTTACATTTTTGCGTCAATATAAACAATCATGCAGCTGAGATGTGTTATATAGTATATATTGCTTTACATAAGTTTACTGTATCTGGGTAAAGTTAGATATACTAATAGCTGTAATGCAACGACATTCAGACATTTTATGACTAAAGTATCTGAATACTTTGAGGGCCACTCTTCTTGATAGTTCTAAAATAGTACTAAAATAGTACTTACTTCATTCTTTGAGATTATTTCCTGGGGGGAAAAAAATGAAAAGAGAAATAAGAATTAAGACACAAATCTATGACACTACCAAAACAAGTCCAATTTACTGCCAAATTCCGTGCATGACGTGGGAAGCTTTATTATGCATTTTTAAGAGACCATATTGTGTGATCGAAGACAGTGCTTGACATTTTGTGAGCGGCAGACCCTTTCTTCTGTGTTTATATGGAAAATCCCTCACATACACATATTTGATTCACCCACTGATGTGTGAACCACGCTTCAGGACAGCAGACCAAACACTAGTTACTGTATATGGATCTCAAACCCTCACAAATAGAAACTTTTAGAGCATGCATATTCTGACCCAAAATAACAGCTAGGCTGTTAAAAAGAAAAGAAACTTTGTTGTACAGAAACAGAAAAGTGTGAGTGGCATATTTCTTTGTGTATTCCAAGATGTTTTGAGTGATTATTTGCATGTTGCAGCCCACATGCATAAGAATTAGTGCTGTCAAATCGATTAATCACGATTAATCGGCTCTAACATAAAAGTTTTTACATAATATATATGTGTGTATTATTATATTTATATATACAGTAGGTGTATATACACACACATAATATATATATAATACACACACATATGCAGTACTATCTAAACACAAACTTTTATGTTAGATGCAATGAATCGTGATTAATTGATTTGACAGCACTAATTAGAATATTGATTGCTAATGTATTCTGGGTGGTTGCTAGGTGATTTCCTATTGACCCAAATCACAGGTGTGTGTTTATCAGCATCTTCAAACATGGCTATTCATAATTTAGAATTAGAATTATCCGAAACTCTATTTAACATGGTTTTTAATTTACATGGTTTTAAATGTACAGTGAACACTGCAGTGCACTGAACCCAGAACTGAGTGACCACGAGCAAAGATGACAGCATGCAGATCACTTACTAGTTAGCTAGTTAGCATTACCTGGTAGTATTCTAGTTAGCAAAATTGGTTAGAAAAAAGCTAGCAAAATCATTAATAGAAAATTGATGAAAATAAATAAATAAATTAATTAATTATAATAATATTTTCATACTTTGTTCTGTTGTATGAAATATATACTTTGTATATATATTTAATATATTTTATTAAATATATATTTATATTATATATATATATTTAAAAAAAAAAACTTAATTAATTATAATAATATTTTCATACTTTGTTCTGTTGCAAAAGGTGATTTTGTGTGTTTGCACTGAAGCCCATGGAATCATGGGCTTAAAATCATGGGCTTAAAATCATGATTTAATTTGATTCAAAATGCAAAATGCTGATGTATGTCAGTAGTAACTGAAGTGGTGTGCAGGTGTAAAATTAAAAAACTTTATTTTAAAAATATTCAGTTAGAAGTGCTGATACCTGCAGTTTCTCAATTCACTATTGATTGTTTTTGTTTACTGTAAAATTTAATTGTGCTATTTGTATGCATCTTTCACTTCACTTTTACTTTTGCATTTATAATATGGGAGATTATGATGTCTGATCTTGCTAAATCTAACGAAGCTGACAGATGAACTGAATGCCTCACGAGCTGCTGCAGGAGCCGTTCATCCAGTTTGGGGTCAGTGAGGCTGTGGGAGTACTGATGGGCTGGGCTGCTTGCCATGTCCCGCAGTTTGGCACTGTTCACGTTGTTCTTTGCCAGGTTTGATAAGCTTATTGTGAAGATTTTAATGTTGTGGCCTTTGGCCTCGGCTACTGCCCTCATGATGTCAGGATTCCGCGGATGGTCGATGCCGTCGGTCATGAGCAGGGCTACTCGAACACTCTGCTCCTTGGTCTCGCTGGTGAAGAGCTGAGTGGCGTTGGATATGGCATATGTTGAATATGTCCCCTGACCGATGTAGATGGCATCTGTCAGTCTGCTCAGGAAGACGTCAAGGTCCTGCCAGTCTTTGAAGCGTTGGTCGATATGCACTGAGCTGCTGTAGTAGATGAGCGCCAAACGAGTCTTCAGATGCCAGTCAAAGCTCCGCATCTGCACCACCTGCCTGCTGAAGGAGCGCACGAATTCTTTCTCTTGATCAAACAGAAAGCGCTTCGCACTCTCTGAGCTGTCCAGGATGAATGCGATCTCTAGTGGACATTCTAACTCTGAAATGAAAGAAGCCATAAACTCTTTACACATACCATATTAGGCTATATAGAAAAATAAAGGTTCTTATTGGGATAGTTCACCGAAAAATGAAAATTCTGTCATAATTTAGTTGTTCCAAACCTGTATAAATGTCTTTGTTCAGCTGTACACAATGGGAGATATTTGGAAGAATGTTTGTAACCAAGCAGATCTCGCTCCCCATTGACTACCAAAGTAGGGAATAAAATACTATAGTAGTCAATGGGGGGTGAGATCTGCTTGGTTACAAACATTCTTCCAAATATCTTGTGTGTAAAGCAGAACAAAAACATTTATACAGGTTTGGAACAATTTGAGGGTGAGTAAATGATGACAGAATTTTCATTTTTCGGTGAACTATCCCTTTAATGGCATCGATGGATCCTTTGGAGCCTTTCAATTACAAAAAAGGTTCTTTAGATTATTAAAATGTAGTTCATACTGACAAAATAAGGTTCTTTAAAAACTTTTCAGTGAAAGGTTCTGTGGGAAAATGGTTCTTCAGTGGCATCACTGGGAAAACCCCTTTTGGAACCTTTATTTTTAACCCATTATAGCCTGACATATGAAATAATAGTCAGAAAAATCTTTTTTTTTTTTTTTTTTTTTTTTTTTTAACAGTTTATTATGAAAGCTCGTTTCCGCTACTGAATAAAAAAAAAAAAGTTCTTTGCGACTTTTTATATCACATTTCTGACTTTTTTCTCGCAATTGCGAGGTATAAAGTCAGAATTGCAAAAATAAAAGTCAGAATTGTGAGACAGTTACCTTTTTTAAATTGTTTTATTCCTTGGAAGAAACAATCGTCCATAGTATATTGAACCTTTTTTGACAAAATCCAAAATAAATTGCATTTGTTTGTTTTTTTGTATAGAATCATATCTGATGCATCAGGCTTTTACTGCTCATAAAGGGGGAGTCCAGGGATGGTTGTAACATGGGTTAATTGTAACATTTCCAATTTTTCCAATCAGGAACAAGTTACAAATCACCTGATTCATTTCACACATGCTAGGTTTAGTCTTTATTCCACATGTGAGAAAGTAGAGCCCTGTGGCAGACAGCAGATTTTAGAGCAGAAAAACTAATTTTGATATAAGAAAGTAACTTTTTTTAAAAACTTCATTTATTTTTGTTATGGCAATTCCTGCATTGTAGTTAAACTCATCAAAGTTAAATTATGTTAATTGTGTTTATGTAGATATTTTTTTAATGCAAGTTGTTAGTGTTTTGGCTGTTAGCTGTAAGATGAACTAGTTCATGGCTACAAGACTCTGGGTTAGTTGTAACATCAATGAAGCATGCTACAACCTATCCCAAGCAAATGTTTAGTTGTATTTATATGTTTTCTTTGAATTTCAGTATGCCTAGTTCAGGGGTGTCCAAACTCGGTCCTAGAGTGCCACTGTCCTGCGGTATTTACTCATTTTATTCAGTTTTGTTACACCCATCATGCACACACACCAATTATGTTAAAAAGTCTGTGTTGAATAAAAAGCTTTCAATATATATATATATATATATATATATATATATATATATATATATATATTTTTTTTTTTTTTTTTAATCATAATCCTTATTTCATAATGTCACATATCACCCAGTTAGATATCACAATGTTACCCCATCTCACCCCATCTAACCCGGACTATGGGGTGAATTTCACTCCTCATGTTTGAAACTAAACCACACATTTTCTGTTTGTGCTGCAAAGATAACAGCTGTCATTTAATAGCTGACACTTGTAACTAGTTTGAATCACATTTTGAACACACAGGATTGAAAGAACTCCAAGATACAGACAGAAATGTCCTCGGTGTCCCCCTATGAGATTATTGAGCTCATACTCCAGGAAGAAAAAAACACCTCAGTTTTATTCAAAGACACAATCTGAGCAAAAATATGCAATTTGGAGCAGATGCTGATATTTAAATGGCCAAAAAGTAATATGTAATTTGATAGCTTGTAATGTAAATCAGTGAGATTTATAACAGTACAACAGACTATTAATAAAATGCATATAATATGTCTTATGATATTTCAATGCTTAGTTTTCAAAGCTCTGTAGTTTTTATTGTGGGGGCAAAACGTATAATGCAATGAAATACAATGATGATTTAAATAAATGTTCCTCAAAAGCCTGATGGATACTTAATACAATTTATCTACAAAAACCTAAGTTCAAGTGTTTATCTTGAAATATTACTAATATAAAAATTATTCTTACATTTACTTTATAAAAATCAGTAAAGATTTCACAGGAAAAAGACACATGAACAACGAGCGGAAGGGGGATGTTTTTACAATGATAAAAGGACGTTTACTTGCTAGAAAATGTATAAACTATCATTCGGTGACAGTGTGCAACAGGTTTTTCAGCACTTTTGATCATGCTGATAATTTAGAGAACTTAGAAATTTGTGAATCAAATATGACACATTGGGCTTTTAGAGTTAAGAGTGATATAGGGTCCAAACTCCTGAGACTGCTAATGAAAATGATTTTATTTGGCATGTTTTCTACTTGAATCTAAAAATTCTTATTACAAATTAAAGCCTATTATTTGCATAACAATTTTGAGTGAAAAGTTAATTAACTTCTGGACCCAACAGTCTCCATTTAATCTCATTGCTGTCTTTGAGAAACAATTGAGATAGTAAAAATATCTAACTTTTTCTTTTGTACATGCAAGACTATGTCAGCACAATCAATGTTGCGCTGAAGAAAACGCTAATGCATTTACCATTGTCCAGTTTTGTGGTGAGGCTGTTCAGTGTTTCTCCAGACTGTCTTCTGTTCTGGCATCTGGCCGCAGGTAAAAGCAGCCAAAGCAACAGGCACAGAAAAAACACTTTGGCCATGCTTTCATTCATGTCTAACCTTAAAGATAATTGAATAAAAAAAATGTCAGTGCATCTTAAAAATGTGTTTATGGTGGATATTTATTGCATGCATTACATTACATTTGCATTGCATGCAAAGACCAACACAAGTGGCTAAAAAATAATGAATGTACAGCAAGGGCAATGTCCCTTTCTTGTTGTTTGAATACACACTTTTTATGTTCAAACACAGCTGAACATGGTCCTAGGATATTTCTAAACAAGTAATAATGTTTAATAAATCAAGTGTAATGAATCCGAGCTTATGCATCAAAACACATTTTGAACAAAGACCAAATCAAATCCACAAATACATCATTCAATAATGTTAAATGTGTTCAATAGTAGGGTATTTCTAACATTAATGATACATTTTATGTTTGTTTTTGTCAGTTAATACTGAAATGTTGTTTTAAACAGGAACAAATATCAGAACAATATTATGAAGAAAGGATAAAGCGCTTACCTTGCCTGTTATGCAAATATAGAGAGTATCCACATGCACGTCTCCTGTGTGGAGCACTTTCTGTACTGACTTCAGTTCTGCACTGAACATCAGCTCAACATCACAGACCCAACAACCTGATGCCTGACTGAGCACACATACACACACTGGCCCCCTCTTTCTGTCACAAACAAGACTCAGATATATCACCGTTTTTATTTCATTCTCTCTCAGATGTTTCAAGTTACTCTACAAAGTTGTGAAACTTGTGAAAAATGTCTCTTTCTTCAGTCAAGGTCAGTATGCCTGGGAAAAGTCTCAGGGAGTCAGATAAAATGTTTCCAATTAAAAAATATTTATGTAAGTCAGGTGAGCATATAATAGGATGTTGAGGAAGACCAAGGTCGATGAACTGGAAAATGTACGTGTATGATAAAAGGAATCCAAAATGGATTTGCTTATCCAATCAACTTTGAAAGTCTTTGTTCAGTGATAAATATGATTTTACTGAATAAATACTCTGTTTTGCTTAGAGCTCATTTTGTAGCTCTCTGAAGGATGTTTCGGTTAAGAGAGACTGCCCTGGATCATGATTTTCAGACAAATAAATTTGATTTGATAATTTTACTATTGAGTGGCCTGACTTTTGATCTCATGGGTGAATTTCCACCACATGTACACACACACTACAGGACAGCAATCTAATACCTGTGAAAAAAATGTTTTATTTATATAATTATAAGATTACACTAATATAATGAAATATATTTATTGCATACCTGTTGTATTATTTTATAAAATATGAAAAATAAACTTTATTTGATTTTTTCTGATTTGGTGTGGTGTTAAACAGGAATTAAGCTCTCCACTATTTTCTGCTGTTTAGATCTGTTTTGGAGATGAATGCTGAGAGATTGTTTGGAGGACAATAACATTTTCCCCAAAAGCTTCTGATTCCACTGTTTCTGAAAAATTCAAATAAACAGTGCCTCTGGAAAACATGCAGGTACCTCCTGAGATCTGACTCATCTCAAGGATTCTGACTTTTAAAGGGATAGTTCACCCTCTCATTTCCCCCTAATTACTCATCCTCATATTGTTCCAAACCTGTTTGTGTTTATTTTTGTGGAACACAAAAATGAGTTTGTTTTTTTTTTTTTTTTAATTTTATTTTAAAGGGACCTCTTCTCATGTGGTGTGCATGAAGTACTAGCTATAACATAGGCTATCTACAGAATAAACATTCTAAGAACAAGGAGATCAAGACAAGATGACAATACAGGATTAAGAAGTCATATAAAAAGCTTCCATTATAATTAAATGCAAATCAGCTGTTTATGTTTGTGATTTTTTTTTTTTTTTTTTGGTCTCTTTTACCCCAAATGATTTAGATTTTTTTTACAAAGTTAACATTATTAATAAACTTCAACTTTTCCTGAATAAACCATAGGGAATAAACCTTTTTTGTTTTGTTTTGTTTTTTTTTAACTGTAGAGGGCAGTAAAGTTTCACATCAAAATTGTTCTAAACCTTATGGAAGCCCATTTCTGCCACTTAAGGAAACAATTATGTGTTCGTAAATCATAATTATGAGATCAAAATTCATTATTATGACACAAAAAGTCTAAATTATGAGATACTATCTACTATGCCATAATAATAAGATTAAAAAGTCATCTAAAAAATATTTTTCATTTCATAATGACTTTTTATCTTCATTTCCACATATTATATCATAATTTAGACTTTTATCTTATACTTATTACTTTTTTATGTCAACTTTTCTCCACAACATTTTTTCTTTATGTGTCGGAATGAACTTCCAAACTTTTCGTTGTCGTAGATGTTTGTTATATCCATTACAGACGCAGTGGGACTTTTATTTTGTGTGCTTCTGTCACGCTGTGTTTACAATCTGCACTGCTTCCGACTTCCCGCTACTTAAACAAACTTCAGCATGTTTGCGCGTCAAATGTGAGTTTATATTTATCAAACGCTGTCATTTATTTATATCTCAAAGCATGGTTTATTCTGTGTTTTTATAAGGTGGCTGGCGTCTGTCATTACTTGTTTCCGTTTTAGAAAAGGTTGAATGGTTAGTTTAGCTGTAGCTGACCGGCTAACTCGCAGTTATTGAAGTCAAGTCATGAGAACATTAAACCACGCTCAACTGTTTACTTGTTTATCAAATAAGTTTTATATTTTTATCTTTAATTATATCATATTTACATCTAAACACGAAGAGCTAGAATCATGAGATGTACACGACCAGTCAAAAGTTTGGAATCGGTAAGATTTTTAATGTTTTTAAAAGAAGTTTCGTCTGCTCACCAAGGCTGCATTTATTTAATTAAAATACAGTAAAAACAGTAATATTGTGAAATATTATTACAATTTAAAATAACTGTTTTCTGTTTGAATATATTTTATAAAGTAATTTATTCTTGTGATGGCAAAGCTGCATTTTCAGCATTATTTTAAATTGTAATTATATTTCACAATATTACTGTTTTTACTGTATTTTGAATTAAATAAATGCAGCCTTGGTGAGCAGATGAAACTTCTTTTAAAAACATTAAAAATCTTACCGTGTCCAAACTTCTGACTGGTAGTGTACCTTATTAATTTTTTTTAATTGTATTTATTGTTTATTTTAACACATTAAAACGTATTTACTGTGGCTTTAACAACCCACCTGAGCTTTAGTAATATCTTGGTAAAATTTGTTTTAATTATCTTTAGTTTCATGTGCAACTTTACTCTCGTTTATTTTAAACCTTTGATGTTTGAATTATTAAATCACAAAGGAAAACAAATTCTTAATGTATATTTTTACAGGAGTGTAAACCGTTACGTCTATAATAATAATAACAAAAGTATTATTATTATATGATTTATTTTAGTATGATGTTTGATTACATAATAATAACATTTATAAATATTTATTTATATAATTTAAAATATAATTTATATTATACAATAATAATTATTATAAATTTATTATTATGATTATGTAATCAAGTTACATTGCACTTCAAACAATGATATAGACTAACTTTCTCTCTCTCTCTCTCTCTATTTATATATGTGTGTGTGTATGTGTAATATGTCTTTAAATATATTAATTAATCCAAGTATTGCCGAAACAGGTGAGGTGTGTAAGTGCTGTATAAATTAAATGCTTTATCATTTACAGGAATCTGCACTGAAGAAACCACTGTCCTGCCATGTCGAGTGGCTATAAGCCAGATATCCTGTGGTCCCCCCATCACGCAGACCGCTATGTGATCTGTGACAATGAACTCAGTCTGTATCGGATCGGACCTGCAGGAAGCTCAGAAACCAAAGCTGGCGCCCTTCCGTTATCCGAGGAGACGGCGGCCACTCTGCTGGCCATCAACTCCGACACCCCGTATATGAAATGTGTGGCCTGGTATCCCAAACATGAGCCGGAGTGTTTGCTGGCGGTGGGACAGGCCAATGGCCGAGTCGTCCTGACCAGTCTGGGACAGAGCCACAACTCTAAATGTAAGGAGCTTATGGGTAAGGAGTTTGTGCCCAAGCACGCCCGACAATGCAATACGCTTGCGTGGAACCCGGTGGACAGTAATTGGCTGGCGGCTGGTTTGGATAAGCATCGAGCTGATTTTTCTGTTCTGATATGGGACATCAGTAGTAAGTTTTCCCCCGAAGCAGTTCCCGCCGAGAAGATTCGCATGTCTGGGGATGCGGACTCTGGACTAGTGGTGACCAAACCGCTGTACGAGCTGGGTCAGAACGACGCCTGTCTTTCTCTTTGTTGGCTCCCTCGTGACCATCAGAAGTTGCTTTTGGCCGGGATGCACAGGAATCTGGCCATCTTTGACCTGCGCAACACCAGCCAGAAGACGTTTGTGAACACCAAGGCCATCCAGGGTGTGACGGTGGACCCTCACTTTCAGGATCGTGTGGCATCCTTCTTCGAAGGCCAGGTGGCCATCTGGGATTTGCGCAAATTCGAAAAACCAGTCTTCACTCTGACTGAGCAGCCCAAACCTTTGACTAAAGTGGCTTGGTGTCCCACTCGTATGGGCCTGCTGGCCACGCTCACGCGGGACAGCAACATCATCCGGCTGTACGACATGCAGCACACGCCCATGCCATTCGGCGACGAGGTCGAACCCACCATCATTGAGCGCAGCGTGCAGCCTTGCAGCGAGAGCATCATCAGCAGCTTCGCCTGGCATCCGTCTGCACAGAACCGCATGGTGGTGGTGTCGCCCAACCGGGTCATGAACGATTTCACCGTCTTTGAGCGCATTTCACTGGCTTGGAGCTCCACCACTTCACTGATGTGGGCGTGTGGGCGGCACCTCTACGAGTGCGCAGAGGACGCCGGCCAGGGGGCAGCCGCTGCTGAAAAGGACATCGCCACTAAGATGAGGGAGAGAGCGCAGTCACGCTATGGCCACGACACCGTCCAAGTGTGGCGGAACCACGTGCTGGCTGGAGGAAACGACCCGCAGCTGAGGTCGCTCTGGTACACGCTACACTATATCCTTCAGTGCAGCTCTGTGGCATTACAGCGGACCTCTGAATGTTTCAAAGCATATATGTCAGTCATTGTTGAATGTCATGTTAAATTCTGTGCTTAAAGGGTTAGTTCACCTGAAAATGAAATTTCTGTCATTAATTACTCGCGCTCATGTCGTTCCAAACCCGTAAGACTTTCTATCATCTTTGGAAAAGAAATGAAGATCTTTTTGATGAAATCTTAGTCAAAGTTTATAAACATTGACATCTGACATATAATCATTCATCAACGCACACATCAGTTGTGGAAAACGGAAGCTGAAGCATGTTTGCTTGACGTGTGTGAGAACCAATCAGGTTCATTCTCGTGTTATGCAGCACGTTTGAGCTTCCTCAAGAGGTTTGTTCTTACGCGTGAAGCAAGTTTGGTTGAGCTTTTATTTATGTTCGCTGATCAATGTTTATATGTGAATAAAAGTCTAAATTCAGTCTGTTCATCATATAAATATAGTATTGAGTCTTTTCAGAAAATTTGGACTAAACCACTCAATTCATATAAATTCGTTTTACAGTCTTTTTATGAACTTTTTGAAGTGCAAAATGGTAGTTGCATAGCTGGCAATGGAGGGACAGAAATCGCTCAGATTTTATTTAAAATATTTTCATTTGTGTTTTGAAGATGAACAAAAGTCTTACGGGTTTGGAACGACATGAGGATGAGTAATTAATGACAGATATTTCATTTTTGGGTTTTACTCATTTATATGGTTTATTATGATTTTTTTATTACATATATTATACATATATAACATACATTAAACAACATATAATGATTATAATTAATATTAATATGTGTGTGTGTGTGTATATATATATATATATATATATATATATATATATATATATATACACACATTTTATTACATAATTAATTACATAATAATATTTTTCAATAATATTTTTTTTGTTATTATTGTGTAATCAAGAAGTACATATCTGTCCACTGCAATAGATGATATAGAATAACACTATTTACTCCAGAGGAGCGTGATAAATTATACTGTAATTATACTGTCACTTCACTTAAATGGTTTGATGCCACTAAACTAGCTCCAGTCTACTGATCATTTCTTTCTCAAAAATGCTCATCGTATCTCTCCAATATATCTTAAACAAAACTAAACGAAATGGAGACTGGTGCTCATTGTCTCCCAGAAGTTGCATAGATTTTTCAGTCATTCTTTCTGTGGCATCTGAGGTTGAGGCTTGACATTATTAAACAACAACAGTTTTAACGACTGAATTGACATGAAATTCTATTGACAAATGTTTTTTTTTTATATTCACACTTCTTATGAATTCATTATTTGTTAATCACTTGAGTGATTTTTTTAATTTTTGTCATATTCTTGTTCATATTGTTCTATATGATATATTTCCTATGCAAGTTTTACTTATGAAGCAGTACACTGAAAATGTGGAACAGAAGCAACAGAGCAATAAACAGTCGCTCATCTACTCAGGCATCAAAAACATTGTCAAGTCCAGCTCTGGTAAGTGTAAAAGACACAATAGTCAATCAGATTTTCTGTGAACATAATGGTGATTGTTGTACAGTTCAAGTATTTATCATAGACATCTGCTAAATGCCTCAATCGCCCTTCGTGGTATGTCCGTGGAGGCCCTCTGAAGAAATGTCACCTTCTCCCTCTCCTCTCACAGGCACTACAGAGACACGGCGGTGCTGGTCAGGTTCAGATAGGCAGACCGATGTCCCGCGGTACCACAGCGAGGAGCGCAGTCTGGCCCTGCAGTTGTGTGGCTGGATTAGCCGGGGGCCTGACATCGATGTCGAACCCTTCCTGAAGTCTCTGGAGCAGGAGGGCGAGTGGGAGAGAGCGGCTGCCGTTGCCCTCTTTAACCTGGACATCCGCCGGGCGATTCAGATTCTTCATAAAGGAGCTTCCTCAGAGAAAGGTACACGACTGGACTGGACAAACATTGTCCAGCCCAGCCAATGACTGGGGACCTTCACAAGGACCCCCTATAACCCCTATTCATAATTTTCAGTCATGTGACTGGCAGAGCCCTGAAGTGCAAAACATCAGTAGGACTGCAGCACAGGCCTGTCATTTTTCTATGAATATTTAGATTACGAGAAAGAAAAACTAAAATGTAAAACAAAATGCAAGTATATACTCATATACAGCACCTGCTGCAGTATTTCAATCACTAAAAACAGGGAAATTCTAAAATGGAAATTCTAAAAACACTTAAAGTGCTCTAATGTACTAAAACAGTGGTATTAAAAGATATCAGAATTCACTATACACTTTATTGATGATGCATGCATACTATATACAAGCAAGCAGATGAGCCCAGAATTTGAATATAACATGCCAACTGGTTAAGCCTTTTCTTTATATTAGAAAAATGCTTAATAAGAAACTGTGCTTTGCATTTATATTCTGGGTTCATCTGCTTGCGTGTACATAGTGTGCATCATAATTAAGGTGTGTACTAAATTTGGAATTTTAATGTCACTGTCTTACTACATTAGTACAAACTTAGTAAAAATGACTGGCGAACAATGGAGGAAATCCTTGTTTGCCCTCTCGGTGGGCGTTCCTATAAAGGTGTGACATCAAGTGAAAACTATGAATAACGAAGCCCAAAATCAAAACATGAACAGAAAAAGAAATTAACCCTATTTTTAAGATTTTTTTTTTTTTTTTGCACTGTGACATTAAATTCATTACTGTAAAAATGGTTTAAAAATAAATAAATATATACAGAATATAATTAGTAGTACAGAATATAATTAGTTTTTTTTTCCTCTTAATTTTGGGTAGAAATGTGACTTGGACATGTTAGTGCCACTTCCAAAAGATTTAGCAATTTTGACCAATGCCCTTATATGATTTTTTTTTAATGATATGATGACCAATATTACAAATGTGTGCGATTTTGCAACTGTTTTCACTTCTATAGCGTTCACACTAACACTCCAGTCTGTAGCTTTACATACATCAAAATATAATGCACAGTAAAAAGATGCATAACTATATACAAAGTAAGAGTATACTGTTTGATTTGGAGAAAATGCCTCTATTGACTGATAACGATATATAATGAATCTTTATTATGGAGCAGTGTTGGGTAAGTTACTCTAAAAAAAGTAATTAATTACTTACTACTAATTACTTCTTCAACAGGGTAATTAGATTACTGTACTAATTACTCTCTCTAAAAAGTATTACATTACTTATTACTAATTACTTTCTGAATCCCATATCAACCTGATGTTAATTCCACTATTATGCTCGGATGGATGTTGCCAAGTTATTATAAGGACTGTGTGAAATCCAGGCTAGTGAGAAATGGTGAACACCATCAGCTGCCTGTTTGCTTTCAAAAGCGTTTCTTATATACTTGATAAAATGACAAAAGCATGGCTTACATTACACAATGATGGTTCTTTAATATTAAATGCCCTTAAGCCGCAGATGCATACAGCATATGGGGCTGTTTGCTTAACATTCATAATTGCCTGTTGTTTGGGTTTTAAGCATAATTTGTTTTGGCTCAGAGGTTTTAGAAAACAGAAATGATCTTTATAAAGGGTGTGGTTTTTCACACCTACTACCACCATTTTTGTCTTTTGTCTTCACAGTGTGTTTTGTTTGCACTCATGCAAACAGCATATGATGTTCTTTTTTCCTTGGAACACAAAAGGAGATGTTGGCAGAATGTCCAGTCACAATGAAAGCATATATTGACCAGTGGGCTGAAAAGCTGTCTGTATGTCTTGAATATGTGCAAGTACAAAGAGGAGGTGGAGAGAGAGAATTAAGCAAACAATGACTTAAATTTCAGTCTATCATATATCAGGGTTATTATCTTTAACTAAAACTATTAAAAGCATTCTGTAAATTTAAATAAATATGATATAAAATAAAATAAAAATATTAGTTGAAAAACTTAAACTAAACGGAAATTTGCAATGTTGCCTTGGCAATAAACTGAAATAAGTGAAAGTTGATTAATAAAATTAATAACTGGAAATATATAAATGTATTACTACAAGCAATATTTAAAAAAAAAAATGAAATGACTAAAAATTAAACTAAAAATATAAAAATTAAAATGATAATTCAAAATATTAATAAAACTATAGTAAAACCAAAATAAAAACTAAAATAACACTGTATCATATAAAGCTATCACATGGCATCAGAAAAAGTGCACAAGCCAGAAATTGACTATTTTTGATGTTACTTTAAAGGATTCGTTCACTTTCAAATAAAAATTTCCTGATAATTTACTCACCCCCATGTCATCCAAGATGTCCATGTCCTTCTTTCTTCAGTCGAAAAGAAATTAAGGTTTTTATGAAAACATTCCAGGATTATTTATAGTGGACTTCAACTGGCCCCAAACAGTTGAAGGTCAAAATTGCAGTTTCAGTGCAGCTTCAGAGGGCTTTAAACGATACCAGACGAGGAATAAGGGTCTTATCTAGCGAAACAATCAGTCTTTTTCTAAAAAAAATAAATAAAAATGTATTATGCTTTATAAACATAAATGATCGCCTCGCAAGTGCTTCCGCCATTCCACTTTCCATATTCTTCAAAAAGCTTACGCTGTATGTCCTACACCTTCCCTATTCAACTTACGGAACAAACGCGGCGCCAGTTCTGTTTTTTCCGTAAGTTGAATTTCGTTTCGCTAGATAAGACCCTTATTCCTCGTCTGGTATTGTTTAAAGCTGCACTGAAACTGTAATTTTGACCTTCAACCGTTTGGGGCCAATTGAAGTCCACTATAAGGAAAATAATCCTGGAATGTTTTCATCAAAAACCTTAATTTCTTTTCAACTGAAGAAAGAAGAACATGGACATCTTGGATGACATGGGGGTGAGTAAATTATCAGGAAATTTTTATTTGAAAGTGAACTAATCCTTTAATAGTGTTTTTGTAAATTATTTTTGGACCTTGGCAAACCCATACTTTTGTTGTATGGAAGATCAGTTTGGAGATTCATCATTCATCATCATGGATGCACTTAAGAAAGAAATTAATTTGGAATGTTTTCAGTATTTTTCCTTTATGCTCTGTTTAGGTGATCTGAATCTGAACGTGGTGGCCATGGCTCTGTCGGGCTACACCGATGAGAAGAACTCCCTGTGGAGAGAGATGTGCAGCTCTCTCAGACTCCAGCTGAAGAAGCCGTACCTGTGCATCATGTTTGCCTTCCTCACCAGTGAACCTGGCGCGTATGATGGGGTCTTGGTATGTTAAAAAAAATATCTATTATGCTTAAATGAATATTCAAAGTTGCACTGAATTTTATCACATTGTTTTGAATTGCTGAATATTCAGGCTCTTTATTTTACAGTATGACAGTCGTGTGGCTGTCAGGGACAGGGTGGCCTTTGCATGCATGTTTCTAAATGACGCTCAGGTAAGGCCTGTTCACACTTCCATTCATCTAAGTCTGATTGATGTGCAGTATGTAATATACAGTCATTTTTTTCCTCCTTTAGTTGCCACGTTACATAGAAAAGCTGACCAATGAGATGAAGGAGGTTGGTAACCTGGAGGGAATCCTGCTTACAGGACTAACCAAAGATGGAGTAGATCTCATGGAAAGTTATGTAGACCGAACTGGAGACGTGCAGACAGCCAGTTTCTGCATGCTCAAGGTAACCGAACAATAGATGATAAAGACGGTCACAGAAGAGAATGATATACTCTCAGATGGATGTTTGGTATTACATATACTACCATTCAAAGTTCGGGATCTGTAAGATTTTCTTTATGTTTTTGAAAGAAGTCTCTTATGATCACCAATGCTGCATTTGTTTGATCAAAATACTGTGAAAACAATTTAAAACAACTGTTTTATATATATTTTAAAGTGTAATTTATTCCTGTGGTCAAAGCTGAATTTTCAGCATCATTACTCCAGTCTTCAGTGTCACATGATCCTTCAGAAATCATTCTAATATTCTGATTTGCTGCTCAGCAAACATTTTTTTGAAGAATCTTTAATTAATTGAAAGTTCAAAGGAACAGAATTTATTTGAATTTAGCATTTTTGTAACATAAATGTAGGTACTGCCACTTTTGATCAATTTATTGCATCCTTAATAATTATTGTCTAAAAATATCTTCCCTTAAACTTTTGAATGGTAGTGAAGAATGCAACAGAAACAAAAAGTTAAATGCTAAAAAATTAAGATGTTCATTAGATGGTGGCACAGACTGAATGTAACTGTTGTAAAACCAGGACAACCAGTGTGCATTCAAGTCAACTTGACACAAGTCCAGATGAGTGGAATAAATGTTTGTGTATGTGGTGTTTGATGTGGTAGGGCTCTCCAGGAGAGGTGCTGAAGGACCCTCGGGTGCAGTGCTGGATTGAGAACTATCGAAACCTGTTGGACGCCTGGAGGTTTTGGCATAAACGGGCTGAATTTGACATTCATAGGAGCAAATTGGACCCCAGCTCAAAACCACTTGCACAGGCTAGAATCATGTTTTTTTTTCTGCCAGTTGTTAAGTTTTGATTATGCATCTAAAAAGTAATTCAGGGGACCTGTTACCACAAGTTAAATAAATGCATGGTTACAAAGTTAAACATTTTGATTTATTTTAATTAAACCTTTTAAGTTGCAAACATTATTAGTAGTAACGTAATGAAATTGTCTTGATAATTTCGGAAATTATGCAGTGGATTTTTAGTTCCAGCATGCTTTGCATAGGACTGGATCATTAAATGTATGTTAAATAAGTTATGTCAGCATGTGCTATGATAGCTGTAGATTTTAACTGAAATAGATAAGATTAATTGGTTCCAGGGCTACAACTCTGGTAGTTGGAGCGACTTAATTTTTTTGAGTAATCAACTTAAAAATTTGTGTTTATGCTACAAATTATTAAGTTCCTCTAACTTAATGTAGCTTGTTGGAGGAATGTAAATTCACTCAAAGTTGTCATAACTCAAAAAAAATTGATGCAAACAGTTGTATCAGTCAGTATTAGTGTTTTTTTTTATTATTATCAATCTGATTTAGCTAATGCTATTATTTTTGTCATATTATTTTACTGTTATTAAATAAAATTCTAGATTGCTTTTTTTATATTGAAGCAATTTATAGTTTATAATGTTGTTTATGAGCCATAACTTAATAAGCAGTGCATCCCTATCATTCTCTAGCATGAATTAATATCATTTTGGTAGCCTCCTTCATCTTACATTTTGTCTATGCTGGCTATTTCTGATTTTCTTCATAATATCTGTGCAGGTGTTTGTGAGCTGTAACTTCTGTGGTAAGTCTATATCATACAGCTGCTCGGCGATACCACATCAGGGCCGTGGATTCAGTCAGTATGGGGTCAGCGGTTCACCCACCAAGTCAAAGGTCACCAGTTGCCCTGGCTGTCGTAAACCACTTCCACGCTGTGCCCTCTGCTTAATGAACATGGGCACCCCTGTGTCTAGCTGCCCAGGTAACAGACGGATCATTTAAAGTTCTTCTTGATAAATGATATCATAATGCCCACATGTGTACAGTTCATTGTGATACTCATCTAATCCATCTTATCAGCAAAAGCAGAAGAGAAAGCCGATCTCACACGAGACAAAAAACTTGCACAGTTCAATAACTGGTTTACCTGGTGCCACAACTGCCGGCATGGTGGTCACGCGGGTCACATGCTCAGCTGGTTCAGGTAAGTGTCATATTCACCCATATTGTGCCATTTATTTGATGGCCTTATAAATACAAATATACTATAGTATGAAGTAGAGCTGCACGATTCTGGATAATTTCAGCAGTGTTGGGGGAAGTTACAAAGTAATGCATTACAATATTGTTACTGCCTAAAAAAGTAACTTATTGTGTTACTTAATTACTTTTTATGAAAAGTAATGTTACATTACTTTTGTGTTACTTTTTCTCACCTGGGCTGGGCTGGGCTTGCTTGTTTGTTTTTTAATAACAACAAAAAAAGTTCTATTTTTGGCAAATGTAAAGGCCCTTTCACACCAAAAGTGAAATGAATAAGCCTCAGGCTGAAAATGCATATTCACGCACACAACACCTCTGCACTTTATTTCTCTTAACATGGGGACAGGAGAGCTAAATGTGAAAAAGTAACTTGCGTTACTTCACTAGTTACTTGAAAAAGTAATCTGATTACGTATCTCAAGTTACTTGTAATGTTACCCCCAACACTGAAATTGAGAATCACAATTTTTTTGTTGCAAACAGAGATCACGATTCTCCCATGATTCTGAATAGACAACTAAACAAAATAACATGTAATTAATAGAGGTTCTGACAAAATGTTAATTGCTGCAGTCTATTTAAAATGTTTAATCGGAATGAATTATTTTTAAAAAACGGTTTGAATGAATGATTCAATGACTCAATGCTTTGTTTCATTACTGGATGAATCAGAGTTTCTGATTCAATGACAAATACATTTTTAACAGTCACTTATTGTAACAATGTAATCAATACGATCGTTATTTGAAGCGCCAAGTTACTTTCAAAAGGTGATTTGCTCTATTTTGAATGCTAACATAGACATCAGTGTTTATTTCTAAACTATAAACTATTATTTATCAACTATTATATTTGTAACAGAAATAACGATACTATGTGGTTGAAAACACTGTTTGTGAAGCTGTTTCATACTTATGCTGTACATGACAACTGCTCTCTCTGGCTCAGTGGCAGCACAAACACAGATTTGAATGTTTGTCAAAGGTTTAAAAGACAGGTGAATCATTGTCTTTTAGGAATGAGATCACGTGGGTGTTTGAATCGAGATCACAATCTTTTAACGATTAATCGTGCAGCTCTAGTGTGAAGTATAGTATTTTAAATGTAATTATATATTCTTTCCTTTCAGAGATCACAGTGAGTGTCCTGTGTCGGCCTGCACCTGTAAATGCATGCAGCTGGACACCACAGGCAACCTGGTGCCTTGTGATAGTGTATAAAGACCTTTTTGCCTTTGTTTTCCAAGTTAAATCTCCCATGTTACTAGAAATCAGCTACCAACACTAGTACTGTAAGTGACAAGGGCAAAGTTCTCACAGTTTCAGGAGTCAAAGACGAACATATGTCTCTTTCTGAAGTTATCTGTACACCTTACTTGCATTGATGTCAACGACAGGTGCTCTATTGTCACAGGAACTAAAGCAGTTAGACTGTTAGGATTATGTTACCCATGATTAACTCACCCACCCATGGGCAGTTGTGTTTCTTGAGAAAGTATCCATGTGATTGTCTGACCAAAGCATTTGTGGTCCAATAGCAGGAATTTCTATGAATAAAACTATTTCAGTATTGAGTTTAGAGACAGGAAAAGAGAGATTATAATCATTTCAACATGAGGAGTTTGAATGCATGCGAGAAATGTTTTGTTTATGTCTTAGAAAGTGCTTTCATGTGGTCCACTACTTCCATTACTTGCCTTTGAGTTAAGCGAATCGTATTGCTTTATTATTCTGTATTTATTGCATATTAATCCATACCACACTGAACCTCAGTCAGATGTTTAAAAATTGATTTGTCAGAGATCATATTTCTTTAGGGGGAAAAAAGGAACCACCATTGTAGAGGTGTTGTACAACAGGTTAAGGGAAGCCCAGGTCAAGAGAAATGATCTTCACTGGAAAGTAGTAAAAATAAAATTGTATCTGTTCGGTTTGTTTTAAAAATTGCTTTTAACAAATAACACAGTGATTGTTGTTTAAAACATGTAGGTTAAACATTAGTTCTGGCTAAGTGTTGCATTTTCTGAAGGTAATGTAAGATGCTGTTTTGTAGTGCTTACCTTAATTTATTGCACAATCAATGCAACAACTTAACATCCTGACTATTTAAATGATTGTCTTTATATTAGGGAAAACAAAAAAGAACTTCCATTGAGGACTAATGTTATTAAAACACTTTTTTGAAGATGTTTTGAATGAAGTATTTTTTGTTGTTGTTGTGTGTGTGCAACAAAATGAGAACTTTTGTTTGCTTCAGTGTGATTAAAGGCACAATATGTAACATTTTTTAATTTAAAATATCCAAAAACCACTAGAACAGTGTTATATATTTTGCTGACTTGTGTACTTACATTATCCCAAAAGTTTCCAAGAGTGTTTAAATACAGAGAAATAAGCAGTTTTAACCAGGACACGGAACGTGTCCATGCGTCGCCTATTAATGACATCATACCCTCGATTTCTAGTTCTGTTTTGTAGAAACTATAGAAACCCCAAAGATGCTTTAATATATTATGTGTTTTTATATGAGAGGTGAGCAACTGTTTGGATGGATACATTCATCGACAGTAAACTCATTGTTATATAGCTCAACATAGTCTTACTGTTTAAATCTCGTTTTCTTGATTTACCACGAGTACCATGTTTTACCATGCCTGATATTGATCTAGCTTACTGCAGTGTGCAACAAGTGTCTCATAGCAGCCGCCGAGTGAACACAGTAGCATTATAACAACTTTCAAAACACACAAATGAATCTAATATGATAAAACAGCGCTGACTTACCCCACATACGCTTGACCAGAAGAAGCGGAAGCGGCGACTGCGGCATAATAAAAGCGGCATTAACAATCGCTCCAGCGGCCTCGTTCAGCTCCAATGGTTTTCAGCTACACTCTGCTTCATACTACAGTAATGTTAATAAATCTTTAATACATTACCTCATCCATGATTATGATTTCTGCCTGAGTCCCGTTGGATTCTTTTCCGCCGGCTGTAGATGTGAAGACAACACCTCCCATGATTCCACAAAATCAAGACATCATCAAGCTATGCCTTTGTTTTGAATAAGTGACCTCTAGTGGCGAAAAACTACATATTGTACCTTTAATACAGATTTAATGAACCATGATGAAGATGCAGTAGCAGTAATTAATAAATGACCTGTTCATATCAAGTACCAAATCTTTACTTACTGTTAGACGTGTTCATCACAGATTCTGAGTCACAGCTCACCCCAAAATTTTAAGGACTTTTCCAGTTTTATGGGTTTTGACATTTTCAAGACAATAAAGCCATTGAGTTTTTAGTCCTAAGACCAGAAATACAATTTGCATTTTCGAGACATGGACTCAGGACTTTCCTATTGTTTTTCTGCATAGCTTTTTTTTTTTTTTAAATGCATATGTAATATATGGTAAAATATAAACTGTGGTTAACACTGGCCTACTTGTCGAGACTTTCATGCTTTGTTCTGCAACATAAATTGCAGTCATACCTCCAATTCAGATTTGAGCTGTAATTTATGGTGTAGAACAAAACAAAAAGAAATTCTTGGAGGAACCCATGACAACATGGCCTTCCCTTGGAGACTTTGGATGGAAAATGTGCTTTGTCATGAAAACTAATAGCATTTTGCTATCAATGCCATCAAACTGAGCATCAAACCCATTGCTGCTTGGAGTCTGAACAAGAACTCAAATGAGATTTGAGTTTAGGAAGAGGTGTTTGGTTAAAAATGATTAACATTTTCTCTTAGAATTTACATTCAACAAATTCATCCTCGTGTGGACTACTTTCATGAGGTTTTTGTCATTTCTGGAGCTGAACAGATGGGAGTCAATTCAATGGAAAATATCAGCATACGGGTTTGGAACGGCATGAGTTTGAGTAAATAAAGAGTAAATAATGACAATATTCCTTTAAGATCATCTCTAGATATCTCATTCTCAAGTAATGATTCCCAGAATGTAAACAAGACTCCTACACTTTCTCTGTTCAGAAAATGAGGCAACATAAAAAAAAACATTCCACATCTCCAAAGCAGAGTGCTTATTTTTCCATGCAACGCTTAACTCCGCCCCCCTGTGAAATGCGGTAATCTCATTTGCTCTACTTGGTCTCTGCTCCAATCAGATGCAGCACGCACGCGTCTTCCGCCCGCCCACTGCCTTTACTGCAACATCTGTCAGCGCAGGAGTACTAGAGTTTAGTCCTGCTTCTGAACTTTGCGTCCACTTTGATTCAGAGTTTTACAGGGAATGACAAGCTAGTACGCACACAATAGATTAAGAGGAAGCAAAGTTTTAAAATAGACCAGCTTTTCGCATGAACGCGTTTTCAGTTCTCGTTCTGGAGTTTATTGTGTCGCGTGCACATTTACGCACCAAGAGCAATAGTAACTCTAGACTTCAGCCTGTCTCTGCCAGTGTCCCTCTGAGATGGAGTGATGAGAGATCTCCTTTATTCTTCTCTTCAAGACACGGCAGAACTCCTTCATCATCATCATCATCATCATCATCATCATCACATGCTGTAAATATGAAGCAGATCACTAAGCCCATCAGGATCCCATCAGAGAATCACTTTATAACAGCAGGCAAAGGTAAGTTTTATTTTTGGAAGTTTTGAAAACTGCAATATCTTATTTTGTAAATGCATAATGCATTTTTAGGTTTAACCTCTTTTAACTTTAGTTTGTAACGCTTTACAATAAGTTTTCATTTGTTAACATTAGTTAATGCTTGAACAATATAGTCAATGTTACAGCATTTATTATTTGTTAATGACAACGTTCATGTTAGTTCAGAGTGTATTAACTAATGTCAACAGATTTTACATTAAATATTTTAGTAAATATTTAAATTAACATCTAATTTTAATAAAGGCTGTAGAAGTATTGTTCATTGTTAGTTCATGTTAACTAATAAGGTAAGTGTTATCTTTCAGTTAATGAGTTTATTTGTTCTTGAACCCTTTGTGTGTGATCTATAATTCACTCATATTTAACATGAGCTTGAATTAAAGGGTTAGTTCACCTAAAAATGAAATTTCTGTCATTAATTATTCACCCCCATGTCGTTCCAAACCCGCAAGACCTTCGTTCATCTTTGGAACACAAATGAAGATATTTTTGATGAACTCTGAAAGCAACAGAAAGCCACAAAATTACCACATTCAAGGTCCAGAAAAGTAGTAAAGACATTTTTGAAATAGTCAATATGACTACAGTGGTTCAACCTTAATGTTATGAAACGACGAGAATACTTTTTGTGCACAAAAACAAAAATAACAACTTTGTTCAACGCTTTCCTCTCTACCCTGTCATTCTCCTACGCAGTTTACATTGAAGAGCCGGCGTTCGGACATAAACACAGAAGCGCTGCACTGCATCAACTGCGTAGGAGACTGACAGAGTAGAGAAGATATTGTTGAATAAAGTTGTTATTTTTGTTTTGTTTTTGCGCACAAAAAGTATTCTCGTCACTTCATGACATTAAGGTTGAACCACTGTAGTCACATGGACTATTTTAACAATGTCTTTACTACTTTTCTGGACCTTCATTTCGTTGCTTTCTATGGGAGATAAAAAAAAAAACTCTTGGATTTCATCAAAAAGATCTTCATTTGTGTTCAGAAGATGAACGAAGGTCTTCTGGGTTTGGAATGACATGAGGGTGAGTGAGTAAATAATGACAGAAATTTCATTTTTTTGGGTGAGCTAACCTTACTTAATCCAAATCATCCACATTTTATATTTTTTGAAGATGCTTTCCTCCCTCAGATTTTATATTTAATGAAAAAGTCTGTTATAAGTGCAAATGGGTTTAAATCACTGAATAAAACAACATTGTTGAGACCCAGACCAATGCCACATTTCTGTGGTCATCACAAATCTCAAGACCTCCACATGAAGATTGCAACTTTATGTGTGTGTTATTGATTTTTTTTTTTTGTTTGTTTGTTTGAAGTTCATGTTTTTATCATCCAGCCACAAATTTTGGGTAGTTCAAAATGATTATTAAAATGATTATAGCAGACCACTTTATCACACCATTTTGTGAAGTATCATATATTTTAATTTCATTCCACTGCTCATAATTGTGGCATTCAGCATTGAGGTATTTTCATAATAATGACACTAAACTGCACAATTGATCATCCCAGTCAATCATTTTGAATCAATTTTCATGTTTTTGTATCATCAATATTTCTTGTTCATTTATTTGTTTAATTTTGACATATAAATAAGTGGGATGTTATACAATCAGATGATTATCATCACAAAATAAATCAATATTCTGGTGGGGTGCTAATGCAGATACATAAAGACTCTAAAAGAAGTTTTATTTTGCGATAATGGTTTATTTTTCAATAATAACCAGCTGATGGCACATTACCCATAATGCACCTCTGAACATGTTCCCACAGGCGACGTGCACGTCTTATCACATTTACTATGTTCGGAAAAGCATAATACCATACTACTCTGGTATGCAGTATATATAATGTGCACACTATTTTCTGTGGATGAAATACCCAAATAACCTACAATGTTTGCCGAAATGTACAGGAATTCTGTATCCCACAATGCAGTGTTCTAAGCTTGACCTTCTGTTTCGAGTATGATGGCTGAACAGGAAGCGACTTCAATCTTGACTTTTACAGCTGATCTGTATCTTGATTTCTTATTTAATCAGTCTGACAAATGTACATATCTTTTTTTATTTTACAAAATGTACGATTTTTTGTTCCAAGATAATAACTCCACATTACTCTCGGAATTAAACATGAAACATGTTGTAAGCAAGGAATTCAAAAACAACATTCTGACATTCATTCTCATTTTGACGTCCCGTTCATATACGAATAAACTACTATTGTCTTAACCGTTCTGGCCTGGCAGGCTGTACTTATTAAGTCCGACAGCTCTCTATCTCCCGTCCTCATGGAGTGCCTGATGCTTGTGTAGATTTGCATTTGAAACGCTTCTCTTCCACACAAAGACCTTGCAGCTGCCTCACTGCAATCTGCAAGTGAATGTAGTGTAGCCGTCCCCCAACAAATGCACTGAGAAAAGGTGTGTGTACTGAGCTGAAAATGTTTCATAGCTGATGTTATCATTCAGAACGCTTCAGTTTTCGAGGCCTGTACTGTAACCAGCCGTGCCGCGACACGTCTTCTCATGAGTTTTGCTTGCAATGTTGTTTTCTTTCTGTACATTGTTGTAAAACAATGAGCAGAGGGTAAACTGACAGTGCCATTTTGTTGGCTCTTTTGCATAGGCTTTGACATTTGTGTTTGCAGAGCTGGAGCAGAGAGCAAACATATGCAGGAATCGCTCTGTGGGCTGCATGCAAGCGGGTTGTTTTGAATTTCAGCTGTTGGTGCATGTGTCTACATGCATGTGGGTTTCACTGTGAGCAGTTTCACTTTGTTTCATTTCCTCCTGAGTGTCCTCGGAGTGTAACCTTTTATGTGAGAACAGTCACATTTATATATATATATATATATATATATATATATATATATATATATATATATATATATATATATAATATATGAGCACTGTATTATGGGATCCAGAAATCCTCAAAATGTTGGTAAACGTTGCAGGTTATTCATCCATACAAAAAATATATAATATAATAATATATAAAATAAAAAATGCTAATATATATATATATATATATATATATATATATATATATATATATATATATATATATATATATGTATAACCAAAATTTATTCAGATACCTTGAATACAGTTTATTCACTATAATTTAAAAAAATGGTAATAAAATATGACAAGATCTCAGAGTTAAACTGTGTCAGAAAACATTAATCTTAATTATGTCAGATAACACTTAAGCAAAACATGGTCAGGTCAAACTGTCTGAATAATTTTTTGTTTCCAAATTTTTTATCAATTTTACTGGTAGTTCACTCCATGAATAATTTTTGGGTGTAATATGTCACAGTTTACTTTATTTTGCTATCATTACATAAATGAACTATAGTGTTTTGCACCCACTAAAAAGTTATATCTAAATTATATCTAGTGTCTGAATAAATTTTGGTTTGACTGTATATATATATATATATATATATATATATATATATATATATATATATATATATATATATAAAATGTAATATGTGCATGACAATTTTTATACAAAAAAAGTTATATAATCAGTAAATAAAGTCATTTATTGACAGTGTTAAGTTTATTCAATTCTGCATCGCAAATGTGAAGTTTATTATATTATATTATATTATATTATAGATTAAAATTATCATTATATTATATATTTGTATATATGTATAATCAGTGTTGGGGTAACGCATTACAAGTAACTTGAGTTACATAATCAGATGACTTTTTTCAAGTAACTTGTAAAGTAACGCATTACTTTTTCAATTTACAACAAAATATATGTTACTTTTTCAAATAAGTAAAGCAAGTTACTTTTTCACATTTATTGACTGACAGCTCTCCTGTCCCCATGTTGAGAGAATCGTGAAAAAAAAAGTGAAATGCAATCTCAGAATTTTACGCAAACCTTTAATAATTAGATATATTACAGAAATGTAAATTATGTATTTAATCTCACTTTATTAACCAATGTCTTTGCTCCTGACCTTCACTGATCCAATTCAACCAAGCAAAAATTACTTTAGATTAGATTTAGAAATAAGAGTGTTGAACTTCCTTCTCCTGTATCCAATTCTTCTTTAATCCAGAATGGCAGCACAGGTGTGTTTGAGTTGTGCCTTCTACTGTACTGGTGGAAATATGCATTTTCTTCAGCCTGAGGCTATTCATTTTACTTTTAGTGTGAAAGGGCCTTTACATTTGCCAAAAATAGAACTTTTTTTATTGTTATTAAAAAACAAACAAGCAAGCCCAGCCCAGGCAAGAAAAAGTAACGCAAAAGTAATGTAACGCATAACTTTTCATAAAAAGTATAAGTAAACCAATTAGTTACTTTTTCAGGGAGTAACGCAATATTGTAATGCATTACTTTTAAAAGTAACTTTCCCCAACACTGTGTATAATATTCTTTACATTAATAATATTTAATAACATAATAATAAATATTTTACTTATTATTTTATAATATTTATATTATTATCGTTATGTTTATTATCAGTTTTGTTTATTAAACTATAGTTTAATTTATGTTTGTGCCTAATAGACCATAAAATGGGCAAAAAAAAAACAACAACAAAAAATTCCCATAGACTTACAGAGCCAAATCTAGAAATCAGAATATCTTTTAGGCCTGTAGGAAAACACTAGCAAATGCAAGCAAGCAAATTTTGCATGGTCAATACTAGACAAATTTTCTTAAGAATATGTAAATATCAAGTTTCTGTTACTTCCTTTCTGTTAGCCATTCATGTATGTAAATTTGACACGTGCCACCTACCTAAACATTGTTGCAGACCAGGTACACCCCTTCAATGGAGTTCCCTGGTGGAAGTAGCGTCTTTCAGCAGGATAATGCACCCTGCCACACTGCATACATTGTACAGGAATGGTTTGAGGAACATGAAGAGGAGTTCTAGGCTAGATCTCAATCCAGTTGAGCATCTGTGGGATGTGCTGGACCAACAAGTTCAATCCACAGCGGATCCACCTCGCAGCCTACAGGACTGCTGTTAACGTCTTGGTGTCAGATATATTCTATCTATTGTCCTATAAACCTATTATAATATTAACATAGTATTTACATTTTTATTCACATTTTTAGTTTTTGAGACATTTGCAGGGAGAAATATTTTTATTTATAGAGGCAATTTCAATACATTCAATCATTGACATTAAACAAAATGGAAAAGGGTTGAAAAAGTCACTGTAGAAGCAACACAAATGATTAAATTTGCACTAAAGACCATTTTTTAAAATACTTAAAATAATGTGCACCAACAAATAATTGACAATAAAGGTGGTTCACACCAAGAACTATAACTTTAAAGATAACGATAACTATATTAGTGTCCACGCCATCACAAGTTTTGTTTATTCTAAGCGCACGCTGCAGTTTTGTCGATTGTCACTTTAAATTCTCGAGCTCTGAAAGCAAGATGGATTCTGATTGGCTGTCAATGTTTTTATTCATCAGCTGTAAAAAATCGTTCTAAAAGTGATTCCAACAATATCGTTTCTCTGTGCTGTTGTTGTTATAGTTGTGGTGTGGAATCTGCAGTTCTTTTATATTTAGAATGATTTTTAGAACTTTATCTTTATTGTTAATATTGTTCTTGGTGCAAATGGGCCTTAAGACCAGAAACGTCTATTAAGGAAGTACATTTTATTGTTATTTTGACTTTAAGTGTGAAAAATACCTCTTAGATATATTGAAGAGTGGTTTTGCTCGTTTGCTCGTGCTGTTTTTGACTGGTCAATATAGTCATCTGTGTGTAACGAGGTTTATTCTTACTCTGTTTTGTTTCCTTTATTCATTAGTATCATGAAAAAAAAATTCCAATAGACTTACACTGAAGGAGGGACCAGAGCCAAATCTAGAATCTTTTGGCTTAATCTTTTAGGCCTGTAGGAAAACACTAGCAAATGCAAGCAAGCAAATTTTGCATGGTCAATACTTGACAAATTTTCCTAAGAAAATGTAAATATCAAGTTTCTGTTACTTCCTTTCCATCATAAATACAGTCTGTTTTTG
Organism: Hypophthalmichthys molitrix; assembly: GCA_037950675.1. Taxonomy (NCBI): domain Eukaryota; kingdom Metazoa; phylum Chordata; class Actinopteri; order Cypriniformes; family Xenocyprididae; genus Hypophthalmichthys; species Hypophthalmichthys molitrix. The sequence goes on along the minus strand of CM075507.1, from coordinate 30,438,200 downwards.
TTCTGTTTCAGTACCGTTATGACATTGCAGGCAAATGCTCATCAGTTTCCAATGACACCCACCAACTTCCTCTCTGTCACTGTTGTGCAGTAATGTCTTATGAGACTGTCCACTGCATACATAATCAAAAACACCTCTGTCTTTTCTCACAAGCACGATCAGCCAGTCGACAGCCACCCTCATTGGACAAGCTGCCTGAGCAGTACCTGATTGGACAGTGGCCACGAGAGCCGTACCAACCCCAGCCGTCTTGCATGAGTGATAAATCCACACAGGTCAGTCAATGTTACATGCAATTTGCTTTACAGTATAGTAACCCCTAAAATAAATCGACACTTACAATGCCTGTAAATCATTGTATTAGGCAACAACATATCAAACAAGTTGCATCTGCAAACCATTGATATGCAGCCTATTTTTATGAAATGTTTTGCTAAAAAAGTGATATATTTAGATATTGTATGACTTGAAGTCAGCATGAAATGGTGTTCACAGCCAATTTCACATCCAAAAACAGATGCATTTCCAAATTAAATAGGATATTAAACAAGAAAACATGTTGATTTTATCCATTGGGAATTCATCAGGATTTATTTGAAAAAAGTGGACGTTACATAACAAAACGAAGCCAGGTGGTTAGGAGAGATGGAAAATAAGATCCCAATGACAAATAGAAAAGGAAAGTTGTTGCAAAGATGGTGCAAATCAGACAATTTGTGTATTTTTTGGAATATTGTGCACCGATGACTCATGTTCATGATGATTCATCACACTTAAACATACTTACACTAAGATGTCATTACATTAGATAACAACATAATCATTATAATATAATTGATGCAAGGGCTTTTCTCAGAACTACTTTTTTCATAATTTTTGCTTGGTGACATAATTATACTAATGTCATACCATTGTTTCACAAACACAAAGTGACCCAAAACTAATTTTGAATACACACTGATGAGCCAAAACATTCTGGTCACAGGTAAAGCAAATATCGTTGATCTTTTCCTAACAAGGCCACATATAGAGAGACTTTGATAAGGGCTAAACTGTTATGGCAAGGCGACTGGTCAGAGTATCTCTGAAACGACAAGGCTTGAGGGTTGCACCTGGTCAGCAGTGGTGGGAATTTAGTGGTCTGAGGAGGGACAAACCACAAACCAGCGACGCGCTGTTGGGCGCCCAAGGCTCATCAATGCATGAGGGCAATGAAGGCTATCCCGTCTGGTCCATGCCAACAAAAGGTCTACTGTGGCACAAGTCACACAAAATTTTAATGATGGTAATGGGAGGAATGTGTCACAGCACACAGTGCATCACACTCTGCTGCGTATGAGGCTGTGTAGCCGCTGACCAATCAGAGTGCCTATGATAAACTCTGTCCACCATCGAAAGCGCCTACAATGGGCATGCGAGCTTCGGAACTGGTATGTGTGAGCCATTTACCTGGGGAAGTGATGCAACAGGATCCACTGTGGGATGACGACAAGCTGGTGGAGGCAGTGTGATGCTCTGGGCAATGTTCTGGTGGGAAACCCTGGGTCCAGCCATTCATGTATGTAAATTTGACACGTGCCACCTACCTAAACATTGTTGCAGACCAGGTATACCCCTTCAATGGAGTTCCCTGGTGGAAGTAGCGTCTTTCAGCAGGATAATGCACCCTGCCACACTGCATACATTGTACAGGAATGGTTTGAGGAACATGAAGAGGAGTTCTTGGCTAAATCTCAATCCAGTTGAGCATCTGTGGGATGTGCTGGACCAACAAGTTCAATCCACAGCGGATCCACCTCGCAGCCTACAGGACTGCTGTTAACGTCTTGGTGTCAGATATATTCTATCTATTGTCCTATAAACCTATTATAATATTAACATAGTATTTACTTTTTTATTCACATTTTTAGTTTTTGAGACATTTGGAGAGAGAAATATTTTTATTTATAGAGGCAATTTCAATACATTCAATCATTGACATTAAACAAAATGGAAAAGGGTTGAAAAAGTCACTGTAGAAGCAACACAAATGATTAAATTTGCACCAAAGACCATTTTTTAAAATACTTAAAATAATGTGCACCAATAAATAATTGACAATAAAGGTGGTTCACATCAAGAACTATGACTTTAAAGATAACGATAACTATATTAGTGTCCACACCATCACAAGATATAGTTTTGTTTATTCTAAGCGCACGCTGCAGTTTTGTCGATTGTCACTTTAAATTCTCGAGCTCTGAAAGCAAGATGGATTCTGATTGGCTGTCAATGTTTTTATCGTTCATCAGCTGTAAAAAATCGTTCTAAAAGTGATTCCAACAATATCGTTTCTCTGTGCTGTTGTTGTTATAGTTGTGGTGTGGAATCTGCAGTTCTTTTATATTTAGAATGATTTTTAGAACTTTATCTTTATTGTTAATATTGTTCTTGGTGCAAATGGACCAGAAACGTCTATTAAGGAAGTACATTTTATTTTTATTTTGACTTTAAGTGTCCAAATACCTCTTAGAGCCACTGTATATTGAAGAGTGGTTTTGCTCGTTTGCTCGTGCTGTTTTTGACTGGTCAGTATAGTCATCTGTGTGTAACGAGGTTTATTCTTACTCTGTTTTGTTTCCTTTATTCATTAGTATCATGAAGTCTTTGAGAGCTCAGTGGTTTAGCTCCGCTGAGACCCCTCGCCTCCCCTAAAACAAAACCGTCACAAAGGCCCGATGCTTCGCGGCAGTCTGTCGCCATAGAAAGTTCTCTCTGGCGTTGTGTGGAGTGAATTCTTTCTGGAGGTGCAGCAGTTTGCACCTGTCGCTCTATGTGTGCATGTGTGTATTTGTGTGTAGGTGTGTGCACACGCTACCTAAGGGTTGAGAGCACATGGCTGTGTGTCTCTGCACCACCTGGCGCTCTCCGACAGCTCTTTGTGTGCCTGCGCTGAGCTGCCTGCAGTGAGATCCATACATATGCTAATGTCTGATCCGGCTCGCGGAGGCCTCGCGCTCCCAGAGCGGCCGGGAATGTCAAAATCATCCCGTTTCTCTTAACATCTCTCTTCACGCCGCAGAACCATGCGGAGGCTCTTTGTTGACAGTAGCAGCTTTTGCCATTGTTTAAAGCACTTGGTGAATTAATGATTAGTGTTTAAAAACTTCTCGTTGACTGTTTTCTTGGTCAACATGAAATCAGAATTGACCCCGTTTGCTTCCTGAAACGGATCATTCACCCAAAAAATGAAAATTCTGCCATCATTTACTCACCCTCCCTTTGTGAAAAAGAAGTATGCTTAAATGTATTGAATGCTCACTTATAGTATATTTTTAAAAACTGTACTTATAGATAACTTTCATGACTGTTTTTTAACGCACTTAAAGGCACAATATATACGATTTTTGGATTAAAATATCCAAAAACCACTAGAACTATTTTGTTGACTTGCGTACTTACATTATTCCAAATGTTTCAGAGAATGTTTAAATCCAGAAAAATAAGCAATTTTAACCACGGACCGTGTCCGTGCGTCGCCTATCAATGACATCATACCCATGTTACCCTCGCTTTAATATATTATGTTTTATTAGACAGGTGAGCAACTGTTTAGATACATTCATCAACAGAAAACTAATCATGTTATATAGCTCAACACAGTAAGTCTTATTGTTTAAATCTCATTTTCTTGATTTTCTTGATTACCGCAAGTACAATGTATTTACCATGCCTAATATCGATCTAGCTTACTGCAGTGTACAAGTGTCTCAAAGTAGCCGCCGAGCGAACGCAGAGTAGCATTATAACAACTTTCAACTCACAAATGTATCTAATATGATAAAACAGGGCTGCGTTACCCCACATACGCTTGACTTGGCCCTGCTCTGCTTCATACTACAGTAACGTTAAAAATCTCATCCAAGAACATGATTTCTGCCCGAGTCCCGTCGGATTCTTTTCCACTGGCTGTAGACGTGAAGACAACACCTCCCATGATTCCGCAAAATCAAGGCATCATCAAGCTACGCCTTTGTTTTGAATAAGCGACCTCTAGTGGTGAAAAATTACATATTGTGCTTTTTTAAAAAGTGCACTTTAAAATGCATATTAAATCATTGTTTCAATAATGTTTTGTCATGCTTTATAGAAGTACGCTTATTTTTAATGTGTTAACTAACATACTTAAGCACGTGTAAAGTACTTTATAATTTTAACTGTAGTGTTAATTCATATTACATTTAAAGTTCATATATTTTAAATCATTACTAATGTGTAATTACAAATATATTTAAATGCATTACATACAATTATTTTCAAACACAATAGAAGTAATTATAAAAGTAACTAAGTCCTACTTAAGTGGGTCAAAAAAAAGCACTCTTAAGTTTTATATACTTTTATATAAATTCAAACTATAATACATTTTCATTCATTTGAACATAACATGCAATTAAGTGTCTGAAAACATTGCATTGAAAGATATTCTTTTCAAGTATATTATTTCCATAATAAGAAATCTTTTTAGCAGTATGCCAAAGCCATTCCAAACCAACATGACTTGCTTTCTTCTGTTGTTGTTTTTTTTTTCTTCCATAAAGTAAAAGTCAATGGGGTCCAATTTTGAGCCTCACTGACTTTTATTATATGGAACAAAACAGTTGAAACATTGATAAATATTCCTTCATGCTTCACCTTACCTTTCTCAGGCTTTCTTAGAAGTTTATCAGCTGGCACCACAAAACAAAATACATTCAAGACAGCCTGGAAGTTCAAGTCATAACATGACACGTGCAGGTTCATTTGAAAATGAGTCTCTGGAAAAAGATGCAACTATTTGTAGTGCGTGTTGTCCATTATTTGTGGCTGTTTGTTTGTTCATCTCTTTGTTGTGGTTTTGGTCATAGCGGCACATGTGTTGTTTGCCAACCACAAACATCCTGTTGTTTTATGAAAAATTTACATATCTAGGTCACATGATTTCAAGAGTATATTCTGTATAGGATGTAAGTTAAAGTCAGCATGATAATTTAGCCAGCGGTTGCATGGTGACCATATTTTAATTGTTTATTCCAGACGCCTGGATTTTGGACTGAGGATGGAGGAGAGGTTAATGTACACAAGCGCTCGGCATCGTGGGGCAGCGCTGACCATCTCATAGAGGTATGCATGAAAATACTTAAACAGAGACAGTTTTTACGCTTGAAAAATGCCTTTCAGGGTGTGTTCACACTTGGCAGGTTTAGTTTGATTAAAACAAGCTCTGGTGCAATTGCTCTGTTAGTGCGGTTCATTTGAATAAGTGTGAACGCTGCCGAATCCTGGTGCGCACCAAACAAGCGGAACGAGACCCCTAAAAAAGATGGTTCTTTTTCCAGTTCCAAACGAACTCTGGTGCGTTTCGACTGAAATATGGACACACACAACACAGACCAAAGACATCTAAATGAACCAAAAACAGGATGTGATGTCATAAGATGTGACCCTAAAAAGGACAGAATGCCCAAGCATACCTGTTTTTTCTCATCATAGGAGCTATGTTGGCCATTACAGTTCGGTAAATGTGTCGGAAACACCGTCTCCTTGCAGCAGATCTTTGTGTGTGTGTTTAATGGAGAAATTCCTGGCACTGTTTTGACTCCTTTACACATTTTATAAACTTTTTGTGAGTTCTCAGCTGGTAAAAATACCATCATACTCTATGTACGCACATACAACAAGCGCATTTATCCCAGTACACAGCATTGCATGTTCGGTAAGTTTTGTCGCAAAATATACATCATAAAAGCCAGTTTTTTGTTTTGTATCTTTATGTTCGGTGTTAAAAATGAACCAGGACCAAAGGTACCAAAATTTTCTGTTTTGGTCCGGGTCAAAAGAACCAAGAGAACCAAACTACATGTGTGAACACACCCTAAATCAGTGGTCGGGAACCTGTGTTTTTGTCTTTGACAAATCATGTGGCTCGCCAGGTTTCTCACCCTTCACCAGCAGATGATCATTAAAATCTCAGACACATCAGTTTCCTGCAGAAAACGCAAAGTCATTTACAAATTCCTTTATTGTACAGCCTACCAAAGTCAATTTACAATAATATTTTAAGTTGTTCCTACCAATTTGCGTATGCAGTGCTGTGCGCAACTCCAAACGATGGAAAACCACTTACATTGCTGTCTACATTTGCAAATGACAACAGCATTTACTTCCAGATCTGATTCTCAAAATGTTCAGCAGCTTACAGTAGCGGCTCAAAAGTCACCGGCCTGTATTCTATTATCGCACATGCCATGAATATCACCTTTTAACCATAGTGACAATGATCAAAGTAAATACCAAAGACATCCATAAATATGGGAATTATCAGTCGATACAGCACAAGTTCATCATTTAAATCTTCAAAGCTTTTATCCCTAAATGGAGAGCGAGCATTTGAGTAATACACAGACCACACAAATATGCAGCTCTGATGGAAGACAGAGACTGAATCTGAAACCTTGACATGACACACAGCTCATATCTCCATCTTTGTAAGAAACCACACATGAAAACGCCACACGAGACACGCTTGTGTGCAGCGCAGAGTGTTTCTTTCACACTGCATGATGTGACAGACAACTAGTTGTCCGGTTCAGTTCACACAGCAGGGGTTTGCAGAGTTGCGAAAATGTACAGGTGAGTTTGGTGATAGAATGCAGTTGTCACTCCCATAAACTGTGTGAATACAGCCATATAAAGGAGTCAAATACAGAACTCACAACCATATTCTATTGCTGTGTGAACATAGCCATTGTAACCTTTGGGTTATGATGGGTGGTAGTGTGTTTATAGACATACTTTGGGCGTATAATTGGTCTCTTTTCCCATAATTACTTACCCACACATTGTGTCTTGACTTGCCAGTATTGGCTCTCGTACACTTGTAAAGTCAGTTTAGGAATCCCAAGATGTGGCAACATAACAAACATCTATTCAGAAAGAACAATTAGTAATGAAACCTGTGTGGTTTCATATATAATATTGTGCAAAAGCCTAAGGCCACCACTAGCTTTGTGGTTTTATAAATGTTTTAGTGACCATCCATATTTATTTTTCTGTCTCTTTATTAAGATACAAACAGAAAATACAGGAAATATGTACAAAAAATGTAAAAAAAAAAAAAAAAAAAAAAAAGAACAAAATGGCTTCTTTAAGCAAAAATCAGTATTTAGTGTGATCTCCTGGACTTATTCCAGTTTCTTTTATATATATATATATACACTACCAGTCAAAAGTTTGTAATTGGTAAGATTTTTAAAATGTTTTTAAAAGAAGTTTCATCTGTTCACCAAGGCTGCATTTATTTAATTAAAAATACAGTAAAAACAGTAATATTGTGAAATATTATTACAATTTAAAATAACTGTTTTCTGTTTGAATATATTTTATAAAGTAATTTATTCCTGTGATCAAAGCTGAATTTTCAGCATCATTACTCCAGTCTTCAGTGTCACATGATCCTTCAGAAATCATTCTAATATGATGATCTGCTGCTCAAGAAACATTTATTGTGTACAATATTTTTTTTTTCAGGATTCTTTGATGAATAGAAAGTTCAAAAACACAGCATTTATTTGAAATATAATCTTTTGTAACATTATAAATGTCTTTACTGTCACTTTTGATCGATTTAATGCATCCTTGCTGAATAAAAGTATTAATTTCTTTAATTTCTTTAAAAAAATAAAAATAAAAATTCTTACTGACCCCAAACTTTTGAACGGTAGTGTATAATGTTACAAAAGCTTTGTATTTCAGATAAATGCTGTTCTTTTGAACTTTCTATTCATCAAGGAATCCTGAAAAAAAAAAGTACACAACTGTTTTCAACATTGATAATAATCATAAATGTTTCTTGAGCAGCAGATCATCATATTAGAATGATTTTTGAAGGATCATGTGACACTGAAGACAGGAGTAATGATGCTGAAAATTCATCTTTGATCACAGGAATAAATTACTTAAATATATTCAAACAGAAAACAGTTATTTTAAATTATAATAATATTTCACAATATTACTGTTTTTACTCTATTTTTAATTAAATAAATGCAGCCTTGGTGAGCAGACGAAATTTCCTTTAAAAACACTTTAAAAATCCTAGCAGTAATTGTTGATCAGCTGGTCTGGTTGTTTATATATATATATATATATATATATATATATATATATATGTATTACTTCTTATATATGCCAACTGTGATTGTTAAATGTCTACTTCAAACCTACTTTCCCTACGGGGATAAATAAATTGACTGACTGACTGACTGACTGATATATATATATATATATATATATATATATATATATAAAGAGAGAGAGAGAGTAAGGCAAGTCATCTAGTATTCAATAGTTATCTGGTGTAGGGCTGTATGGCATGAGCTTATATTTTGTGTCACCAAATGTTCTTTACCTTCAGCCATTGCTAATGATAAGTATGTGATTTCTAGATTGCTAAACTCCGGCAGCAGCTCCAGCGCAGTTTGCAGTGCAGTCGCAGTATCAAGGAGAAAGAAGAAGTGACACCGCTGAATCAGGTCCAGGTACTGTAGATCGACTTTATCATGTGTCTGTTTTTTCCTATTACATTTTTGTTGAAACCGTGATAACTTTTTTATTTCATGATTTTAATTTCTCATTAGAATTTAATGTCTTATTTTTATCTTTGAAATATTTTTTTTTCTTATTCTTATGTTTTACATTTTGTAGTGAAATTTGATACTTTCCATTTTTGAGAGATTAACCCATATTTATAGAGGCAATTTCAGACATTAATCAGGTGACTTTGACATTAATCAAGCTACTTGTCTGTTTAATGAAGATGTGCTTTTTGTTTTTCAGCCAAAGCGACTCTCGGCATCTTCATCTAATATGGTCCATTCAAGACCCCTCATATGTAGAATGCCCAGCTATAGTGACTGTATTAACCAGGAGCTGGAGAGCGTTTTCATCTGTGAGGACTGGGGGAGGGAGGAGGAGAAGGTACAAACACACACACACACACACACACACGCATGCACACACACGTTGGGTTTCCATGTTTTATGGGGACATTCCGTAGACGTAATTGTTTTTATACTGTACAAACTGTATATTTTCTCCCCATACACTAACCCTACCCCTAAACCTACTCATCATAGAAAACTTTCTGCTATTTTAGATTTTCAAAAAAGATCATTATGTATGATTTATGAGCTTGTTTCGTCATGGGGACCAAAAAATATCCATTACCTCCTTGTGGGGACATTTGGTCCCCATAACATAGGGAATACCAGGACACACACAGATTTCAGTGGAACATTTCAACTTTGTAACACTTTGATTTGTAATTATAGCATGTTTGTCCTGGTGTTTTCAGGCTTTGGAGGTGCGGGACGGTGGCCGTGCACCTGTGCCTCCACTTCATTACGGTGACCTTCACACTCACAGCCCTGAGATGCAGATCTCCTGCAGTCCTTGTTACTGCTGCTCTCCTACTCCGGACAGTGAGAAAGGTAGCACTTAGTATGGTACTCAATCAGCACTATGCTATGGCATATGACAACTTATTGCCATCTGATACCATCACTGTGCTGTGGTACTTCCACAGTATTTTTTATAAGGGAAGGTTTGCTTAAATAAACTGCTTCATTTTGTCCTCTTAGATTACAGGAACGGTTCACCTCTGCCTCAGTTTTCCAGCTCTCCCAAACCCAACAACAGTTATACGTTTAAACGTGAGCCTCCCGAGGGCTGTGAGAAAGTCAAAGTGTTTGAAGATCTCATGTGAGTACCATTGACTGCACTACTGTGGATTCTCATTAAATGCTTTTACCCTCTGGTTACTGTTCCCGTGATGGTCAAAAATTACAGTTTGTACAGATTGTACTATATTTTAGTTTGATAATGTTTTCATTTAATATTTTGTATTTTTATATTTAAGCAGTAGTTACAATCCATTTATTCACTTTTAGAGCATGGACCTGAAAATTTCCAACTTAAAGTGTCATATATCTTGAATGCTTTGGAGCACAGACTTAAGTTTGGTCTCTTTTTATAGAGGACACTTGGCAGATTATTGCTGAAGTGAATAAAGTTAAAAAAAACTGAACTTGAAAAAAGTTTAAAAATAATTATAGTTAAGTTATATAATATATTTATTGTTGTGAAAAATGCACAAAAATACCATTTTCAATTTTTATATTAAATATATATTTTCCAAAACATGTTTTACTCTACAACTGTGAGAAAATCAAAGCAAGTTATGTTCCAAATTTGAGGTTGATATCTAAAAAAATGAGCTTTCAGTAAGGTTTTGTTTAGTCGCAGTACCAAACGTTTCCAATAGATGAAATTAATTTCCCATTCATTTCCAATGCGCTCATTTTTGACTGTGAACAATACAAGTGTGTCTGTTTTTCTCAGGATCATTTAACCTTTTCAAATCATGTCCATGATTTATTTTTTGTGCTTACATAGCAAGTGTAGTTTTGTTGTGATATTAAAAAAAATGATTATAATTGTAATCAATGTGATATATTGTATGAAAACTGATTTGTTTTTGCATATATATTATAATAAATCAGTTCTGATATTTTTTTTTCTCATCATAGCACTTGTAGGACACAAGGCTTTCCCATCTTTTCCTGCCCCGACAGAAACAAGGTGAACTTCACTCCAAGTGGTTCTGCCTTCTGTCCTGTAAAGCTGCTGTGTTCATCACTATTCCCATCAGATGCTGCTGCTCGTCCCAGTCCGTTGGATAATCAAACCTTAGGACAGACGTCTGGTCCATTTACAGAGGCCACCGTACAAAACAGCTTCCAGCTGCCCCCTGAATGCTGCAGTATTAGGAAGTGCCTGCTGCTCAGTTAGCCAATCAGAGCTCGGATCTGAAACAGCTGTCTGAATCAACTTTCTAGGAAGTTTCTTACTTGCTAATGGTTGTACAAAAGGACCATTATGCTGTACATTGAACTTTGTCTTATGGTTTCATGTAATTCTACTGGAATGCACAAATCTTTACTTAATCTTACAGTACATCCTACTAACCAGGTTAAACATTAGATATGACAGTAACTGCTGCTGTAATCCAACAGCCAAAAATCTTCTTTAATGCCTTAACACTTAACTCAGGTTTAGCTTCCATTAGGGCTGGATGATATAGCTATAACTAATTATATCTCAATATTATTTTGCATTCTTTTAATGAAACATATATATTTTTTCATTAAAGTAACCATCATTTCACCCCAACAGTTATTGTACTGCCAGCAAAATAATTGCAAATATATTGTGCGTATTCAAAATACTGCCCAGCCCTAACATCCATACTTCCCTGTTTGAGTAATAATGGTTTTGTCATTTAGTGTTTTCCTGTATTGTTCATGTGACACTGTTATGGTGTATAAATATAACTGCTGGATGCTCACAGTAAAGTGACATTTATAAAGTGTAATATTTGCATGTATTTCTACGTGTTTTACTTCAACTATGTGCTTCCTATATTTTTTGGTTGAATTGGGAATTCAGGAGATTTTTTTTTTTTTTTCATATTAGTACTGAGGCTATATGTGTATATATATATATATATATATATATATATATATATATATATATATGTGTATGTATATATATGTATATGTATGTATGTATCAATGCAACTTTCATGAAGTAAACTTTCACTAAAACATTCCTTCCGCCGGAAAAAATAATCCCTGCCCGTGAACAGCAACAGAAGTTACATTATTACGCCATCAGATGGCAGAAAAGATTGTCTTTATGAGTGTGTCAGTCAGTAAAGAAGACTTTTACATTGAAAAGACTGAATTGTTGTGAACACGGAACAAGACACAACTGACAAATGCTTTGACTAGCGCTGTCAGTCACGGGAAAACCCCTTAACTGTTAAAAGGACTGGATAATACATCGGACATTTAAACAGATTTTTTATTATGAACATAGAACTGACCTGAAGGAAAATGCTAAATCTGAATGCAGGTAATAAACTCACTCATTCGATCTCTTTCTCACAATACTCTTCTACATAATACAGTAAGCTTCAATGAACAATATCAATTGAGAACATTTTTATATCCACGTCTACTATAATGACTACTATAAATATATATATATATATATATATATATATATATATATATATATAATTGGATAATATCTATCTATCCACAAAAGGTATAGCCGCACTTAGATTCCAATTACACATCTTTTATTATTTAATTTCATGCCATCCGGTTACATATTAATGGTAGAAATGTAAACAATAATACAGCACAAAATATTGAAAATTATATGGCATTATTTGGTGTAGCAGTTTCTGATTTATGATGCATTTATTTTTCTTTGTCTAAGAACTGACTTCAGTAAGGCCATTTGGTCCCACTGGGTATTAGGTGATATGTGGATTCACATTTACAAAAATGCATTTTTATTACATTTTATTGCACTTACATGTTTGCAGGTTAACAACGTGTAGTGAAAGGGAATACCCAGGTAATCATATTTAAAATGCTCGAGGATATTTGTAGTACATGGTACACCCAGTACACCCAGTTTTCAGGCACACACACATAATCAGCACAAATACAATTAACCAACATATCCATAAATGCTTCATAGGACCTGATTTGTCCAAGCTTTTGACCAATGTTTGATTGCCATTCCTGACAAAAATAGAGTACAATAGTCAGGTTCTGGAAAAAAAAAATGTTTAAATCTCTCAAAACAGACCTACCATGAGTGTTGAGGTTTTTATTATTTATTATATACACTTTTAGGGGGAAAAATACTTCCAGAACCAAGACTGTAAAAAGTGAGTGGTTACAGTTGCATTCTTTAACTTAACCATACATCTTAAAAATATATACACCTTGTAACAGCTGCTTTCACATCAGCTAAAGTTTCCATAAGATATACAGTATGACTTTCATTAAAATAAATTAATTCAAGGACTGTCCTAAACCCCTCTCATATTTAAGGCTTTTGAAATGCAGCATTAATTTCAGTGGTCGGCACTAAAGTAAAACTAAACACATTTTTAAACCATAGTTATCCAGTTTAAGGAATTTTTTCAACATTTGCAAAAATACTTTAACTGATCAAGGCTGAACATCTACAATAAATAATGATTTAAAAAAAACATGCAATATCACAATATACAAACCAAGACTACTTACTGTTGCTGATGTTGAGAAATGTTAATATATACATTTATGTAAAATCAATGTTATGGCAAATCAAACTGCCTTGACAATACTAGCAATAGAAAAGGAATCAAGGCCAGAGTGATTATTATTAATTTCCTTTGGCAGCAAATATTTCTTCATTAAATAATAGGTTAACTGCTATGGCATAAAGAGATCACTGTTGATATCTGTCCAGATCACTGCCGTTTGTGCGACAAGAGCGATAAAGTGCATCTGTTACAGGGCAGATCAAGCGTTCATTAGCTCATGCTCCTCACTGGTTCGGCCGATTGCATCCGGGTTTGACAGCGGATCCAGATCGGCAAACAGATTGAACCAAGCAGAGAGATCTTTTGAGGTATCTGTAATTAGGGAAACAAATTAGAAGTGATGCATTTTTTTTTTTTTTTACAATATATACAAAAATTTGGTCTCTCAATTTGATGTATTTATTTCTTTTTTTTTTTAAGGAGAGGGGGAATGATTCATACTTTTACTACTGAAAATATATCAGTTATGTTTTAGATAAGAAATGAACACAAAATCCATTATTGTAAACAAATATTAAATTCTGTATTTTATTTTCTAACACTGGATCATTGCATGTTTACACAATTTTGAGTCGGACACATTATAAAAGGCTCTGATCATTTACCTTTCACTGCAGATTTGGAAGAGATTTGACTCGCTACAGATGAGCGTTCAGGGATGTTCTGTGGAATGGCTGTTGCCCAACCTGGAATACAGACAATATTAAAGAGAATTTACAGTAGATGTATACTACTATTCAAAAGTCCTTTTTATTAAAGAAACGAATACTTTTATTAAGCTAGGATACATTAAACTGACCACAATTGACAGTAAAGACATTTATAATGTTACAAAATATTTCTTTTTCAAATCAGAGCTGCTCTTTTGGACTTTTTACTCATTAAAGAATACTGGAAAAAAATGTATCATGGTTTCCATAAAAATACGAGGTAGCACAACGGTTTTCAACATTTATAATGAAAATGTTAATAGTCAGCATATTAGAATGATTAATTAAATGAAATGTGGAGGATTTTAACGGTGACAAGATGATTGACAGGCCAGTTTACAGTGACAGGACGCGTCTAACTATGCGACACAGCGTCCCTTAAAAGACGCAATTTATTGACCTCACAGTATGTCCCAAAGCTTGTCTACTCCTTTGCTACTCACTCAAAAGTATGTACTTTTTCTTCACAAAGAGAGTACATACTTTAGGGCGTAGTATAAGAAGGTGAATTAGGACAGTTCTTGTCCACAATAAACTGCAACGTGAAGCAGACTTTATTGCAAATATCTCTGTTCACCTGAGACTGTGGACTGTAGGTCGTTCATGTTCTGGTCGAGTAGTTTGGAAGGCAGAAAGAAGGCGGGCTCCTCCTCAGGCAGCTGGGTCTCTGTTCTGCTACTGCCGGCCGGTTCATCCTCCCCAAAAACCTCACGCCATTCCTGCGAGAAACCCCTGTCCTCCAGAGAACTGCTGCCCAGAATCTCATCCAACAAACTCAAGCCATCCTTCTCCTGACCGCCAGAAAAACACTCATCATTTCCTGTAAATGCAGTGTACAGAGAGAAAAAAAAAAGTTATTGTTGATAATGTTTAAAGGGGTCCTATTGGGCTTTTTTACATTTTGTTTAGTGTATAATTTTGGTATTTGAACATGAAAAAGGTCCACTCCAGAGGGAGTTATTCTCTGTATCAGTGTCACTGTTTCTGAACTACTTGAAACGCCTCCATTGTAGTCTTGAGTTTTCTACGAACACGTCACAATATGCCTCATTTAAAAAATTCCCACCCAAGGCATATGCAAAATAAAAAGACAGGGCCTGGTTGAGTTGAGTTAGTATTGTGTTGAAACTCATGGTTATAGTAAGGTGTGTGACATTTCCCAAACGCGCTTAAAGCGCTTGACCAATCACAACACACTGATCCAGCCGACCAATCAGAGCACATTGTGCTTTTCCGAAGGAGGGGCTTCATAGAGACAGGAACTAAACAGAGCATTACTGACAGACTGGGAAGAGAGGAGCTGCAACAATGTCAAATATGAGAAAAATAATGTGTTTTTTGAACATTCATGTATGAAAACCTCTAGTAGACCCCAAAAACAACATGAAGACTTAAAAGGTCCTCTTTAAGGATGAACATTAGTTAAAGTGTTTTTCCTGTGGATAATACTCATGTATAACAAATGTATGTATAGAAGCCTTACCTGTTTGTATGGAGTTACTGCTGAGAGTTTCTTCTTCAATTGAAATAAGCCTGAAACAGAAGAGATCAGCGATTAGAGGTTTACATCACATATTAAACGAAAGGAAATGAGGACCGAACAGCTCCTACGTTTCATCTGTATTCTGACTCGTCTCCTCGTCTTCAGCTTTTGCCTTCGTTTTCTTCTTCATCTTTTTCTTTGAAGCTTGATCTGAACCCTAGAGTATCAGACACAACAGATGAACATATTTGCTGGACATGCATCATAATACCACAGCCTGTTTGTCCGAACAATGAAAGATGGGTACAGTGAAATCATCTTCCTTTAAACTAAATAAAAATGTTCAAATCAAGCACCCAAATATCACTTGAAAACAAAAACACCAAATGAGAGCTTTGAATGAATTAAAAAAAGTTAAATATTAATATAAAACATCTCCATAATGAGATAATTTTCATTTCATTTGAAAGCTCTCACCCCCAGTGCTGAAGCCTCATGTGTCTGACAGCCTTTGAAGCTCTCATGAATAGCAGCCATAGTGTGAGAGGTTTTCTCCCAGAAATGTAGCAATGTGGTCTGAAGCACAGAAAAGACAGATATTAATCTTTATGACACGACTCTCCGCAAGACTTATTAACAATTAATTTCGATAAAGTAATAATAATAAAAGTAATAATAAAATAACTCAAGGCTTAATGACTATTGCAATAATTTTCATATCAAATTTAAAATAAAATATTCCTGCTACATTACAGTTAAATGCATTATAGTTTCATATTACTGTATAAAATAAAATAACAAATCCAGAAGAAGCAGCACCTGATAGGTTGTCAGGACGTGAGAGAGCAGATTACAGCGACTGGCTCCGAGCAGATCAACCTTCTGACACACATCATTCTTCAGTTTGTCAAAACTTGTCTTGGTATGACGCACCTGAGTTTGAACCTGAGGGAAATAAAGAGAACTGCTAAACAACCGCTAGATGATGTTGATCTGATGAACCCATGGACGAGTGTGTAATGGTTTTTAACTGATCTCAGGTCAGTTTTAGAATGTAGGTTCATTTTTAATTCATTTAAATAACTTTAATATGTATACATAAAATACAAAAAGGAGAATAATACTTAATTGCTTCTAATTAACCTAGTTTGCCAATGCCCTGCCTAATAGCACACAAAACAAGGACTACAAATTAATAAAACATAAATTTTACAGAACCTTCATATTTATTTGCATTTAATTATTTGTAGATTCCATTTAATAGATTAAACTTTCATGAAAATATTTGTAATTGGTTTATAAAAGGTTTCTTCATACATGTTTGGGCTGAGTTTTCAAGGTTTTGACCAGCAGGTGCCGCCAGCTTGAGGTGTTTAGAGCACATTGAAACGGTGATTCATTTTACAAAGCAATTAGTTCAATTGATTCAGAGCTTCGAAAAGCTTAGTTTCTCCCATCACACTGGCTGCGTCCCAGATTGCATACTCTCTTGAGTAGGTACTTATTTTGAATAACCTTATCACATTATCACGTGACCTACTAGTGTCAGTTGTGTCGCTTCGCTGCCATTCACAAATCCTCTCCCGTGGCCTCATGGGATAGTAAAGTGTCCATCATATGCACACTTCAGAATCTCACCAGAAGTAGTAGGTCATCTGGCCTACTCTTTTATGAGTACTGAGAATTTGGACATACTTCTTTTGTCACATACTGTTTTTCGCCTACTATGTAGTAGGGAAGTATGTGAATTTGGAGGCAGTCTATCTCATCCCACTGCAGATGAGAATAATTAGAAGACAAATTACTCCTCCTGCTGGTGAAAAGTTTTCACTGCAGTAACATTGCGGCTGCAGGGTTGCCAGGTCACAGAAAAATTTCCAGCCTAAAGCAGACGTAAAACTCGTACAAAAAGAAATGAAATCTAGCCCATTTTTTATTAATTTTCAATTATGAATTCAATTTAATAACTAATTCAATTCAATTATTATTTTAGTACTAAAAAATAATATTAATTTTCAGCACTTTGCATGATAAATTCTTTCAAATGTGAGCTATAAATATGAATAACACTGTCACAATGTGAAAATATCATTAAAAATCTAGCGTATTGTCCTTTCACTTCCCCAATGCTTTTAAAAAATTGTTTTAACACATCTTTATACAGTTCCTGAAAAACAGATATTCTGATCTCAGATCACAAGCATCAATGTGCAATTATTCTACAATGCTAAACTCAGTTAACCTGCCTTAAAATTCCTGGTGTGGTCATAACTCACATAATCTCTAGTTTGTACGTGACAAACGTTCCTCCATACGTCTCTCCCTCTCCCTCACTTGCCCTGCATCCCAATGTGCATACTATCCACCCTATCTGCCCTGTATTGAATATTACTAATTTACTAATTACTAATTACTAATATATATATATATATATATATATATATATATATATATATATATATATATATATATATATATATAATTACTAATATTACTAATTTCACATGCTATTTAGGATGGATAGTATGCACATTGAGATGCAGGCATGCTCTTTCAGTGGTCCTTAGGTTGCCAGGTATTCATTCCAAGAATCAATACACATTATTAAAAGTGTCCCTTTTCAATTTTGCCTACAGATAAACTTTTTGGCAGCTGTAGTACACTATAAAAGTATAGCCCAAATAAACGACTACATTTTCCCCCGACTGCATTTTCAAAATAGCCAAATTGTGTTGGAAAACTGCAAACTTGGCAACACCGTGGCTCTGGGAGAGACTGACCTTACGGAACTTTTCCATCTGCTTGTGTGTGTCCGGGTCAAGCTCCTGAGAAACGTCCTTCATCCAGAGCAGAGCTCCTCTGTACTCTGTCCGTGACTGTTCCATCCTGTTCACCGTCAGCCACGTGTCTGAGATTGCTCGGTAACGGAAGGTCTCCACCTCCTGGTACAGGCGACCCAGTGGACCTCGCAGCGCCAATCTGCAGTGAGAGACCAACGAATGAGAATTCTCAAAACAATGACAGAAGATGATATAGAATATTCCCTGCTGAAGAATCCAGCATAAACCAGCATGAATTCAATGTTGGTCTAGGCTGGTTTATGCTGGTATAGTGCTGGTCTAGCTAGTGGATCAGCATAGTCAAAACCGAGCGTAGCTGATCTACCTGCACTCTCGGTTCACATGCCAATGACCAGAGGAAACCAGCATGCAAAACACCTTATACTGATGACCAGCAATGCTGGATTTCACAACAGGGTTGTTTTTGAGACTACGAATAAATGGAGAGACCTTTGCTGTGAAGAGAAGCAGAGCGCTTTCCCAGTAGCTTGCATGATTTTTCCAGCACGACTCTTGTCTTGAGAGCCCTGCGAACGCAGGAACCGACCCAATTCATTCTCCTCCTCAGACAAAACTGAAAAGAGCATCAGAATTTAGCCATATATACTAATTATTTTCTTTGAATTATAAATTATGACTACAAATCCACCTTTAAGTTTTAAACATTTGAACAGCACAGCGGTTATTCCTTGTGAAAAAGAAGTACACTTTAACATATAAAAGAGTACTTATGGAAATAATATACTTTGAAATAATATACTTAAAGGTATAGTTCACCCACAAATTAAAATAATGTCATTTATTACTCACCCTCATGTCGTTCTACACCTGTAAGACCTTCGTTCATCTTCGGAACACAAATTAAGATATTTTTGATGAAATCCGATGGCTCAGTGAGGCCTGCATAGAAAGCAATGGTACTTCCTCTCTCAAGATCCATAAAGGTACTAAAAACATATTTAAATCAGTTCATGTGAGTTCAGTGGTTCTACTTTAAAATTATAAAGTGACGAGAATATTTTTGGTGCGCCAAAAAAACAAAATAACGACTTTTTAACAATATCTAGTGATGGCCGATTTCAAAACACTGCTTCGGAGTGTTATGAATCTTTTGAGTCAAATCAGTGATTCGGATCATGTGTCAAACTGCTGAAATCACGTGACTTTGGCGCTCCGAACCACTGATTTGATTCGTAAAGCTCCGAAGCTTCATGAAGCAGTGTTTTGAAATCGGCCATCACTAGATATTGTTAAAAAGTCGTTATTTTGAGGGTTTTTTGGCACACAAAAAGTATTCTCGTCGCTTTATAATATTAAGATAGAATCACTGTACTCACATGAACTGATTTAAATATGTTTTTAGTACCTTTATGGATCTTGAGAGAGGAAGTACCATTGCTTTCTATGCAGGCCTCGCTGAGCCATCGGATTTCATCAAAAATATCTTAATATGTGATCCGAAGATGAACGAAGGTCTTAGGGGTGGAGAACGACATGAGGGTGAGTAATAAATGACATTATTTTCATTTTTGGGTGAACTAACCCTTTAAAAGTGTACTTAAGTGTGTTAAGAAACATATGGATGAAACCTTAAGTACACTAAAAGAGCTTTTATTTCATTGCTATTATATTATCTGCAAGTACCTGTACAGTTTTTCTAAATATCTTTTTAAGATTAGAAGTACACTTCAAGAAGTGCACACTCAATACAATTAAGTGTACTTTTTTCATTAGGGATCAAGGATATGAGGATATGAATGTGTGAATTTGAGGTCTACTTACAGCTGATCCTCCTTTGATACTGTTCAATCATCTTAAGGAGCTCCATGCATGTTCTCTGTACTGAATGAAACACCTGAGGGGAAGCATGCGAAACCAAGTCCATCACATGACCACTTGATTCGTTCAGATTCAGAGAAAAGTCTGAATTCTGTCCATTCCTCATTCCTCACCTCCAGTTTAGCATCCAAGTCGGCATCGGAAGCAACGACATGTTCATCCTCCTTCTTTCCTGTGACTTTGATCAGCGTTTGTTTGGTTTTCCAGTATTTCTGCTGGAACTTGTTCACCACCGATGATTCTTGACTTTGGAGAAATTGATCAAAATGAGAATAACCTCTGCAAAGAGATGACAAACCAGTTATGAAAGCATTTGTTTAAGTCTGCAATCATGAATATCTGCAAATGAATGCATACTCACTGGTTCCCTTTCTCCATGTTTATCAATTATCTGAAATAAAAATTAAAATAATTTGATCACAGCTGATGATACTGTCACGTGTATATCATGTTTAACACATTGTTTTAATCTATAGAAGATAACTGGCTATTGTGTCACTGAAAAAAAGCATTAATGTTTCATCAGTGCACCAGAAACATGCCTGACTGAACATACAGGCCTCTTTTCTTTATCTTTACGTGCATTTCTCTACTGGAAGGTATTATCGCAGTTAATAAACCTAATTAATAATATCTGAGCTACAGTCCAGGCGTCACTCACAATATTCATCCTGCATGTGATTCTCACATCCGGATTTCATTCTCTGCCGCACCAAAACAAACAGCTACTATATTATTCTGTCATTATGCAACAGCTACAGTAAATGCAGGAAATGATCTACTTATAATAATAGGCCTAATAATGAATTGAATTAGTGTGAGACTCACCTTATGAGTTTGGATCCCGGCTGCAGATGTTTAAGACATTTTGTAATAAGAAAATAACGCTATATGTGTATCACTGCGTGTGTTTTTGGGTGCGCGTCCTTGCAGGAGGAGTGATGACGTCATGCGCGCTACTGCACGAGCGCACTGCGAATAAAGGAAGAATGGGTGGGTTGAATGACAATTATCTTGGAACAGGGGACTTTAAATGCGCAGTTGACATCTTTCTGAATGATTTGATGATATTAATATGATATTTTAAGTTTTTGTAGTGTTTAAATTACTATTAAAGTTTATTTGTGTCATTATTCAGTTGTAAATTATTCTAAAGAATACAACAGAAGTAGCGCACAGGCGATATCATGTGGTACCTATTACTTTTCTCAACGCTTAGTAAAATAGACTAATCACAGCCGTTTGCGATTCTTTAGAGATAGTCGGGTGGAAACGAGAAAGGACAAAAGAGAGATTATTTTTTAATTATTTTATATTTTGAAACTGAAGCCTATTTTTATTAAGACTTGCTGTAAAAAATAAAGGCAGTGCAAAAATACTTTCATGACGTACACATGTGACATACTTCACGATAAAAACAAATTTCTTCGCATTACTGTATGGGAATTGAGGCTCTCTGAAATGATTACTTTTAGAAATGTAGAAGTTTTAAGAAACATTAAGGTAAACATGCATTTTACATTCGTTTTCAATGTGATAAGTAGTTGCCTCCAGTGTGGCATCAGATTGTATTCAATAATGAATTATAATGAAAGTGAATTACATTCACGTTCACAGCAATTTCATTAATTCACCAGAGAAATGACAAAACTGTTGACACATGATCTCAGCAAAGAAAAATCAATTACAGGAACTCATTAAGTTTTGCTCTGTCTGTCAGAAATTATGACATATATTCACCAGCACCTGCCACTGAGATCAACTTCTTATGTTCATAAGTGAGTATAGAGACACATATGTACAAGAGATTTTTCACAATTTAAAAAGAGAAAAGAAAATTATATTATTATAATATGAGCTGGTTTTGGGTTATATGTATAATACAAAATCTAGATAGATATTTATGTTTTTAATAATCTGTTCATTTACTTTTGCAACAGAATGTTCATTTGGTGGACTATTCATATTCAGTTCAAAATGGAAACCTGCCAAAATAAATAAATAAATAAATAAATGTATGAATAAATGAATGAATGAATGAATAAATAAAATAAAATAAAATAAAATAAAATAAAATAAAATAAAATAAAATAAAATAAAATAAAATAAAAACACAATACAATTGGGTCATTCTGTGTCAAATCAGCCAGAGGTTCCCAGCTCAAATTTTTTGATTTTGTTAATATTTTTTCTGTAGAAATACAAACATAAATAGTGATGAAAGCCAAAATATTAAATGTCACAGATGTATATTTACTGAGTAATCCACTATTTTGTAGAGGTGGGTCAAAATGACAATTTTCTCTTGAGATTTGGGGCCAAATTAGAGGGGTGTAAAAAGTGACTTTAGAAAGATAGGAGCATCATTATTTTATTGTTACACAGAGATCGGTAGGTCTATTAGAAAAATCTGTTGACTTTCGCAATCTTTGTTTCATTATATCCCAACAGTGACGGTTCAAAAATGGTAAAAAGCACTTTTTGTGTTTTTTGCCTCAAGTTTGCATGCCTGTAACTCAAGAAGTATTAAAGATATCCTAATATCCTTTTAGATTCTGGTTCTTAAAAAAACTTTCTTTTTGGTATCTTCATTTTAAAGGCCCTCGATGGTTCAGTCCCAGAGATATGGAGATCTCAATGCGGCTCCATGAGTAAATTGGTAAAATGTACACATTTTCAGTGGTCAAAAACCAAATGTGGGTCACTTTGCATACAGCTGATACTTTTTTCTTTTAAAGAGAAATATTTGAAGGACAAATAATGTTGAAACTAGAAATGTATCTCATTTTTTTCTATCATCTCAATTGCCTAGAACATACCTGAGTGCCATAAATACTCCTTTTCCAAAGTTTGCATGCCTGTTACTCTAAAAGTATTCAAGATATCTTAATATCCTTCTCATTCTTAATAAATTTTCCTTTTACTCATGGAGCCACATTGAGATCTCCATATCTCTGGGACTGAACCATCGAGGGCCTTTAAAATGAAGATACCAAAAGGAAAGTTTGTTAAGAACCAGAATCTAAAAGGATATTTAGATATCTTTAATACTTCTTGAGTTACAGGCATGCAAACTTGAGGTAAAAAACACAAGTTTTGACCCCCCTCTACAAAATAGTAGATTACTCAGTAAATATACCTCTGTGATGTTTAATATTTTGGCTTTCATCACTATTTATGTTCGTCTTTCAAGAGAAAAAATATTAACAAAATCAAAAATTTGAGCCAGGGACCTCGGGTTGATTTGACATTTCTCTCATTATGAGGTTAAAGATCATCCAGAAGGTAAATATGGAGACTCGCTGTGGTAGTTATAGTCCGGACAGACTTTCTGCACCAGTTTATAGTTCAGGCTGTAGAAATATATGTAGACACAAATGACTTTGAACGGTTTTGAGCAGAGCCACGAGACATGGCTGTGAGTCTGGTCCTGGTCGCAGCTATGAGACGGGTCATACCAGCAGCGTGCGCTTTTGGTCCCTCTCTCCACCTTCTCATGCTCCACCCTGCAGTTAAACATCCTCGACTCCACCGAGTGCAGAACGGTTTGTTGAGTCGCATCAAATTCCACAGCTTTGCTTGGAGGAACCAGCCCTATGGAGACATTTCCACCTCCGGTTGTGTTGTATCGGAAAAAAACGCTAAACGTTCCATCGCCGTGATCCACAATCTTCCCTGTGAGAAACAGGTTGAGGCTTGTGGACTTCACTTTGCACTGGAAATCTCCCCAGCCGAACATTTTCTTAGCTTTTCCTCTTTTCACCGTGAGCCGTTTCCTCGACTGTTGGCCGGACGGGTGTGTCTCCGTCAGGTTAGGGGCCCAATCCCAGAGCTCCTGCTCGGGACATGGGCGGAGTTTGTTGGACAGGAGGCCTATGATGGGGTCAGCGTCACGAACACCAGGACTTGACTCGGGCAGAGGGTCAGAATCAGCACATGGATGCTTCATTGTCGTCTTTTGCCTGTCTATATGTAGAGACCTTGAGGTCAGAGGACTATTTCCTTTGGCATATCTGATCTGAGACAAACAAAGTGAGACTTTTAGACTTTAGAGAATGAGTTTTAGACACTGAATGAAAAAAAAACCCCCATCATATCAGAAAGACTTCTCCTTGACTTCACCTGAAATGATTTGACAGCAAATTTGTCATACAAGAGAGCTTTGATTAGTGAGCTCTTGGATCAATGACCCAAATGTTACAGTTTGTTACAGTATGTCACTTATCAAAGAGCGGTTCAAATCCAGCGCCGGGGTCAGCGCAACGTCAGTCCTGAAACAAATATGGAGAATCAAAAGGTGTCAGGGAGATGCCTGTAATTGAATTTTGGCCATCAATATCAGATCAAAATGACCTAGAGGAGCATCAGGGAAGCATGGTCTGACTTACAAAGAGTAAAAGAGATGGTGTTAAAAGAGACACTTTTACCTGTTCAATATTCTGCCATTTATTTACAGATTCATGCTGTTATTCACTGAAAATCTCTTACATCTCATTTGCATATCTAAAAATGCCGCACCAAGACAGATCTAGACAGACAGACAGACAGATAGATAGACAGACAGACAGACGGACAGACGGATGGACGGACAGATAGACAGATACAAACCAAATTCCGGAAATGTTGGTACGTTTTTTAAATTTGAATAAAATGAAAACTAAAAGACTTTCAAATCACATGAGCCAATATTTTATTCACAATAGAACATAGATAACATAACAAATGTTTAAACTGAGAAATTTTACACTTTTATCTACTTCAAATTTGATGCCTGCTACAGGTCTCAAAAAAGCTGGCACGGTGGCAACAAATGGCTGAAAAAGCAAGAAATTTTGAAAAGATTCAGCTGGGAGAACATGTAGCAACTAATTAAGTTAATTGATATCAGGTCTGTAACATGATTAGCTATAAAAGGGATGTCTTAGAGAGGCAGAGTCTCTCAGAAGTAAAGATGGGCAGAGGCTCTCCAATCTGTGAAAGAGTGCATAAAAAGATTGTGAAATATATTAAAAACAAAGTTTCTTCAAGGTCAAATTGCAAAGGCTTTGCAAATCTCATCATCTACAGTACATAACATCATCAAAAGATTCAGAGAAGCTGGTGAAAGGGACAAGGCCAAAGACCTTTATTGGATGCCCGTGGTCTTTGGGCCCTCAGACGACACTGCATCACTCATCGGCATGATTGTGTCAATGACATTACTAAATGGACCCAGGAATACTTCCAGAAACTACTGTCGGTAAACACAATCCGCCGTGCCATCTGCAGATGCCAACTAAAGCTCTATCATGCAAAAAGGAAGTCATATGTGAACATGGTCCAGAAGCGCTGTCGTGTCCTGTGGGCCAAGGCTCATCTAAAATGGACTGTTTCAGTTTTTTCAAATTTAAAAAAATGTCCCAACATTCCCGGAATTCGGGTTGTAGACAGACAGACGGACGGAAGGACGGACAGACAGACAGATAGATACGAACGGACAGACAGATACGGACGGACGGATAGATCGATACAGACAGACAGATAGACAGATAGAGACAAATAAACAGATGATAGATATTTATCATGACAAAAAATATTCCACAGAGGTGACAGTACAGAAAAAAACAAAAACAAACAGAAATTGTCAATTTCCAGCCCCCTGCAGCGATAAGTTAATGGGATCATTTACGAAGATATAACAAAAACCTTTCATCTTGTTCACCTCATTTACATTTCAGAATTACTTTTTTATGATACACAATACAGTCAGACATGCTGCTTTACCGCCAGAATGCTGTGAAACATAATTAACTTAATTTGAAGACTGACAGTTTTCCCAAACAGCTCTGGGCAGGATTACGGCTTTCCGATGGCAGATTTATAGGAAGCTGGTTTAATGGATTAGGTCTCCAGCAGTTATACACTGCCATCACACTCAGCTATAAATAAGATCAAGGTGTTCCCAACTTATAGTTCATTTTCCAAAATGGAAATTTATGTAACATTTGTAAACATGATTCAGAGCACCCAGATGAGGTAATGCCAGTGAACAACAGCACCTTCAGCTTGGATTAAAGCATGATGTTGGATGATGGAATCCAGGCAAACAGAATGGAACTTGTGCAGAGATCATTTGAATGATTCTTCTTAGAATGATGAATGTAAATTGTGACAAGTTTGAAAACAAGCAATTGTCTTGTTTGAAAGCTGCCTTGAAAACAGATTTTAAGTTTCAATATTTAATGTCTTGTGTTGTTGCATCACTAAGCTGTTCTGGTTGATTGCTAGGCTATCTGTCACATATCCATCCATCCATCCATCCATCCACAAATCTATCTATCTATCTATCTATCTATCACCTACATAACCTAATATATAACCTAAATCCTGTATAGAGAAAATGTAATATATGTATAAATGTTATATATTATATACGAATATATAAATTATATTAAAGTCATATGCTGTTTATAAAATACTATTCTTACATTTTACAATAGGCTACACCTTTGAAGGCATTTCTAAGGCTCAGACCAGGTTAAAGACCTGTACAGTGCAGTCAGTCAAAAGAGGATTGAAATTCACCTGCAAAGATGAAATCACGACATACTGTAAGTCATCTGAAACATTCCCAGAGGGAGATACTACCTCTGAAACCTGCATCCGCCTAAAGATGAAAAAGAATCCGTGATTGCACAGACTATTAGTGAATAAATCAGTAAGCCATGATTTAACTCCATGGATCATGGGTAAAAACATAAACAGCATGCTGTAATCAGATTAAGGCAAAGTTAACACTGGAGCAATTCCACTGAACACGTCCAGGTGAAAAAAAAAGAAAACCCAAAAATCGAAACTTATGATATCAACTCAATAGCTCTTTTCACAGAATTCATATATTGGATCTTTATCTCCAGGGGTCAGACACTTACAGTCACACTTATATATTTATATAAAAAAGCAATAATCCTTTTGAGACTCAAGCACCACGTTGCCTCTTATTTCAATTAGAGACAAATCGATCTTCAGCCTGATGTGTGAGCTGGACCTTACAGCGAGCGGGTGAAGAGAGGAGGAGGAGGCAAGAATGGAGAGACAGAGAGAGACAGACATCAACACAAAACACTACTTCTTGTTCTTCAGCTTACAATGCTGGAATGTTGCATTATTAAAAGTATCTGATGAGAAGTCCTGGTCTGATGAATACTGGAAAACACTTCTAAAACACTAAGAATGATGAACTGCAATTAGAAGGGAGATAAAATTAGATACAAAAACTGTTACATTTGTTCATTCTTTCTCATGTGTTTCATCTGAAAACATGATGGATAAAATTGCTGACTTTTCTGTGCAGTATTGATCACCAAGAACATTGATGACCAATACTGTGTTCATTCACATGATATTCTTAACCAACCATTAAATTAGAATTCCACCCACTAAAATATTGCTGACAGAAAGGAAACTAGGAGTAGAATGTTTTTGGATCTGTTAATGCAGTCAAGATCCATCATTAATGATTATATTAAAAAAGGGGAAGGAAGTTGATCTAGTTTCAGTTAAAGCAAGGTGGTAGTTGGTCTTAGTTGGTTTCTACAGGTCTGATTTGATTTTTTCAGGGTCTTTTTGGGGCACTTCAGCTGGTTAGAAGACCAGTGGAACCCTCTTAAAGGATTAGTTCAATTCAGAAATATAATCAACGTGATTACATAATGTACATAATTACATCGCAGAGCAGTGCAAGACTAGCATTTGTGTAAAAAAAAAAAAAAATTAAATAAATTAAAAAAAATTATATATATATATATATATATATATATATATATATATATATATATATATTTTTTTTTTTTTTTTTTTCTTTTTTTTTTTTTTTTTCAAATCGTTGAACCCTATTGAAGTCCACTATATGGAGAAAAATCCTGGAATGTTTTCTTCAAAAAAATCAACAACGCTTATAGTTTAATGTTTATATTCTTGTCGGAATTCTTTCATAATTTAGAATTAGAGAATCCTAAAGAGAGATTGGTAAACATCTCATAACACAAACACTATATATTTAAATAAATATTCAATGAATGTTATATTTATTAATAATAATCAAAGCTTCCAAGTAATATAATTCTAACTATAAAACGTATGGTCACAGAATTTAAAGTCTTAAATAATTTACCAAGGAATTATTGCCTTTAATATCAAGACATTCTGTGGAAATTTCAGGTTTAATTTCAGCATTTGATATTTATAATAATACCAGTGTTCACATACTTCTAATCCATCCTTCATAAAGATCTCACAAACTATGTTTCAGTCTTTGATCTTACATGATTCATAATTAGGATTGGTTCCAAATTCTGACAGAAATTCAGTACAGTAATTCATGTACAGTATATATTCCTTTAGGATTTGAGTGGACTGCCTGTCTCTGTCTGTAGCGCTGAACCTCAAGACAGCCAAATACATCAAAGAGCAGGATCAACACCCGCAGCGAAGACGAGTATAAGAATTAGTGATAAAATGTAAATGTACTTACATCATATATAGAGAAGAGGATCATAAGATGCATCAAACTGCTTGCAATCATCATCATTTAGAAGGTTTTCTGACTCTTGAACTTTCCTTACAGCCGTTCTGATCCCTGTGAGATTCTCAATGGGATTCGATGAACTTCACAGGGGAAGCTGATCTTCCTGATTCAAGGCTCTTCTCTGCCGAGGTGCTGTGCGCTGTGAACACATGGTCACTCAGCTCCATCTGACACTGATAGATTCCCGCATGAGGGATGAACGCCTGTGAATGTCGGGTTAACCAATCCAGCTTCAGATACACTTTATGACTTTCATTAATACAGTCATTCCCACAACGCAGTATATTTGTCATGTGCCCATCATATCTGTCTTCATAGAGTGGATTATACATATATGGAATGAGAATTCCTTAGCATTCACATTATATAATAGACATTATAATACAATATATACACTCTAAAAAATGCTGGGTTCAGCCTGTTAATTTTATTATTTTTACCCAGGTGCTACATAATTTAGAAAAATAATTAGTGCTGTCAAATAATTAATCACATCGAAAATAAAAGTTGATGTTTACCTAATATGTGTGTGTGTACTGTGTATATTTATTATGTATATATAAATACACAGATGCATGTATTTATTTAACTAAATATATTACATTTAAATATAAAAAATATATATATATTAGGTTAACACCAACTTTTATTTTTGGATGTGATTAATCGCGATTAATCGTTTGACAGCACTAAAAATAATACATTTCATTCACTCACTCACTCACACACACTCACACACACACACAGGTTTGTTTTTGTGAATTGTGGGGACATTCCATAGACGTAATGGTTTTTATACTGTACAAACCGTACTTTCTATCGCCCTACACTACCCCTACTCCTAAACCTACCCATCACAGGAAACTGTGTACATTTTTACTTTCTCAAAAAACACTCATTCTGTATGATTTATAAGCCTTCTGAAAAATGGGGACATGGGGTAATGTCCTCATAAGTCACCCTCTCCTTGTAATACCTGTGTCATACCCATGTCATTATACAAATTTGTGTCCTGATATGTCACAAAAATGCACACACACACACACACACACACACACACAAAAGAAATTAAATGTCAAGAAATATCCTACACACACACACACACATATATAGACATAAATATAGACAAAAAAGGAATGAAATGTCAAGAAATATCACACACACACAAAGAAATGAAATGTCAAGAAAAAAAAAAAAAAAAAAAAAAAAATTATATATATATATATATATATAAACATAAATAAAGACAAAAGAATGAAATGAAATGATGTCAAGAAATATCCTTCATACATGTTTAATACACCAGTATTTATTACCTGTAGGTCATCAGAAAACATAAGCTGTACAAAAAAAGACTTTACAACATGACCATAATCAACAAAGATCAGCGAGACCACTTTGCAATGTACTAAACATTTCTGTGCAATATAAAAGATATGATTTAATACTCATTATTATTTACAAATTATACTAAACATTCATTTCACCAGCTGCTAGCAGGACGGCCAGGTGAAACGACTCTAATGTAGCAGCGTAAATGAATGAGGGGAAATGAGGAAAGTTGACCAATAAAAAGCATCTTCTATAACTACTATCTGAATGGAAGATTCCAGCAGGATTCATAGACTAATACATCTTAGGAATATCATATTCACGCTGTTGTTTCCATACAATAGGTTAAATTCAAATTAAATCAATTTTCACGAATGCTTAAGATTTTACACACTATTTTCTTTTCACTGCATTTTAGGGGAATTAATAATAATTCATGGATATATAAATTGATTACTATTCAAAAATCTCCTGAATAATAAAACATCAAAAACCATACCCGAATGATTTGATGGCTTTGTATATATTTTTTGCAAGTGTGAAGAGACAGCTCAAATTGTGACTATATATATATATATGATGCCATAATATTATACAATAAAATATATATCAGATCCAAGAAAAGTGCTACACATGTACAATGACCCCAGAAAGTATTTGCACATTTAAGCCACACTTAATGTATAGATGTATTTGCATTAGATAACGCAATATCAAACCAAGTGGAATTTATTATAAATAAATATATAGCCATTCCTTTTTGCATAATTTTAATGACTTTTCACAGTCCTTTTAGAGGCATCATAAATGCAGTTCAATAATTGGCCTATATATGATCTATATTAAATAGTAGGCCACTATGCGAAATCAAAAATCTGCTTACACTTTTAAGTCATTCAATTTTATAAAATGCTTAAATCATAATTTGTAACCAGCAGGTACAATGATTTAAGTTTCACAAGCTTTAAATAACACAACACAGCCATAAGCTGTTTAATGTGTTTGAATCATAAAATAGAACCTGCTCAAAAGTGAATCAATTCGGGAATCGGACTACACCGGACAGGTTGTATGTTTTTGATTCACTAAAAGGAACTGGCTCATAAGAATTAATTATTCAGGAATCAGACTACACTGATTGTGCAGTATGTTTTTGATTCAGTATAAAATACAGGTTCATAAGAGTCAATAGTTCAGGAATCAGACTACATCGGACAAACCATATGTTTTTGATTCACTAATAAGAACTCATACATCAGAGTCAATAGTTTGGGAATCGAACTACACTGGTCGTGCAGTATGTTTTTGATTTAGTACAAAATACAGGTTCATAAGAGTCAATAGTTCATGAATCGGACTACACCGGACTGGTTGTATGTTTTTGATTCACTATAAAGAAATGGCTCATAAGAGTCATTTATTCAGGAATCAGACTACACTGGTCGTGCAGTATGTTTTTGATTCAGTATAAAATACGGGTTCATAAGAGTCAATAGTCACTACACCGGACAGGTTGTATGTTTTTGATTAACCTCATAAAAGTTCTGACATTGGTGGTGCAAAATAATATTGTCAGAAACACCATCAGAATATTTTAGTCCGTTGTTTAGCTGCAACTTAAATAAAAAAAAAAAAAAAAACATGCAACTGGTTATATCTAATGCAATTAAGTTTCTCAAGTGTCCAAATACTTTGTAGGGCCACTGTATTTTGCATGATCACTGTCCTGTGAGAATTGGCAACAATTAGTAACAAAACTTCCACATTTTTTAATCAATAATAAGGCAGAAACTATCGGTCTTCCCATGAGACCCATTTTTTCTTGACACGTACATCATTCATGTAATCAGATACTAGACACTAAAGATGGGGCACAAATCCCCCAATCAAAAGTCATAATACTGTCACAACCACTTTTCCCCAACAACTGTATATCAACCAATTATTATATAAAAATGCCTGAATGGAAAACTATAACAAAAAATACATATTTAAAGTCTGTTGAGCAGAAAAGACACATCATACAGTAGAAACTATACAATGCACAAATGAGTGAAAATAAAAGGACGTGAGGTCTTTAAAGAGTCCCACTCTGAGATTTATTTTTACACTTTACCAGTTATCCCGCTTCATTGATGTGCTCCAGATTCATATTCTGTTGCCTTGAAGAATCGTTGCTTCAGAGACATTGTTCAATGGCGAATGCCTTCCTTGCTGCACTAATATAGTGCAAAATAACACCTGGAATCAGAGTGGGACTTCCAGGAGAACATGATTTGTCTTGTTTTCACCTTCCATAGAAAGGCTGCATCTTCTGTGAGCAAATGTTGTCTATGATGTAAGTGATTTCTGAAGTTCACAAGTGTTTCTCTATTGTGTTTGTACTGTATGTTTTGGCATTGTCTATTCAATAACTCCCTCCAAAAACATGAATCCTCTCAGCTGGGAAGCACAAGTCGGAAGAACGTTGTTCCAATAAGGTCCAAGAGAGAAGTCCGACCAGTCGTAGAAGACCACTAGCTTGACCGCAGTTGCATAATTGACAAATACTTGTAAGGAACTGAAAATAAACAAAGGCATGATCTCACAGCATATGCAGATAAAGGCTCTTCCAGAACAAAAACAGGAAGTAAAAACAAAGTATGAAGATTTTTTTTTTTTTTTTTTTTTTGCGGCTCTAGGATGTTTTTTCTTCTAAGTTGGATTGAAGCAATGAGGGTCCAGTATTTGTGATGGTTAGGCATTTCTCATTTGGAAGAGTATTTCGATAAATCTCAAAAACATGCCTAGGTCATACTTCACCCCAAAAACAAACAGTAATAAAAATAAGAAATTATATTTTTCATAAACAAAAAATGAAGCCTTATTTTAGGATTATTTAGGACTTTTTTTTTATTGACACCACTGAATAATGACACTAGAGCTGCTTCACAGCAGAATTGAACTAGTTTCATAATGAATGAAATTTACAGTTATTGAACTGAATTGAATCAACACTGAACTGAATTGAGCTGAATAATGAATAACTCTATTATCTTGCTACAGCTGCTTTACAGCAGAATTTGAATCGGTCATATCTGATGAAGCTTGCATCATTAATTCTGTTACTTTACTGTTTATTACTGTGAAGCTGCTTTGAAACGTATTTGAATAATAGAACCACAATAGAATTATACAATAGAACTATGAAGTTCTATTGTATAAAACGCTATAAAATTAAAGGTGAAAAAAATTAAATTTTCATAACAATTAAGCACATTTACCCCAAATTCTTATTATTGTAATGTAAAAACTTTCATATATTTATATTTCAATAAATTATTAAAACATCATGGTAATATTAGTTATATTGCCATTAAATAAAAAGAAGATTTTTTAATTAGAATATTGACAATATTGAGAATTACAAAACACCTCAATCGTCCAGATGCATTATAGTAAAAAAAAAAAAATTAGGAATTTAGGAAGTAATGTGCTTTATTATCATGAATAATGAAATAATCTAATTTTCATAATATCATGATGTACAAAATCTTAAAGATGCTAAAATAGCCTTAGTTTCTTTTCATCAAAAATATCATTACTTATTTTTTTTTCTTTTAATTTTAGGGTATAATGTGACCTAGACATGTTTTAGTGAGATTCAGCCATTTTCTGAATGTTGATGATGTTTTCATGACGTTAGTTCTCCAGGAAAGGCTACATGTCCGCATCGCCATCGTACGCCAGGGTCAGGGGTTTCAGTCGATTATTGTTTTGTCTTCGCTGAGGTTTCTTTGGCTTTTTGCTGAGGACAAAAGAATGATTTCAAAATTCTATAATAACAATATGCCCGTTTTAAGAA
Organism: Hypophthalmichthys molitrix; assembly: GCA_037950675.1. Lineage (NCBI taxonomy): Eukaryota > Metazoa > Chordata > Actinopteri > Cypriniformes > Xenocyprididae > Hypophthalmichthys > Hypophthalmichthys molitrix. Next base: position 30,404,337 of record CM075507.1, on the reverse strand, counting down.
TTACTTTAGAGGTGCCATTTTTTTTGCTGAAGAGAATTAAGTTGCTGCAGTGTGTATACAGCCACATACACACTGCAGCAACTTAATTCTGTTCAACAAAAAAAATGGCACCTCTGTTGAGAGCAATTTAATAAAAACCAAAAAAATCCAGCAGCCATAAAACACAAAAAATATTGTAGCAATCACTATGCTAGGTTATTACAAAGTTTAGGGAACTGTAATTTAGGCGATTCACTGCTGTATTTAAATGAGATTGTCGCTCTCAAATCCGGTGTGTACATTGCCTGTGTATACTTTATCTTATGTGAAAACACATGATATATCATATAAATGCAGTATATATTATATATACATTTGCATTTTATGGCATATGATACAATGAATGAAATGAAATGAAAAAACAATGACTGATGATGAAAAATCACGATGATGAGGAATGATTCAGTAATGACTTATGATGAAATATAACAGGTGCCCTGATAGGTGCAAAATTATGTGTCAAACAGGATAACGCAGTTTAATTAAATTTAATACAGACCATATTGGCCTAATTTGTTTTCAGCATTACTGCAACATATGATCATGAAAAGTCACTGTTTCAAAACCTAGTGGATTGCCCTAATAGGCAGCATTGTCAGGCATAATAGATGCAAAGTCTGTTCCAAAAGGTAGGAAACATCATTATGCTGTTTATTGGAATTCCTAATCTGAGCATAATTCTAAGGCAGAATCACATATACCCAGAAAAGGCAATCCCAAAATGCATTATGACAAATCAGAGAAAACATTAATTGATGATGGACAAAGTGAGAGAAATGTTAATTATAAATATACTTTTAATTTATTCAACACTGAAAAGTATTGATAAAATTAGTTTAATAGAATTAACCCTATGAAGCCTACTGTATTATATTCGATATAGCAAACTTCTAAGGCAAATTATCAACACGATCAAAACCTTGCAGAAAAACCTGTTGCACACAATCTACTACACGCCTTTTGTCGTTGGATTGATAGTTTCTACTCTTTAGCAAGTAAAAGGCATTTTAGTATAATTGTAAAAATGTCCACCTTCTTTTATGCTGTGAAATCTTTACTGATTTTTAAAGTAAACGTAACTTTAACTTTTATATTGTTAGTAATATTCAAGATAAACACTTACTGTACTGAAGCAACCTAGATTTACTTGATTATCCATACATCATTATTTATTTATTTTTAGAAAAATTGTATTAAAAAGTATCAAATATGATCCATCAGGCTTTTGAGGAAGGTTTATTTGTTCATCTCTCAGTCATCATTGTATTGCATTTCATTATTTGTTTTAAACTACAGAGCTTTGATCATAAAACTAACATTTCAAAATCATCTTACTAAGATATTATTGGCAGGTATAGAGTGATGACTGATATTTATATGTATTTTATGTAAGTAGTCTGTTATACTGTTACAAAGATCTCATTGATTTAAATTACAAGCTACTGAAATTTCATCTCACCCTCTGGCCATATAAATATCAGCATTTGCACCATATTGCACAAATTTTTTTTTTTACAGGGTTTAAAAATTGACCATTTTACCCAGTACATGTGTGTATCAAGGATTATTAGGATTTTAAAACTCACTTGAGGTTATTTTTCAGTTCATCCTTCAGTTAAGATTATCAATGCTGTTTTAGTTAGTAGGCACCAAGGCAGCTCACTAGGTTTTGCAACAGAGTTAATTTCTTTATCTTTTTCTAATCTAATAAACCATAGATAGGCAGCCTACTTGGGCAGCTCGATGCTTTGAACATCAGAACGTAAGGCACAGACTGAGGCCGAGGCACTAGGCAGAGGGGGCTGAGATGTCAGGACATCAGGAGCCTGTTTCTCCAGCCTTTAACTGGCTCTTGACTCTTGACTTGGCTGCTGGCACTCAGGGCAGGTGTACGTCAGTTCATGGGCATCTTGGCCCATCCATACCACCGTACCATTGGCAGAATCTGGTGTCCCGAGCGACCGCCGGATGGCACAGTAACTGCTGCTCATGACAGCGAGAGAGGCGTGGATGGTGGGATGTGAGTTAAAGAAAAACACAAGCAAACAAATGCATGGAGTAAATGAGAAAATAAAATGAGTGATGACGAATTGGATGGAAAGTGGCATTGTTCTTACCATGCGAGGTAAATCATTGACACTATAAATACCAGGAGGACAAAAACACCTGCCGCCACTCCGTACACCCACGTCTTCAGCGTTCCGTCTAAAGAGGCAAAATTTTTATTTTTTTAGCAAAATGCAAAACTACACTCTAAAAATGCTGGGTTAAATGTTTGCCCAACATGCTGGGCAGTTTTATTTAATGCAACTATTGTTTAAAATTACAATATGGAAATTAACCCAAAATAGGTTGGAAATTAAAAATCAGACACATAATTACTACACTCTAAAAAATGCTGGGTTAAAAACAACCCAAGTTGGGTTGAACATGGACAAAACCAGCAAATGGGTTGTTTTAACCCAGCGGTTTAACAATAAACATTTTTTAAATTGCTTATTAAAAAATGTTCACTTTTTTATTATTATTGTTGCCTCTAGTAATTATGTGCCTGATTTTTAATTTCCATCCTATTTTGGGTTCATTTTAAGCCAGCCATATAGTAATTTTAAAAAAATAGTTGGGTTAAACCGCTGTTAAAACAACCCAATCACTGGGTTTGTCCATTTTCAACCCAACTTGGGTTGTTTTTAACCCAGCCTGTACATAAAGAAATTGAAATTGAACATTTACCTGGTCCAAAGGGTTGCAAGTACCATGTACGTCCCACGCGGCCAGGCTGTACCGTGGTGGGCAAGGTGGGGTTTATGGCCCGGCTGGTCTTCACATCGGCTTTTTTGTCCCCTGCGGTAGGGATTTCGAGCACAGGGATGGGTGTACATTGCTCCAGCATCCCCTCGGCCGTCAGGACCTCAGTATAGCCCTCCTCGCACATACATACGCCCTCCTGCAGGGGGCAGCAAAAGTACACAAATACTGTATAATTATGCTTTTTGCTTCCTCTCAGAGCTTGACCCAATTCACACCTAACAGAGTGCTGTAGGAACGCATCCTAAAACCCACTTCCAGTTCCATCTTCGCAGATTCAACAGTTTTTGGTTAAATGCTTGAAATGAGGTCTGTGGTTGGATTCTCACGTTTTATTCCATGAAATGAAATACATTAGTAATACGCCATGTCTTGTGAAAGGCGGTTGCTAACAAGTGTCTAAATGGGACTACAGAGGTTGTTGGGGACATTAAAGGTCATCATGATAAAGAGATAAACTCATCTATACTCACTAGACTCATTGTGTTAATAATCGCACTCTGGCAAACTAAACTCAAACTTTCCAAATTGTAGATTTTAGGTAAAGACTGAAAGAGTTGTTGAAAGATTAGCAGTGGTGATGTTGAAGGTGTGAAACTGTGGTGTAGTTCATTTATAGCCTAACTTTAGCTTTTTACTTCTAGACATTATTTTGAGGCTTCAAAATTAATAATAGTTCGGTTAATTTGTGAATATTATCTTTAAGAACAAAATGTGCAAAAATCATAGTTTTGTTGGTCACAGAGCTTATTTTTCTGCTATACCCCAAAAGCCGATGGAAAAAAACCTATTATAAAAAAACCTATTATATAAAAAATAATATATATATATAAAACTATTATAAACTACTATTCCTGCAGCACTCTGTTGACCAGGGAAATAAATGTTATCGTCCATCTATAGAGGAAACATTCAACAAACATTCACAAACTTCTTCTCTTCTTTGTGCAAGGGATTGTGGGTAAAATTAGCCCAAATAACTATAAGTATTATATTATTTGTGCAGCCATTATTCAGTATCCACTAATTCTGATCTTAATATGATTAAAAATTGGTCTTGTAAACTTGTAAAAGAAAAAGTAAAAAAGCTCATTGAGCAGGTTTCAGAAATATAGATCAACTGCACCCCCCAAAAAGAAAAGTACAGCTTATGACTATGATTTTCTGTTATGGCCATTATAATAATTACAGCTGGAGCAACTGTCTGCAGTTACAGACACCCAGGCTGAGAATTACAGTAATCCCACAATCCTCTTGTGTCTTACCTCTGAGCAGAATGACTGTGGTTTGTCACAAAGTGGATCACATGACTGGTCCGCCCCTGGCAGTAGCGCTGGAGGGCATCCACCTGGAAGAAATTACAGGATAGAGATATTTTTCAAGTTTTTGACAACAACTAGATTTGAGTTGACCAAATAGAGTCAAAAAAGTTATGTGCATCTACCAACCAAAGACGTAACTATAACGTCACTCCACCTCATTTCAAAGAAGAATTTTCTATTACATCACATACGTGCAGTACTGTATATATTATAGCCACTTTAAGTCTACATGAAATCAAAATAGACAATTCTTATTTTTTTAAGGAATATTGAAGTGTATACTACAGGGCTGTTGAATGCTTGAATCTGATTGGTTGACGAACATTCTAATTATTTTCAGGGTAACGCACTGCTAAAGTAGTTCCAGGCAGGTTTTGACCGCATTACAGTTCCATATCACTTTACCAACAACAGCCTACAACCGCAAAAGAACCAAAACCCACAATGACACTGAACAAGCAAATAAATATATATATAAAAAAGGATAAAAATTACAAATTACTTCCAAGTTTCCAAAATTACATTTTACTGTTATAGAAAGCACATACTGTTTCTCCCGCCCTCTCTCGCACACACATATAGCACGGGGACACACACTCGCACAGAAACGTGTTGTCAGCGCTGCTCTTTCAGTAAAATACTTTAGCAACATAAAAGGTATATGACATTTCTCACCATCGAGGTAATAACTGTGCGGTAGATAAACTTAGTTTCACTATTAGTTGAAACACTGCTGCCGAACACTGTTGATTACTCAGGTAATTCACACACGCTCAAACCCTTGTCCACAGACACATTATGCATCAGCTATTATCAACTGTCCAAAAGTGCTCTGTCAACCCTCATTGGCTGCTCATTCATGTGGCTTAAAGAGACAGATGTAAAGTGGTGTTGTACAGCACCTGTGACGTTTATTCCATCCGAGCGTTGACACCAGATCAGCTGAGGACCGCCCATCCACTGGTACTCATAACACTCACCATCTATATGGAAATCAGCAGAATAAATATACATACTGCAGATGTTGGACAGTTGTAGAGAGACTCATTAAGGGTGTCGTCACACTCGCATCCTCCTTTTAACAAAATTATTAACCTAATAAAGTCTGCTGCATCACATTTGATACTCAAACTTCTAAGGCCTCTAGATGATCAAAACTTTGCTGAAAAACCTGTTGCACACAATCTACTACATGACTTCCGTCGTCTGATTGATAGTTTATACTTTTTAGCAAGTAAAAGGCCTTTTAGTATCATTGTAAAAATGGTCAAGGTTCACATGTCTTTTTGCTCTGTAATCTGATTTTTATTAAGTAAATGTAAGAATAAATTGTATATTATTAGTAATATTTCAAGATGAACACTTACTGGACTGAATCAGCTTAGGTTTACTTGAAAAATCATGTTAAAATATGAGTGTCAAATATGGGATGATATTGAGGAACGTTTATTTGTTCATCTTTCAGTCATTGTATTGAATTGCATTATATGATTTGCCCACACAATAAAAACTGCAGAGCTTTGTTTATAAAACTAAGCATTTAAATATAATTTTGCTAAGACATTATTGGCAGATATATAGAGTGCTGACTGATATTTATATGATATTTTATTAAAGTAGACTTTTATACTTAGATCTAATTCACTGGAATTTACTTTATATGAAACTCTATCCATATAAAGATCAGCTTCTGCACCAAACTGCATATTTTTTTGGGCCTATGAATAAAACTGAGGTGTTTTTTTCCTCCTCAAGTGTGAACTCCATATTCTTACTACAGTACATAATACATGCCTGATGAATTTTATTTATTTATTTTTAAATATTTTGTCTAAATACTCAAAACTGTTCCAATTCAAAATGTAAACATTTCTTACTATTATTTAATATGACAAGCTTTACAGAGTTAAATTGGAACAAAATGTGAGCCAGCTGAAAAAGAGCCCAATTCCCATTACATTCACACTATTCCTGGCCTTAAATAGCACTTATTTTTGGTCACTTTTCAATCACTGTTGCAATGAATGTAAAATTCTTAAATACATGTTAAATCAGGTGTTTATTCTAGCAATCGTCCATGTGGAATGAAATCAAAGCAAAGCCGTGTCTTTATGCAAATTAGAGAGGAGGAGCGTGTCTCACTGCTGCAGGGACGGGACTGCCACTCCTGATCGGGACACTGAGCGATGTTTTCTGGTTCCTGTGCGATGACGGCACGTGAGCGGACCTGCACCGGTGTGAAGTCCAAACGCTGACCCTTCACACACACTCTCTGACACTGGCTCCAGTCGGACCACTCCATGAGGTAACAGTCGCCTGAACAGATCAACAGGAGAGTTGTCTACAGTAGCTGTCCACTAACCAACTCAACACAACCTGATAACAGCGGAAGTGTTGGGGAAGCTGTGAAACTATGATTAGACATGCAACAATTCACTTACAATTTAAAGTAATATAGCCAATATACACAACCTGTTTAAGAAAGTTAGCTAAATTATAACATTAAAAAACTATATTAAAGCTATTTAAAGGGGTAATATTTTTAACTTACATATTTTAGATTATCTAATTATCAGATTGTATAGATTTAAAACATATTTATGTGGCACAAAAACAATGAAGATCTCAAACAGGGTGTCAGCATCAAACCTAAACCAAAACTTTTATATTACATCTAATAAAACAAAAAACACCCAAATTACATAACTACATTGAAAGCAGTGACAAACAGCAATATTGCTATATAACTAAATATTTATTAGAATTTCTATTTATTGAATTTATTTATTTTTTAACCAGTTATTTTAAACTAACTGAGGCAGGGTTTGCATGTTTATGGAAATGTTTTAAAGACATTGCAATAATTTTTAATGCAAATATTAAAAATAATTTAATATTGATTTTGATAAAATAAAATAAAATAAATAGAGAGGTTTTAACATCATATCAGTATGTGTAAATGGAGATTAGGCCTGACATACAGGTAAAAAATGAAATAATATATTATATTTTTTAGTTGTTTATGTTCTATATATAATATATACAATATTAATATACATGTATATAGATTTTGTAATATATAAATTACTACAAATATTTATTGAACATGTTCTGATTTAAATATTTATAGAACATTAATTTATATATTATATACTAAAATTATTTGCTCATATTTTACAAAAAAAAAAAACATTTTTTGTGTGTGTATATATAAAAATATATATATATATAAAATTTTTAAATAATATACTTTTTTTTTTGTCAATTATAAGATGGCTTAAAAGGGTGATTTTCAAATCTCAATGCCATTTCCCATTTAAAATCAGAATGAAACAAAAAAATCTGTAGTGATGTCATGCTGTGCTTGGCTTGCAGGGTTGTTTTAATCACAGTATTTATTTATTTTTTGCTGTTGAAGATAGTTTGTCCCATTAACAGTTTGCATGCAATGACAACACTCATAAATCAACAGTCCTGTGTGAATTTAGTCTGTTACCAGGGCAGGGTAAGGTGCAGGTCTCCTCCAGAACAATCTTCTTATCTCCGTCGACGGCCTGCTCCAATCCAGCACAGAGATCTTCCTCTACAATGCTGCTCTTCCCATCACTGGAGCCGTCTGATACAAAGCACGACAGGTTCCGGAAACGTAGGCCCACCCCGCACACCACCTCCTACAGCACACGTTCACACACAGAGGTTTGAGATGTGAGCGCTGAGCAGTCATAAACACTTCCTAAATCCAAAGATCAAAAGGAGGATTGAAATGGAGGAGGATCAGAGAGAATAACAGAAGAGAAGACGACGGTTGACGGGGAGACTGGAAAGCAAGGTGCTGGAAGAGCGAGTTCCAGTGAGGGTCGTTAATGTATTCAGAGTGCGTGCCATTGGGCGATTGAAGTGTTTAGCTTCAGCTATTGCTCCGTTGTACAATACAGTTCAATAAACACTAAATTGTTTGAGTCACAATGGAGCTCAGCAGAAAAAAAAGAACAAAGAGCAACGGATTACATTATAAACTTGAATTTGTTTCCACAAGCTTATTGTACACATTTGAGAATGCTGTGAGGTATGGAAACTTGTTTCTGCCACTAATTAAAAAAATAAAAAAGGTAATTTCAACTTTTTATCTCACAATTGTTAGTTATAAAGTCAGAATTGCGTGTTATAAAGTCAGAATTGCAAGACTTTTTTCTCAGAATTGTGAATTTATAACATGCAATTGCGAATTGTGAGATATAAACTCGCAATTCTGAGAAAAAACATTCTTTTTTTCCCTCACAATTGGACATAACACGTGATTGCGAGTTTATATCTCACAATTCCGACTTAATATCATGCAATTCTGACTTTATATCACACAATTCTGGCTTTATAACTCGCAATTTTCTCAGAATTATTCATTCATATTTCGCAATTCTGATTTTATAATTCACAATTGTGAGCTTATAACTCGCAATTCTGATAAAAAAAGTCAGAATTGTGAGATATAAACTCACAATTGCAAGAAAAAAAGTCAGAATTGTGAGATAAAAAGTCGCAATTACCTTTTTATTTTTTATTTCATGGCAGAAACAAGCTTCCATAGTGAGGGATAAACACTACCATTCAAAAGTAAAAAAGAAAGAAAAGAAACTAAAAATTTTATTCAACAATGATGCATTAAATTGTGCAAAAAGGACACTATTTATAATGTTACAAAAGATTTTTATTTCAAATAAATGTTGTTCTGTTGAACTGTCTATTCAAAGATTCCTGAAAAAAAGTATGCTTTCCAAAAAGATTGAGCAACATTGATAATTATAATACTTGTTTCTTAAGCAGCAAATCAGCATATTAGAATGACTTCTGAAGGAGCAATGTAATCAAAATGCAGGTTTGCCATCACAAAAATACACATAAAAAAATTCAAATAGAAAAATAGTTTGTTAAATTGTAATAATATTTCACAATATTACTGTTTTGACAGTAAATAAATACAATGAAATGCAGTCTTGGTGAGCATAAGGGAATTCTTTCAAAAACCAACCGACACCAAACTTTTGAATGGTAGAGTACGTACAGTCTATTTAATTGACTGTACTGTTGTGTACCTTAGTGTGATTAGTTTCACATGTCTTTTTAAAACATTCCCAGTGACAACAACTGTGAAAAACATGGATTGTGAAAAATAAACTTCAAAAGTCCAAGTTCACCAAACTTGAGCAGAAAGACTTCTTTGAATGTACTTGCAATTCTGTGAAAAAGTTTCTTCTTGCAGTGCTTAAGCTTGATGAACTCTGATCTGTGAATTTACATTCAGCCATTTGATCAATAAGAGAATGCAATATAAACAGATGAAATGAGAGACCTCAACACGGCACTCTGACCACGGGCCGTACTGCCATCTGTAGCAGGGTCGCACAGGACACGGTTTCCACTGCTCCATCTGAGACGGACAAGGCCTGCCGTCCCCTTGAGACGCCTGAACCACCGTCCGTCTCCGCCACATCTTCCCTGAAGAATTAAGACACGTGGCAGAGAAATGAGTTTAAGCTTCGGTTCCACAGAGAATAATCCAATAGAGAATAGTTCACCCCAAAAATGATTGTTCTGTATTAGAGTAAAAAATGGTAACGGGATTGTATTTAGAATGTATTATCAATACTTCATATTTATATATTATGCAATGCATTTAGAAGAGATTTTTTACTTACACTACTGTGAAAAGGTTTATGGTCAGTAAAAGTCTCTTATGCTCACCAAAGCTGAATTTATTTATTTTAAAATGCAGTAAAAACAGTAGCAACGTGAAATATTATTGCAATTTTAAAATAACTGTATTTTAAAATGTAATATATTCCTGTGATATCAAAGCTGAATTTTCAGCATCATTAGTCCAGTGTTCAGTGTCACATGATCCTTCAGAAATCATTCTAATATGCTGATTTGATGCCATTATTAATGTTGAAAATAGTTGTGCTGCTTCATATTTTTGTGGGAACCATGATAGATTTTTTTCAGGATCCTTTGATATATTGAAAGTTCAAAAGAACAGTGTTTACTGTAACATTTGATCAATTTAACGCATCCTTATGAGAATGAAAATAAAGTAAAAAAACTTTTATTTTGGAGTGAAATATAACCTGAACCTGTTTATGACAGATTTCATGAGCTGCCCGCATACACCCATCTCTACACACACTCATCTTTCAGTTTCCAGCTCAAGACACGGCTGTCTCAGATAACTCGCTAGCTCATCCCACACGTGTTTAGCATAAAACTGCACACAATGCGCCGCCTTCTCTCTCGCTCTTCTTTTTCTACCTTATCTTGGAAGTGCTTGGCAGGCCGACTGTCATTTTCTGTCTAGAGCTGCTTCCATCTTCTTTTTTTCAGTTTAACAGTCCATCATTTCATCTTGTATTTCAGAGTTCTAGTTCTCTTCTCCTATGCTATCTTTTTGTTCTCTCTTTGCATGCACAATTTTACAGCCTACATGCATACCTAGTCACAAACAGGTAAGCATGATGCTAGCAATGAAAGTTGCATTTCAGTCAGGAAATTTGATTGGAGCTTTTTATTTTTACATGTGTTTTCCAATTTAGTGTGCAGTATGCATATCACTGGGCTGAGAATAATATATCGTACACTATTATTCAAAATTTAGGGGTCGGTAAGATTTTTTTTTTATAACAAATTAACACTTTTATTCAGCAAGGATGCATTAAATTGATCAAAAGTGACAGTAACAACATTTATAATGTTACTAAACATTATAATGTATAAAAAGTTCTTTTGAACTTTCCATTCCTTAAAGGGTCCTAAAAATAAATGTATCATGGTTTCCACAAAAATATGAACAGCACAACTGTTTTAAGCATTGGTAATAATAAGAAATGTTTCTTGAGCAGCAAATCAACATATTAAAATGATTTCTGAAGGATCATGTGACAATGAAGAAATTCAGCTTTGCCATCACAGGAATAGGTTACAGTTTAAAAATATATTAAAATATACAGTCAAACCAAAATTTATTCAGACACCTTGAACATTTCATTCATTAATAGTTTAAAAAAAATGGTAATAAATTATGACAAGATCTCAGAGTTAAACTGTGTCAGAAAAAATTAACATTAATTATGTCAGATAACACTCAAACAAAACATGGTCAGGTCAAAGTGTCTGAATCATTTTTGGTCCCAAATCAATTTTACTGGTAGTCCACAGTATGAAGAATTTTTAGGTATAATATGTCACAGTTTACTTTATTTTGCTATCCTCACTTATATAAATGAACTATAGTGTCCTGCACCCACTAGTAAAAATATATTAAAAATATAAAAAAAGTCTGAATAATGTTTGGTTTGAGTGTAGATGTGGGTATGCGGGCAGCAAAGAGGCATGCATTTGTCCATTCTTTGGTTTTACCTTCAAGGCCACAGGTCTGGGAGCAGTCTGACCATGCTGACCAATCAGAGAGCTGGCAGTTGATTGGACACTCTACTGTGCAGGAAGCATTCATCTGCCATTTCTTCTCTAAGCGCAGCTGTGCAAGGAAATAAGACACATTGATTCTTTAGCATTCATGAAAAAAGCATCTGAGAAGCAGAAGTACACAAATATGCTCTTTGTTTAATCACATTTCTGTTTAGTAGAAACAACTGAGATATTAAAAAAATCTAAGATCTCATTTCTTTCTTTCTTTTTTTTTTTTTTAATTATAGGTAGTTGTGTTTTACACTTGAAAGATTTTTAACTCTGATACAAAGTGGGCTGGTTGAAAACTGGGTTACAGGGTTAATATGCTGAGCATATGACTTCTCGCCCACAGGGTCCAATTAAAGTGACCAGAGCTGACAGATTTTAACTGATCTTTTGCCATCTCTTTTTACATTAACCTACAATTTAAAATGGCACAAAGTAACCTTGTTTCCTTTCCATTGGCTCATCACATCATCATATTCTATAAGGGTAGATTTAGGGATTGTCTAATTTTTTAACTTTTTTCTCATGTTTTAGTGACATAAATTTGAGGAGTACACTACCATTCAAAAGTTTTGGGTCTTGTATTTTGAAAGAAATTAATACTTTTCTTTAGCAAGGATGCATTGAATTCATAAAAAAGTGACCGTAAAGACATTTATAATGTTACAAAACATTTCTATTTCAAATAAATGTTTCCACAACAAGCAGCACAACTGTTTCAACATTGATAAGAAATGTTTCTTGAGCAGCAAATCAGTATGATTTCTGAAGGATCATGTGACACTGAATCCTGGAGTAATGATGCTGAAAATTCATCACAGGAATAAATTACATTAAATATTTAAAATATATTAAAATGGAAAACAATTATCTTTGATCAAATAAATGCAACCTTTGTGAGATACTTCAAAAAAATCTCAGTGACCCCAAACTTTTGAATGGTAGTATATATAGCACACACACACACACACTTACATATATTATTCAAATATAACCAACAGTGATCATATCATTGTAATATTGCAGCTCTGTGTAACTTTGTGCATTTATTATTGTGCACTTAAAATTAGACACACTGAGTGTCATGAGAATGGCAAAGCGGTGCTGATGCAGCATTTCATTTTCAGCCTAAAACCCAAAACTTCAACACTATTTTCTTCTGGAAAAGCAGCTCTAGTTACATTTCTAGGCCCAAAATATACAACAGTTTCAAGGGTCTGTAAATAAATGCACAAACCTCTTTGCAGTACTTCAGGTCAACCGATTTGCCGTCGCTTCTAACGCAGTCCAGCATCCTTGTCTTGAGACCGATTCCACACACAGCGTTGGCACTTAATTGGCATGTGCTCCAGTCTAAGTGAACACACACAGATATCACCCTGCGGGTTCTCATTAAACTACACGTCTAGGTCAGAGGTTGCTTGCGTCCTCCAGAGCGGATGGTTTGAGGACACAGTTTCAGCTCCATAAACTGACACTACCGCAGCGCTTCACTTTGACGCTCTTGGAGGGGAATCGTGAATGAAGTCTGAGCAGATGGAGGAAGTAGTTCCAGTAATGATCCAAACTCTTGAATGACTCATTCATGTAACTCAAATCAATAAAAGAAAAGTGCTTTGTGGGTAATGCCCAGACTAGAAGGACTCAAAAACTACAGGAAGTCACAGCGCAGGACAAAAAGATAAAGTCAACAAGAAATGGCATTCACAACCAATTTTACTGCAGTACTATTATGCACTTTAGAGAAAAACTAGATGCTCTATGAGGAAAAAATATAGGGTTTATCCATTGTGTATTTAATGGATCATCAATGTCATAATGACTGTAAAAGAACACCATTTGGCAAATCAAAGTGATTTTTTACTCAAATCATGCAGCCCTAGTTTGGAAACACTTTGCAATTTCGTATACTCACCAGTGATGTTGTAACTGTAGTGAAAGCAGTTGCGGTTCAGGAGGCAGGGCTCAGTCTGCATGCTAACCGGACAGTCCTCTCCTTCTTTAGGTAGACGCAGGGCAAACGCCGTCCTCTCCCGATCTCCTCTTCCAGAACACGGCTTTAAGAGGCCGATAAAACATGGTCGTCTTTTACACACTGCAGTTCATTCACTTTAGTGAGCTCATAATTCTCTCATATTTCTCCTCAAGCTGTTCATTTACTGCCTAACAAGTGCATCATAATGACCTGCTTTGATTTTTTTTATGCCACAATTTATGCCTCAGTGTCTGTTGGCTCTCACTGAGGTCATATAATCTGAGGATAAAATGATGTCCCTGTTGGAATAACCCCAAAATGGTATTGCTCAGATGTTTCTTAGGAGATTGAAGTGATTTCTCAGTTATCAAGGCATGAACCTAGACATGTCTCAGATGCTTAGGATAATTAAAATGGACACAAACGAGTCAACTGTTGTCATTAGTGTTGTTATTTTTATATAAACTAAAACTATTCAATAGTGTTGTCAAAAGTACAGACTTCAGTACTAAGTCGGTACTGAAATTTTAAAAATGTGACGCTTTGAGCGCTGTTGAACGGAGTTCATAAACACCCCTGATATCTGTGATTGGCTCCAATCATTTCTTTGAGACACATCTTTTGAGACTTTGAGACATTTATGTCACCTGTTTGGGTTCCTTGCCGCTGTCACCTAGTTGGAGACACTTGACATTTGATATTCAACAGTGCTTTGAATCAGCCTGCATTGACACCATTTTCTTTAAGAACTGCTGTGCAGCCAAAATTATATACCAGTTATCACTGTAAAGCTGCTTTGACACAATCTGCACTGTAAAAAGCGCTATATAAATAAAGGAGACTTGACTTGACTTGCTGACTGAGATCTCTAAAAAACATGACATTACTAGGGCGTTTTTGATGAAACATCTGAAAAGTAGTAGACTTGAGCAAAGAATCTTTTTCCTTTCACTACAGCAATCAAATCAGTGCCTATATGCAACCCTCGGGTTTAAAAGGATTAGCAATAATCCTGACCAGGTCACATGGGGTCCAGGGACTCCAGTCAGACAGCACACAGTCCTCCGGGCAGGGCAGTCGGCTCTCCCTCGTGCCCTGTGGCATATCCTCTGGATCACACAGATAGTCTTCCACCCCATCAGTGGGACCGTCCACTGTGTTCAACATACACCTGCAGGACCATCAAAGAAGAGCACAGTACGATATCAGGGTATTGTGGATGGAATAACAGTAAAATAAATATGAGGAAAAGGCATCTCACCTGACTCTTCTTGTCTGCACGCCCTCGCCACAGTTCTCCTTCAGATCCACGTTACTTACTTTCCACACGCTCCAGGGTTCAGCTACCCAAATATACTGACTGCAGTCACTGACGCACGGGACCACCTCATAGACCTGAAACATGAGCCCACCAACCACTCGTAACAGCATCAATACTAATAAAACTAATCATACACATCCAACTACTAAAACTGAGGTAGATAACATCGAAGCCTACAGGATAAAATCGAATCTGTGTGAAAAAGAAATGATCAGTGCAAGGTCAAACTAAATATTATCGGAGGCATTTTTTTTTCTATTCAATATAAATGCACTGAAATTAATATGAAAAATTGCAATTTTTGCTGTCACAAAAATTTGGGACATGTCTAAAAGCCGTTTAAAGCCTCATTTCTGTGATTTAATTTTTGGTTACACTTTCTTTTAAGGTGATGTAGTACCAGTGTACTTACTCAAATTAGTACTGAATAATATTAATTAACCTCATGTACTTACTATAGAGTTGCAGTTAGGGTTTGGTTTAGGGTTAGTTACTTGTAATTATGCATAATTTACTATTATTACTATAGTAAGTACATGTAGTAATGTGTAACTATGTCAGCCTAAAATAAAGTGTTACCTATTTTTTTCTCGAAAAAAAAACCCAACACATTAAAGAAATAAAACAAAATTAAATAAAAATAAAAATTTAAATAATAAATAAAAATAAAATAAAACAACAGACTATTAATTCAACAGATTGTAATAAATAAATAAATAAATACACATTAAAGAAATCAAAAATACATACATTAAAGAAATTTAAATAAATACAGACATATATATATATATATATATATATATATATATATATATATATATATATATATATACTTACATAACCCTCCAGAATATTAATTAATCAGATTATGTCAGAATAATAACATTGATTTCAGTGTGCCAGTTATATCTCTGAAGGTAATGATACACAGGGCAACTTTCTGAGCAATGTTGCCGGGTAATTTTGCTGAGCAATGTTGCTTGGGCATTTTCCCATCGAAAATGGGCAACAAATCAAGTATCCAGACAGAAATGTGTTGCCCATTCTCAAAGGGAAAGTACTCAAGCAACATCACTCATTGCTCAAAAAGTTGCCCTGTGTATTATCACCTTAAGGTGGGACATCTGTAATGTTTTAAAAATAGCAATAGCGCAGCAAGGTGAACCCTATTCAAAGAAAAACACAACAACATAAAACCCATAAGAGAATTTTAAAACAACTCTGGAATGTGAAATCTAAAAAAAGAAATTCCAATTAAGAGAAGAAAGTGTTTTTACCTGTGCCTGTGGCCGAGCAGCATTATTGGAGAATTAGAGAAAAATGTCATTAGAACATCTGCGTCTAGAGACCAAAGTACCATAAAACACCATGTTCAGTTATGAATGGTCTTTATTAATCATTCTTTTTAAGAAACAGCATTGCTTAAACTCAGCATGAAATACAGTTTGCAAGACCAGAAATACACTACCTCAAAAGTTTGGACACGGTAAGATTTTTAATGTTTTTGAAAGAAGTTTCGTCTGCTCACCAAGGCTGCATTTATTTAATTAAACATACAGTAAAAACAGTAATATTGTGAAATATTATTACAATTTAAAATAACTGTTTTCTGTTTGAATATATTTTATAAAGTAATTTATTCCTGTGATCAAAGCTGAATTTTCAGCATCATTACTCCAGTCTTCAGTGTCACATGATCCTTCAGAAATCATTCTAATATGCTGATTTGCTGCTCAAGAAACATTTATGATTATTATCAATGTTGAAAACAGTTGTGTACTTTTTTTTTTTTCAGGATTCCTTGATGAATAGAAAGTTCAGAAGAACAGCATTTATCTGAAATACAAAGCTTTTGTAACATTATACACTACCGTTCAAAAGTTTGGGGTCAGTAAGAATTTTTATTTTTTTGAAAAGAAATTAAAGAAATGAATACTTTTATTCAGCAAGGATGCATTAAATCGATCAAAAGTGACAGTAAAGACATTTAGAAATGTTACAAAAGATTATATTTCAAATAAATGCTGTTCTTTTGAACTTTCTATTCATCAAAGAAAAAAAAAATATTTTACACAAATATTTTGTACAATTGTACACAATAAATGTTTCTTGAGCAGCAGATCATCATATTAGAATGATTTCTGAAGGATCATGTGACACTGAAGACTGGAGTAATGATGCTGAAAATTCAGCTTTGATCACAGGAATAAATTACTTTATAAAATATATTCAAACAGAAAACAGTTATTTTAAATTGTAATAATATTTCACAATATTACTGTTTTTACTGTATTTTTAATTAAATAAATGCAGCCTTGGTGAGCAGACGAAACTTCTTTTAAAAACATTAAAAATCTTACCGTGTCCAAACATCTATTAAGAAAACAAATAGGTTAAATTTTGATTTTACATTGACAAAGTATATGTAGAAGACTTTCCTTGCTCCTGTCTTGTTTAAATTTGCCAAAATTTAAAACGACATGACCTCTAACCACCCTGATAATATTTTAACTAATAAAGATATTTTAATCTCAATAAATTAAACGAAATCCAAGAACATATATTTGTCAGGAGCAGAGATCTCAAAAACGCTTTGATGTGGTGTGAGCAAATCTCAGCAAAGAAAATAGAGATGAAAAGCAAGTATTTCTGAATAATTTGAGATTCACTTGTCAACCTATTTTTGGATCTTAAGCATTTGATTTTCACTGTATAACTGAGCCAAAAATTCTAGAAGTTAAGGGAAACTTTTTAACTATGCTCCAAAGCATAGTGAACTGCCTATGTAGGCAGTATTTTAAGATATCATAGGTGAGCTCCTACGCCTTAAGGAATGGCTAATCAGCATAAGATACCTTCTTTGGGACAAATTGTAATGCAGCACTTCATGTGTCCTTTTACAATGCCATACTGCATTGCAATACACTCTCTATCCAAGCAACATCCATTCAAAATGGGAGACAAGGCAAGATAAATGATTTTAATTACATCAAAAAGTAACAATAAAGTAGTTTAATCCAAATAAAAATGCACTACTGAACATAATATTTGCGTGTGTAGAGTATTGCTTTATGTTATAGCATCCTAACACCAAATTCTATTGTAATTGCAAATTATATGTGAGTTATGTAATCAGATTACTTTTTTCAAGTAACCAGTAAAGTAACACATTACTTTTAAATTTACAACAAAATATCTGATTTACTTTTTCAAATAAGCAACACTAGTTACTTTGTTTTCACATGTATTGTTTGACATTTCTCCATTTAAAAAAATGCAACTTTTTTTGTTATTAAAAACCAAAACAAGCAAACTCAGCCCAAGTTAGAAAAAGTAATTTAATGCAATACTTTCCATAAAAAGTAACACAATTAGTTACTTTTTTAGGGAGTAATGCAATATTGTAACACTTTACTTTTAAAAGTAACTTTCCCTGACACTGATTGTGAGGTTGTAATGCGTAAGCATTTTTTGTACTCTATGTTTTACATCAGTTAGTATGTTGCCTACTGTATGTAGGCAGTGAAACAATGTGCTTTAACATCTAATATACTAACAATCCTTTCCTCCATGTATATGGAAGGGTGATGTTTACCTGGTTAAGGTGGTCCAGTTTTGGGCAGGGTCTTCCTCCGTTGTAAGGCTTTTCTCTGAGCCATTTTGAGCGAACTTTGACCCCACTGCCACAGGATTTGCTGCAGCGCGACCAGTTAGACCATTCGCTGAGTTTACAATCAGAAGGGCAAGGGACGATGCAGGCCTCCTCGATATACCCTGAAAAAAAGAGCATGCATGGTCAGAATTTACAGTATATCAAAAAATGCACATAAAAACAAATTACATGTGATTCAGATGGTCTCGTCCAGTTTTTCTTCCCAACTAATGATGACTATAAATAACCATCCAGCAAGCATGTAAAAAAAACTACCATCAGATGCTGGTTTTAACTGGATTTTCCTGCAGGGTAATAACAAATCTAACAGACTTCCAAATTAAACAGGCCATTTTGAAGTGGTTTAAATCTTGATTAAAAATGAAAAGCAAGCTTGTACCTTGCAGAGAACATTATGAGGTGCACAAAAAGTGTAAAAGCAATTGGTATAAACAGGCGTGTTTTGAGATGCAGTACTTTTGTGGAGAGTTGGCTGCAGGGTCAGGGAATGTGATATGCTTTAACAGCTAATGCTGAATTTTTACTTGTTTACTCAAGCCGTGTGTACTGCCTACTCTTTTGGCTCAAGAGGATCAGCCTTTTCCAAGTACATACTGCTGGCCCAACAAACAAACACACACACACACACACACACACACACACACACACACACACACACACACACACATTATGTTGTCCCTGAACACCATATCCTTCAGCAGCCTTTCAAGAGCAGCCAACACTTGGCTAAGAACAAGTCAAATGCAGAAATTGCTGCTTCCAAAATACTGTGGTAAATAATACATTATAAAATGGATGGTTCTGGTGCTGGAAGCTGATTGGTCAGCGTTCCAGGCATTCACAAACACACGATTAAAACAGCTATGGTGTCAAACATATGTTCACCATATCACTGCACAACACCCACCGAGATTATTAACCTCAGCTCACATGAAATGTACTGAATCTTTAAACACAGGGTTTTTAATTAATAAATTTCTAATGCTGCAATGAACATTTGTTTCCTTAATATTTAAATTATAAACTAGCCATGCTGTATATCTTGCTGTATTGTGAACACAGTCATGGATGAAAGATTTGCAAGCAGCGTATTGCCTTCAAATGCATGCATACACAGTATACAGTATTGTTTTTTATTGTTTTTGCAGCAAATATGACATTTTGTCACTATCACAAAAATAGTATTGTAATTTTGCTCCCCAGGTGGTGATAGTGGTGTGCTAACACTGAAAATCCTCAACACTGTTTGTTTCGATACGGAAATTAAAGAAAAACTTGGACAGGGGTCAAACTGACGGTTTTCAACCTTGTATTTGTTTCCTAAAGCAACCAACTGGCCAGTTTTATTTGTTTTATTCCTTGCCAAAACCAATTATTACAAGCATTTGGCACTTGGTGAGTGTTAATTTTGGACTCAGCATGAAATTGTGTGCAACTACGGTGCTAATGACGGAATCAGTAGAATGCGTCAGAACAATTTAATGAGGACACTCAATGTTGTAAATAAATCTCACAAAATATTCATCCTGAAATCAAATGAAAAAAAAAAAAAAAATTATTACGCATTATATACTTGACAATTAACATTATACAATTATAATAAAAATTATGATATCAAATTATTATAAAATTACATATATAAAACATATTTGTTTTTCATATTGGAACCAGCCTTTGTGACATTGTCAAGTATATCTAAAAATAAAAGTACATTTTCATTTTGTTTGAAAAAATGTTTTCTATTAAAGCTGCAGTCCGTAAGTTTTGCCTCTTTGTCGCCATCTCTGTTCATAACATGCAATTGCAGATATTTGCGGAATATCATCTTTATGTGGGTTGTGCATCGGCACGTCTCCTTAGCGTGGATGAAGCTAATGTTTTGAGGAGAATATGTGGCTGTCTGTCACCGCACCGGTGGATACTGTACTTCGGAATCACAGATTGTAGTCTTGGAAGTATGACCAAATGAAAAATTTTCACCGGAAAATGTCACCTGAACAAGTTACAAATTTACCATTTTTGTTCTGACCAACTGAGGAAAAAAAGCATTACAATAAATTGGGCTGCCAATGGTGATTAAATCTAACGATCGCTTAGCTCATATCATGCTCGAATTTCCTGCGGAAACTTACCAGTACCACTCAAATTATAAAACATTATTACAAGCTCACTGCTGTGAATCAGGCTAAGGTAAGGAGATTTTTACACCGGTTTTAAACACCGGCTTGTTATGTATTTATTTTGGATAATTTAATAACCAAATAATTTAATAACCAAAAAAAGTTACGAACTGCAGTTTTAACTAACAATTAACTATGACTTTTGCCTCAAACTCCTAGTTAGTAAGGTAGTTGTGGGATGGGATGTACTGTAGAATATGGTCATGTAGAACAAGGCATTAATATGTGCTTTATAAGTACTAATAAACAGCCAATATCCTAGTATTATGCATGCTAATAAGCAACTAGTTAATAGTGAGACTTGGAGCCTAAACTAAAGTGTTACCAATATTTCTATTAAATATATAATATATTAATATATTATATAATATTAATAGAATAACATGTATTTAATGAAAAGTAATTAAAAAGATTCACTCAAATTCTTGAGACCGAAATTTATCTGAATACTAAAAAAAAGAACAACGTCACCTCTCTACCCGACATTTAAAACTTGGCACATCTTGTGCTGCTAAAAAGCAGTTCGAACTCAAGCCATGAAACATGCACCTAGAGGAGCTTCTGACTGAAAAATCAAAGCAATTAATCAGAGAGGTCTAGGATGAGTTTCATAGTCTCTTCTCCCTCGTGGTCGCCTGCCCGAAAGATTAACCAGGATCTGACGCGGCCGTGACGGGCAGGAGGAGAGTCAGTTCCCGAGGGGGGGGGATACTGCAGCGACCCGAAATACCCTGCGCAGTCACAATGCATCTGTATAAAACAGCTCTCCCATCTCCTCTGCCCTTCAGTGTTAAGACATGTCGGTCCTGTTACACTGTTAACACAGAATAAACGCCATCTAGGAGGAGAAAAACAAGCCCCCATTGGCCGTGCGCTGACCACTCGACCCAACATGCAACGCTCTCTGTCCCTACAGCCAGTTCAGAGGTGGCAGGACGCCACTGGCCTTCACCAAACATGGCAGTCCTCGTGTTACTCTTTCGTGCCCGCAGTGACCCCATTCCTTTAACACAATCCACATCCTGTCCGAGTTCTGACCCTGGGCAACATTAAATGGCAACACACGATCATCAGAATCCCATCAGAAATGCAATAGTCTTTAAAGCATGTAAAAACAACATTAAACATTCATGTTAAAAACATGTTAACATTTCATTCCTGATCAATTTCAGGACCGTTTAAAAGTTTGGAATTGGTAAGGTTTTATTTATATATATATATATATATATATATATATATATATATATATATATATATAAATTAAAAAATCTAATTATAAATATAGATAATAAATGTATAAATATATAAATTATTAGAAAATAATATATAATATTATTAATATTTATAATATTAATATATTACATATTAATAATATAAATATATATTATATATTTAAATATAGAAAATTACATTAAAATATAAATAATAAATATATAAATATAAAATAATATTTGCTTTTGAAAATATTATGTTTTTGGAAGAAGGCTCTTATGCTCAACATTTATTTGATCAAAAATACAGTGAAAATAGTAATATTGTGAAATATTACAATTTAAAATAACTGTTTTCTATGTGAATATATTTTAAAATGTCATTTATTCCTGTGATGTCAAAGCTGAATTGTCAGCATCATTACTCCAGTCTTCAGTGTCACATGATCCTTCAGAAATCATTCTAATATGCTGATTTGCTGCTCAAGAAACATTTCTTATTATTATTATCAATTAAAAACAGTTGTGCTGCTTAATATTTTTGTGGAAACTGTAATAATGTTCTTTCCATGTTCAAAAGAACAGTTTATTTGTAAATAGAAATTACTAACATTATAAATGTCTTTACTTTCACTTTTGACCAATTTAACGCATCCTTATTCAATAAAAGTATTCATTTCTGTTAAAAAAAATACTGACCCCAAACGTTTGAATGGTATTGTATGTACAAGCAGAAGTAAACCCTATGTGGTACTGCTGTATCTGTTGCGTTCAAGTTAATCATCCAAAAACATTCAGAAATAAACATGCATTTATGTTTAGCTCTCTTTTAGAGAAGAGATATAAGAGTATTTAATGAATTCTTCAGTAGCCCAGCATGTAAGACAGAGCCTTCTATTACGAGGAACTGTAGTGATTAACCCAGTGAGAGAGAGCGAATGGCTCCGTTCCAAAATCTAGTGAGCTGCCTAACTAAGATGAAATGTCACGTGACCGATTTGGAATGTTCTACATGCCGTGTTTCTCTAATAAGCATAAAAACACACAGCACAAACACATACTGGGTAAAGTAGTCAATTTCTAATTGGATTTCATTGTCTTTATCAGTATTTGTGTGGTATTTCATGAAATACATCACTATATTTAGAATCAACATTCAATTGTATCATCCACATATTGGATTTTTTTCACTCAGGCCGTTGCAATGCACTATGGGATTGTGTTTTCCAAGAAGGTTATATGCGGTGCTACCTTTGGCGATATCTTAAAATGCAGCCTACACAGCAGCTCACTGGATTTTGGAACAAAGCTTTTGACAGAGAGAGTAATGAGATTGAGAAAAAAAAGATAATGAAAGATGATGAGGGATTTGCTGATGACATCACCACTCTGAGGAGCTTTAAGAGACGCCACATGGAGATCCACGAAGCCCATGAAGTGGTGAAATGTCATCTGATTCCATGTGAATGTCCCTGAGAGCATTTTCAGGCAAATAATTTGACTTAAATCAGTTGTGGAGTTCAATTCTCAAGCCTTTGAACTCCTGGGAAATAAAGCAGAGGAAGTAACTGAATAATACAACATTTGAGCCTTTTGCCAAGATTATTTTAAGCTCATGGCAACTCTTACTTCGTTATCATTTGACAATTCTCATTTCAGTTTAAAACATGGGCTGCTGATCAAACTGTTTCACATCAAATCATCATTATTATCAGTATTTATTATTGATGTTTGCCCAGTCAAGCATCATCATTTAAATAGCTTATATAGCAGCATAAGGTGCAACAGATTTTCTTACTAGATGATTTCTGTTTATAATAGTTACTAAAATGAGTGTCAGACTGTCATTATTAGAGTTCAAATTAAACCATGTACCTGAATAATATTGCATTTCCTACTAAAGTTACGAGTTAACTGGCAAGTGACTGATTTTATGTGGTCATATATATATATATATATACAGTGTAAAAAATAATTGTTTGTTTAAGTAAGCAAGTTACCTGGTTGCCTTAAAATTTTGAGTTCATTGAAATAAAAAATTTGAGTTAATACAATGAAGGCGACTGGTTTAATTAATAGAAACTCAAAAAATTGTTATCTGAACCACATTAATTATTGAAGTTGATTTGAGGAAAAAATGTTGTGATAAATCATGAAAATATTTTCATTATATATATATTATAAATAATAAATGTATAAATAGAATATATAAAATATGTATATTATAAAAATAAATAATACATATTTAAATATAGAAAATTAAATTAAAAATAGATATAATAAATATATAAATATAAAAATATTTACATTATACATATAAATATTATTTATATTACAGTGTTTATTTATGACCCTGATGTCATGAAAATCATATGTGCATTTTTTTTTTTTTAAATGGATTCGGTCCTGAATAAGAACCTGTTTTCAATTCCCCCAAAACCCCACGTGGGCCATGTGCTGTAAAAGCGAGAGTATCTGTCAGTGGTTAATGTCAGCTCTGATTAGGCCCAGTCCCGCCGACAGCATGCGGTCTTTAATGAGGGCCGAGATTTATACCTGGAGATCAGCAGGGTGAAACAGCCGCTCGGGCAAAGGGCAAAGTCAACCGAGCAGCGCCTGGCGCTCCTACCAGCCTGCTCGTCATCCAAATAACAAGATTAAGTGAGCAATGCACCAAAAGCTTCACTAACAGAGAGAGGAAAGGTCACTAGAGAGAGGAAGTTGTAGAAAATGACGAATGAACAGGGATGAAACAACACATGATCAAATGAAGGTGTGATTCAGATGCCCCTAAATGTCATATAAAATAACTGCCCTGTTTCTGTCTAAGTGGGCTATTAATAACCAAAATAAGACGCAATTTGGACTTGACTTAAAAATTAACTGAGGATGAGTAGATGACCGAATTTTCAGTATAAAGCAAATCATCTGTGGTACTGTAAGTATGACATGATTGGACTCACCAAATTTAGACATGAATGACTGTTTTTAATCTTTTTTTTTTTTTTTTTTTTTTTGCATACAAACATTTTTTTTAACACACAATAATTATGCTTTTTTTTTTTTAATTATGTTAATTATTATGTACAGTTATCTAAAATTTAAATAAAATAAAATAAAACATTATTTTTAAAGCTCCAGTTTTAAATGCTTCAAGAACTTATATTATTATAATAAAATAAAATAATATAAAATAATTCATTACATGTGAATGCATGATTTTATATTTTTTGGTATAAATAACGTTTTTTTTTTTACCCACAGTAATGCTATAAATTAGAAAAAAACTTTTAATTTTTGAAGACAAGTTGCATTTTAAAAATGCACTTGGCTCAAAAATCTGAGGTGGGAACATGCCTAGTCTGCAAGGACATACAACTTAAGTGTCAATTTTTCACAGGATGGGAGTTTATACCATGGCTTGGCTTGGCTAATGAACATAAATTAGTTTAGCGCAGTCCAGGAAGTTTACTTAGCAATGTTGGCTAACTTTAATGACGTTCTAATGCTTGTCATGACGTCAACTCTATGGTGAGAGTTACATGATGAACGTCTTACCATGACTGTTACAGCGTGAAGTCTCCACGAGCCTGTTATCCTGGTCGTAGCACACCATGGCCTGGAACCGGTAGCCCTGCCCGCACTCCTTAATGTCTCCCTGGACCTTCATGCCCACAGCGCTTTCCACACGGCCCTCGGGCAAGATGCAGTCAGACCAGTTGCCCACCGGCTGGGCGTTGTATTTATCGCAGGGGCAGTACTGGGTCTCGCTTAGTGGGTACATCTGGCTGTTCTTACACTTATCCTTCTTCTTGCTTTTTCCTGTAATCAGAGGAAGTAAGTGTTGATTGCAGCACTAATTAAGCTCACTAATGAATGAGTCATGAGCACTGAGGTCACCTCTAAACCTCCTGCCAGACTCGCCGTGTCTTGCAGCTGCATGAACGGCTGGACTAATACTTACAAAAAGTACAATGGTATTACCATGATTTTTGGACATCATATGAGGCAAAAGCATGCTGTGCAGGTAATATATAACAACTGGGTGATATATCTTATATTCATGATATATTTGTGAGCTTTTTTCTGGTAAGTAATTAATTATTTATTTTAAATGTACGATTCAAAAGTTTGAGGTAAGTGAGATTTTGTTAAGAAATTAATACACATTAAATTGATCACCAGTTACAGTAAAGTTACACTATATATATATATATAAATATATATATATATATATATATATATATATATATATAATAACTAGGGGTAAAAAAACAGGTTTTCAAACTTTTCAACG
Organism: Hypophthalmichthys molitrix; assembly: GCA_037950675.1. NCBI lineage: Eukaryota > Metazoa > Chordata > Actinopteri > Cypriniformes > Xenocyprididae > Hypophthalmichthys > Hypophthalmichthys molitrix. The sequence goes on along the minus strand of CM075507.1, from coordinate 30,378,047 downwards.
TTAAACTGTATTTTACTCACAATTTTATAAATATTAAGATTAATCTGAATACTGTAAAAAAAAAGATTTTTTTGTTGTTGTATTGCCCAGAAATACATAAAAAAAAATTGGACCACGATAATGTGGTTTATATCAAAGTATATACATCATAGTATAATATATCATCTCATAAGCCCTTGAATCTTGTGCTAAAAGTCATTTAGCATTTACATTTCCTCTGGTTCAGTGCTTTGCTTATGGAAGCAAATGGTACAGTAATACCTCAATCCTTCCAGGGATCGAACCAGCAACCTCCTGAGTTCTAACCACAGTGTTAATGATGCATATGTCCTAATTACCCACAAGAGCTCTCCTCCGTGTACGGACCCCTACGCAGTCCGAGCTGCAAGGAGAGAACTTGGACCAGTTGGAGAGCTGGCAGTCGTCTCGGCACGGTAACTGGCAGGACTGGCTCATAACAGGCATGCTGCTGGCAAACTTTAGACACTGCACAACATCAGCCACTGTACCATCCAGCTGCCTACATGAGATAGCTGCAGATCACACACAGAAACACAGCGGTGAGACTCCTGCTGATTACAGAGAGGATGTGGCACAGCACCAGACACTGAGAGAAAAGGTGCAGGTGAACAGAAGATGGTTATTTATAGAACAGACAAGCAAGAGAGAGAAAGAGAGAGTCATGCTGTTCACTTTGATCAGAAACCAGTTTAAATTATGCATTATATTTCTGTAGTTTTTATATAATTCAATTATTTTTCAATTATGTTCACAATTATGGAACTTTTCTGTTTAATTATACTTATTAGGATCCGAAAAGACATTGTGTATATGAATATCTGAAATATTATATCAGAGCATAGCTAAAAACCATTTATATTCACTGTAGAATTTAAAATATATAATAAACGCATATAATATATAATGAGCGTAGGGGGTTCTGAGTAATTATACTTATTAATTCCCAATAGGACAATATATGAAATATATAGTGGAACATGACTAAAAAACAATTATATTCACTATAGAAATTGCCATGACTTTTGACTCATGACTGCAGCTTTAAAAATATAATGCGCTGGAATCCAATAATGATATGGTCCATATTCATATAATATAATATATGCACCACAATTAAGACTGACACCGTAAGGTTAATCTATTAATAAACAACTGTAATAGCTCACTAATGAGTCCAAAATGAGCAGTTCAGAGAGTTACTACAGCTGCTGTCATTCCGGTGAGGCTGTGTAATCTATTAAGATGCACAGTCACGTTGGAAGTGACGTGAGGACGAGTAAACAGGAACCATTAGGTCAGACTTTGGGGCACTACGGAGTTCAATAGAGTGATGACGGCAACACAAAGACGCCTTTCCGTACTGTCAACAGCAATCAGATCAAGAGTTTGAAGGATTGCTTCTGCTCCTGACATGCACTGAAGGGCAAATGTGAAGTCTAGTGTGATGGAAGCCTTTGTCAGACCAATATCTATACCAGTATAATACATAATAAAGTCTTCCATTGCCTTATGAGTGATAGGAATATCTAAAAGAGTTAAGAGAGAAAAGAGCATGAAAAGAACCTAAAACAACTGTGGATACAACGATTATGAAAACACTTTGCTGACTTCAACTGGAAAACTGCAAATAATAACACAACAAACTCTGAGGAATAAAGTAGAATGCAAATTAGCCCGTTCTGAAAGAAAGCAATAAAAATTCACAGATTCAAGAGGAGATCTTAGATCAGATAATGTACCAAAATTATGGTTATTGCATAAGATTTCACAGCTACAAAAACACAGTATCTGGACAGTGTGAGGGAATTGACTAAGAATGAATTGTGAATGCTGAGCATCTGATTAAAGGAATTATGAAAATATGCACAAATCTGTGCTGATAACAATTTGCATGATATTGCGGATATTTAGTTAATGTGCAGGAATACTGTGTGCCAAACACTGTTTGGTGAATGTGCCCATGTGAGTGCATAAGTGTCAGGTTAGGTGAAAGGTCAGAGGTCAGGAGATTAATGTTGTACAAACCTCTAGTTTGGACTCCAGCTCCACAGTTCTCCTGAGCTCCTTTACTGTCTCTGCGGATGCTCCATGGGACCAGCTGACATTTACGCCACTTGTGTGTTTTCCACCTGCAATTTCAAAGCGGTATCATTATAATTATCAGCAGAGGGTGATCAGTTAGCACACTGCAAATCCTAATTAGCTGACTTAACTTTAAAAAATATCAGGAAACCCACTGCCTTAGAAAATGAACTCATTTGAATTAAGCTGTCCACATTCTGATAACAGTTTTACTTGACTTCATTTTTTTTTTCATCAGAATTAACCATTTTGCTTTTGAGAACTGAGAAAAAAAAACTGCATACAGGTTTTGAATGACAAGAGGTTGAATAAATATTGACAGAATCTTCATTTCTGGGTAGACTATTCCTATAGGTGTACATATCTTCATTTATTAAAGAAGGTCAATTTGAGCAAAAATCTATACTGAATGTCAACAATAAATGTCAAATAGAGCTCAGAATAACTGATAAGTGTAGACGGAGTGCTTGTGGGTAAAGGTGTACCTGTAACCCGGACAGACAGATGGAGTCGCACAATCTTTCTCTTCATAAAGGACATCCGGACACTCCTGACCTCCATTAGCTGGCATCTGGATGACCACACGATATCGAAACTGTTTATTCTTCTGCCCATTTACACCTGCAAAGATAGAACAATAGATAAATAGACAGAACGGAAAATAGATAGAATGATAGAAAACACGACAGATAGACAGACAGACAGACAGACAGATAGATGATAGATAGATGATAGACATATAGATAGATATAGATAGATATATAGATAGATAGATAGATTGATAGACAGACAGACAGACATGATAGATAGATAGATAGACAGACAGACACATAGATAGATAGATAGATAGATAGATAGATAGATAGAACGACGGACGGATAGATAGAACAACAGACGGACGGACGGACGGACAGATAGATAGATAGATAGAACGACGGACGGATAGATAGAACAACAGACAGACGGACGGACAGATAGATAGATAGACAGAACAACAGGCAGACATAGATAGACAGATAGATAGATAGAACGACGGACGGACAGATAGATAGAACAACAGACGGACGGACAGATAGATAGATAGACAGAACAACAGGCAGACATATATAGACAGATAGATAGATAGATAGATAGAAGGACGGACGGACAGATAGATAGAACAACAGACGGACGGACAGATAGATAGATAGACAGAACAACAGGCAGACATAGATAGACAGATAGATAGATAGAACGACGGACAGACGGACAGATAGATAGAACAACAGACAGACGTCCGGACGGACGGAGACAGACAGTCAGATAGATAGATAGATAGATAGATAGATAGAACGACGGACGGACGGATAGATAGAACAACAGACGGACGGACGGACAGATAGATAGATAGACAGAACAACAGGCAGACATAGATAGACAGAACGGAAGATGGATAGAATGATAGAAAACACGACAGATAGACAGACAGACAGACAGATAGATGATAGATAGATGATAGACATATAGATAGATAGATAGATAGATTGATAGACAGACAGACAGACAGACATGATAGATAGATAGATAGACAGACAGACAGACAGACAGACACATAGATAGATAGATAGATAGATAGATAGAACGACGGACGGACGGACGGATAGATAGAACAACAGACGGACGGACGGACAGATAGATAGATAGACAGAACAACAGGCAGACATAGATAGACAGATAGATAGATAGAATGACGGACGGACAGACAGATAGATAGAACAACAGACAGACGTCCGGACAGACGGAGACAGACAGTCAGATAGATAGATAGATAGATAGATAGAACGACGGACGGACGGATAGATAGAACAACAGACGGACGGACGGACGGACAGATAGATAGATAGACAGAACAACAGGCAGACATAGATAGACAGATAGATAGACAGAACGACGGACAGACAGATAGATAGAACAACAGACAGACGTCCGGATGGACGGACGGACGGAGACAGACAGTCAGATAGATAGATAGATAGACGGACGGATGATAGATAAACAGAAAGAACAGTAGACAGAACAGTAAATAGACAGATAAATAGAACGGATGGAGGAACAGACGGATGGACGGACAGACAGACAGACAGATAGATAGATAGATAGATAGATAGATAGACAGAATGATAGATAGATAGATAGACAGAATGATAGACAAACAAAGAACGGTAGACAGAACAGTAAATAGACAGATAGATAAACAGAATGACAGAATACCTGCTTCACAGGATGTGGGACACTCTGTCCATTCACTGAAGGGTGTCACTATACAGTCTCTCTTACAGGGCAACAGACAGGGTCGTACTGACTCTGGCCGAGGGGCTTCAGGACATCTAAGACAACAAACACACACAGTGATTTATTACCAGGACACTCAGTGCAAGAAAAAGTGACTCGCATGTTATTTTATCACAGAAAGAAGGTGGACGAAGAGCCCAGGAATACACTGAGATCTCTGTGTCGCACTTTCAACAAAGACGCAAACGTCTGAATAAGATTTATATATCAGGCTTAACTACTGCAGGTCACACAAGGATTCAAACACTTTCACTTTACATTTCTCTGTTGCCTGTGCCAAAAAAAAAAAAAAAAAAAAATTCTTATACGGAATGTTTTCTACACTTTTGTAGCATTTTTATCTTTCCTCTGGGTATCACTGACTGTTTTAGTCTAGGCTTTAACAGGATTTTCCACTCTCTCTGACCCTTCAAATGAAACAGGCCGTTTATACTGCTGTGCCTGTAAGATTTCTGAGAACACACTATCTTTGCATGTGAAATGAGTAACAGTGCTGTGTTTCACACAAGCTGGAGTTTTGCTCTTGAGTCCAATATAGTTTTTAACAGCTCCATCCTTCAATAACAACCTCTTTATAAAGCTGTGTTACACTGACTGGTTCACAAAATAATCTGGACCGCAAATGCATTTGCAAAACAGCATTAGAATTAGAAGTGTGAGTCATTTTTTTTGTATCAGTTCAAATGGAATCAATTTAAACCTCTTCTGAAGAGGGCCAGATTTACAAAAAAAAAAAGAGGGAAAATTAGCGCAACTACAAGAAGCATAGATGGGAATGGAAAGTTCTGCACGTGATCTACTGACAATGCTCAAATTAAAGAACACAGACGCAGCCAGATAATTTCCATAATGACCAACGCAATCTACCAAGAGTAGCGCAAATTACCATCTGGTTTAAGACGTGCTTTTTTGGGCGGTAAATAATGGCGCAAATACCAGTAAACTGACTAGTGCAAACCTTAGTAAACCACCTTGCATGGTTCATTTAAATACTCATTTAAATAAATGCATATGCAATAAGATCAGCCGCAAAAATAACTGTGTCCATGCCTTTTCAGTGCTAATTTTTCACTGCGTGTCTTTAGTTAAAACTGACAGTAGTTTTTGCACTGGTGACAATACACAGTCTAATAATTTTACTATAATGGTATACAGGTACCACCCACCTTTTTAAAGGTATAGTGCACCTAAAAAAAAATCATCATTTACTCACACTTATGCCAATCCAAACTCGTATGACTGACTTTCTACACAAAAGAAGATTTTTTGTACAACACTGGGGTTCAAACAACATTGGACCACATTGACTTTCATTGTATGGACAAATAATACAAAAAACAGGCCTTTTTTAAAATATCTTGTTTATGGTGTTAATTATTAGGTGAACTTTCCCTTTAAGCCATTTCAAAGCAAATGCATTAAGTAAATATGAAGATACTCTATATATATCATCAAAAGGCTAAAAAATATCAAGATTGTTTTAGCTATATTACCCAGCCCTACTCCGTACAATGGATTACATCAGAATCCTTGTTGAGCAAGGCTCACCAGCATCTGTAGCACAACAATACCTCTTTTTCCCAATCATATTTTCCCTGCTCCACGGTTGCATTATGTACCAGCCAGACGAGGGAGATAAGGCCTCACATCCTGTTACAGAAGTCAGTCACTCGGTAATACTCTTCTTTTATCACTGTTACAGCTCCTCAATTTAAGATCAGGGGTTAGTTTTAATCTGCTTCTGTATTTTAAGCACTGCTCCGGCTCGGTCGAATTCCCCTGGATAAAGATAAACAGGGATGCAACAGTCCACCAGAGGGGCATTCAGTAATCTGATCTCTGATCAAATCCTCCACTGTGAAGGGAGTCGCCATGTGCTCCATGTTTCATGAGGGTTGCAAAGCTGCCACAATATAATAAAGCAACATATATATAAGGCCGATTTATTCGTAATACCAATAGCAGAAGCGGTAAATCCTGCCAGGGAAACAAATCCGGCTTGGGTGTCCTGGAGATTGGGTAAATTTCTGACAGCGCATTAGCAATACTTCAAGACAGGCAACGGCTCATTCTCAACTATTTAATGGCTAAAATTACTATTCTGATCTGCTACAATTGGTTAAGAGTGCAAATTGTTAAACTGCAATATCATATACGGAAATGACTTACTAAAAAATAAACGAAATTGTTGTGAACTGTTATTGTTGCAAACAGAAAGGATTAAATTGCAAAAGGGCTTGGTAATGTTCGAATAGCATAATTAAAAAAAAAAAAAAAAAAAACAGTTCATACATTTAGCAGTGAGGAAAAACAAATGCATCGTTCCCTTGCCCTCTCTAAGTTGTCATTATTTTTCAATTAGGATTAACTGTCATAACCGGCAGCATGAAGTGAGGGATCACATTTACTTGAAGGTTTCACTGAAGTAGCTCATTAGAGTTTCTGGAAAAACTATTATAACACTGTTTGCGCTTCTGTTAATCACTTCTAATAGGATATTCCTTTAAAGTACAACATTTTTGACCTGACAAGTAGTGTGTGGGCAGAATAAAACATCCAGAAGCAAGTCATGCAAGGACAACAACTTCTACTTAAATGGAGAAATAAACAAAACATTCAAAACTTTTTCTTCAGCAAATATATTTTGACAAAGATTTTTCAAGCGGATCCAGTTGATGCATTTGCTCATTCTAGTATTAGCATTATTTTTTTTATACTATTATATATATATTATTTATTAATATTTTGAATTAGTTTTTTTTTTTTATATAATTTCAGTTTTCATGTTAATTTTAGTTATTTTTTGTCATTTTTTTGCTTTTCTCATTTTTATTAATTTTTTTATTTTCCATTTAGCTTTTATTAATTTTTATTTTTCAGTATTTTATTTTATTTCAGCTTTATTTCAATTACCAAACATTTCACTAAACAATTGCTAAGCTCTAGTTCTGTTTTTTTTTTTTTTTTTTTTTTTTTAATCAGTTCCCTGTTCTGGTTTGCCTGAGTTCTGTTTTCTTGTTTGTTTCCATGGTTTCTGATTAGTTACGCACCTGTTTCTGTTCCAGTTAATTATCTTACCCTGTGTATTTAAGCCCTTACTTTCCTCTGTCCATGGTTCAGTCTTGTTTATTTTTGTTATATGTTTTTATGTATACTAATTTCCAGTTATTCTCCTGCGTGTTTGTGTTCAAATCTATTATTAAAGTATCTCTCCATCAGTGTCGAACAATGTAAAGCTGAACAACGTTACTGACAATCCTCATTTTGGCTGCGTGAGATTCTCCAGCTTTGTTGTTATTTCTTTTGGAAAGGGGGCCAGGAGCAGCAGCTCATTTGCATTTAAAGGGACACACACAAAAATGGCATGTTTTGCTCACACCCAAATGGGGCAAATATGACAAGTTATAATAAATGATCTGTGGGGTATTTTGAGCTGAAACTTCACAGACACATTCTGGGGACACCAGAGACTTATATTACATCTTGTAAAAGAGACATTATAGGTCCCATTTAAAGACTGTTGTGTTTATACTCCTTGTGCACTCATTACAGCCACTAGATACGTTACAACAATAACATCACTGTCTCATCTTAGGGCTGCACAAGTCCAAATGAAAATCAATCAAGTCTAAAAGAACAAAAAGTCATCTGATAGAAACCAAAACTCTTATGTTGAATAGTGTGTGAAAACTATGCATGTAATATTGAATGTTATGATGTCTCCTCCTTCTTGTACCCTCACAGTCTTAACACAGTGGCAGCGCACATGCTCTTGACATTTGTTTCCGGCTCATTCTTCACTATATTGTCTAGATAAGTATCATAAAAAGCCTAAAAAACAACTAACACTGTCAGAGCAAGAGATGAAACTTGAACTGCAGCAGCAGTTGTCAGTTTCTGTGAGGCGCATTAAAGGTCCGGGCCCTGAGCTTTAACATCACTGTCTGTGTGATTTTGAGTTTTCTCTCAATCTGACGCTGTGAGTGACACAAAGTGGCTCAGGGCAGGAAAACCTGCGTAAGCTCTTCCTGCCCCAGACCTGGGCAAAAACATGACATCTGAGTGCATGCAAGTCTAGGCAAGATATTCAAAATGAAATGCAGGTCTGAGCGAGGATGTGAATTTTGATTTTGTTATGAGTCACGTCAAATCCCTCTAAAGCTACGTAAACACCACAACGTTTTGGCATTGACAACTGTATATAAATGAAGTCGAAATTTCATTTCATTACAACTCATCATTTTATTACACGCTAATTCAAAGTATAGATATGCTTGTCATCATATTCTTTCATCAAAATGTAACAATGGCACCTCTGAATCTCTCTTACTTTTTCAACTCCAGATTCAACCACATGACTACAATCTGATATATAATGTTCATTTTTCACTATACAAAAATCACATAACAGAAGCCTAAAGGCCCGTTCACACTAAGAATGATAACTATAAAGATAATGATAAGTTCTAAAAAACGTTGTAAATATACAGTAAAAGAATAGCACCGTCCACACCACAGCTATAATGAAAACGATATAAAGGAACAATATCATGGGATCACTTTCAGAACTATTTTTTTTACTAGCTGTTGAACAATAAAACACTGACAGCCAATCAGAATTAGAGGTCTGCAACCTGGTTCGGGTTAAGGTTTCATGAATAGCTTCGGGTTCGGGTCTGTAACTGAAAATCAACTCAGAAATCAGCTTTGTTAAGAGCAGGCTACTGTCACCTGAAACACTACATCATACAAGTTTTGTATTATTTTATTTAATATGTGTATTTAAATGTTTAAAACATCGTAAGATATGATAGGCTACATGACTGAGTGCATACTATATGAATGAAATGAAGTGCGATAGCATGTCAAATGGCCTCTGTGCGTCTTTTCTACTACTTAGCCTGATGTTTCTGTCTATTTAAACGTTGTACGATATGATCTTGTCATTCAACCAATAAATAGCTCAGTGTTTACATGCAGTGTAGGTCTTACAAAGCTGTCTTGGCTTATGATAGTAAGAATGGTACATCTCTATAGCGACGGATTTTGGCTTCGGGTCGGGTTAAACTATAACAGTACCGTTCGGGTTCGGGTCGGGTCAAACGATCTTGGGTACGGGCTGGGTTCGGGCCTCAGTTTAAAGCCCGTGCAGACCTCTAATCAGAATCCATTCTAATTTAAGGGCTTGCGCATTTAAAATGGCAGACGACATTGCAGAGAAGTAAATCGGTGTGGTCCAGAAAAATCCACCACTCTTTGGCAGGTCAAACTCCCTTTTCAAGGATACTTTAAGGAAAATGGATTAATGGAAAACAATCGGTCATACCCTTGAAATAAATGCTGAGAAGTATTAACAGAGATATCATTATGCCAGGCTATCAAACTCCTGTTGTCTGTGAGCTTGTCACCGGGCTGCTGCGAGCCCTCTACCCTGTTAACGTTTCCACCACTTTCGGCTCTTCTGATGGGTGAGTTACCGCTCTCTCAGTCGGTTGCGCTGTTCGTTTAATGCTAGCTATCTGGGTGTGTTGTCCCCTATTTAGTCTGCTGTTTTTGGTGAAGTGGCGTTCAGGGTCTGGCTAACGTGGTTTTCGCCTGTGATCGGCTCGCATTTACTCAGTACTAACATGCCTCGGGCAAAAGTTTTTCTGTTTTCTTCTCTTATCTGCCTCATTTTTTATCTCACTTCCGTAATGGATATTGGATATTTACCATCGCAGCTAAGGGCCTTGAATTGCCACCCGCGTCTTGATTCTGTGACGTATGAATGCTGCCGGAGTCTAGGGATTCTCCGGCGCCCACGATACATACACCGTTCACAGCGTGTCTTCAGGAGTACCTTTTGCTCTAAGCCTGATGCCCTTCCGTGCATCTGGACCATAGATTGTCATCCATGCCCAGACAATTGCCCGCCGGCTATACTATACATCGCGCTTTAATCTATCTCACTGATGCCCAGCAATGTACCGCTAACTTGAATTCCCTGCATCATCACTTTGCACTTTTGAACTGTCGATCAATATCGGACAAAGCCCCTTATCTCAATGAAATTATCACTGACAATAAACTTGACATTTTTCTTCTCACTGAAACTTGGCAAGTTCCGGATTACTTTCTGCAGTTAATTCTTTTTGCACCTGAAGGATATAAGTATCTGTCCAGACCTCGACTGCATGGTAAAGGGGGTGATCTCGCTGTCATCTATCGGGACAATCTCAGACTCACGCAACTTAATTTTCATGATACCAATTCATTTGAATATATGGTATTGAAGGCTGATTCTCTTATAATTATCTTGGTCTATCGTCCTCCTAAAGCCCTGTCCAACTTTTTTCTGAACTCAGTGAACTGTTAACCCTTGCCTGTTCATTGTCATTTCCCATTCTCCTACTTGGTGACTTTAATATTCATGTCGATACAGTTTGCTCTAACACTAATCAATTACTGTCTGTTTTTGAATGTTTTAATCTGACTCAGCATGTTCATTTTCCTACCCATACTCGTGGTCATATCCTTGATCTGATATGTACATCAAGGGTTGATATCTGTTCCATCTCTTCTTCTGACACTGGTATCTCTGATCACAAACTTCTTGATTTTAGCTTAAGTCTGCCTATGCGTAAAAAATGCGGTATGAAAATGTTATTTCATACCGCAATCTGAAAGCTATTGATACTGCATCATTCTGTACTTCTATTGTTTCTTCGAACCTCTCTGATGTCTTAGATATTTCTTCTCTCTCCATGATATTATCGAACTATCACTCCATAATTTCTGAAATCTTACAGCAGCATGCTCCTATTAAGACCAGAAGTGTCCCTTCCTCCCACTCTTCTCCTTGGTATAACCCTGAGCTCTGTATTCTTAAGGCTACTGGTAGACGGCTTGAGCGTCTCTCCAGAAAAAACGGTCTTACTGTACATTATTTAGCGTTTCTTGATCATCTCATAATATACAAATCTGCTCTCATCTCGGCTCGCTCTAGTTTTGTCTCTGCCACAATTAATAAGTCAAGTAACAGGCCAAAAGCATTATTTAATACAATAAATAAGCTTACTAAACCTCCACCCCAGGACGCCCTAGCTTCTAATGAGCTTTGCTGTTCTTTTCTGGATTATCTGCTTGAAAAGGCTGATGCCGTCCACCAATGCTTCTCTACTGATACAAAGCTCAGCTATCCACCGAATCTATCCAGTCAGTCTCTGTCTTGTTTTTCTTTGACGACCCTATCTTCTGTCTCTAAGTTAATCTTGAAATCCAACTCTTCATCCTGTCAACTTGATCCTGCTCCTACTTCTCTCCTGAAACTTTGCCATTCTTCCATCTCTGCACCTATCTCTCACTTCATCAATACATCTCTTACCTCTGCTTCATTTTCTCTGCAACTCGAAACTGCTGCAGTTACCCCTGTTCTCAAGAAACCCAACCTCGACCCCTCAGTTCTATCTAATTACTGTCCTATTTCAAATTTACCCTTCACAGCTAAATTTCTGGAAAGCACTGTTGCCTCCCAACTCCAGTCTTTCTAGTTGAAAATAATCTCTTTGATCCCTTTCAATCTGGTTTTCGCCCCCTCCATAGTACTGAAACTGCACTTGTAAAGGTAGTGAATGATCTACTGCTTTCTGGTGACTCTGGTTCTCTGTCTATACTTCTGCTACTTGACCTCAGCTCTGCCTTCGATACAGTCTCCCATGAATTACTTGTTTTTCGTCTCTCTGATTTGGGTATTTCTGGTACTGCTCTTTCTTGGTTTTCTTCCTATCTCTCTGACAGACAATTCTATATCTCAGTTGAGGACTTTCGATCACCTACTGTCCCCCTGAAGCGAGATGTTCCCCAGGGATCAGTTCTCGGGCCATTATTATTCATAATTTACATAATACCACTTGGTCAGATTTTACAACGTCATGGTCTTAACTATCACTTTTATGCTGATGACATTCAATTATACTCTATCTACACACCTGCTCTAACTACCCAAACAGACAAAATCTCTGCTTGTGTGAAAGACATAAAAGATTGGCTTAATTCAAATTTTCTGAAACTTAACATGGACAAAACAGATTATTTTCATTGGAACTCCCTCACTTACCAGCAATATTTCTACCAATTTCACCTGTGAGATTGCTGGTTCTCACATCAAATCATCTAATACTGTTAAAAATTTAGGTGTAATCTTCGACTCCACCCTTTCCTTTCAGTCTCATATTACCTCTATTACCAAATCTGCATTCTTTCGTCTACGTCGCAATACCCAACTCCGTCCCTTTATCAGTACCAAAGACGCTGAAACTGTCATCCATGCATTTGTCTCATCACGCCTTGATTACTGTAATGCCCTTTTCATTGGTCTACCTGCCAGCTCCATTTCCAGATTACAATACATTCAAAAACTCTGCTGCTAGAATACTCACCCATACCAAGCATTCTGCTCATATCACCCCAATTTTGTATGATCTCCACTGGCTTCCAGTTGCCTACTGTATTAAATTCAAAATTCTCCTGCTCGCTTTTAAATCTTTGCATGGCTTGGCTCCCCCTTATCTTTGTAACATGCTCGTCCCCTACACCTCGACTCACTCACTACGTTCCTCTGACTCTGGCCTTCTCGTTGTCCTTCGGCATCGCCTCTCTTCAAGGGGGCAGATCATTCAGTGCTATCGCACCCAAACTCTGGAATTCTCTCCCCCGCTCACTCTGTTGTGTTAATAATATCTCTGAATTTAAATCATTACTCAAAACTCACTTGTTTTCTGAATGTTACCTCTGATTTGATGGATTAATTGCTCTGCTTAATTAACATAACATTCAGAGAACTATTAGTTATGTCTCTTAAGTCCTGTTTTGTATTTTATTGCGCTTGACTCTATTCTTCTGTATGCTTCCCTGTCCATATAATGTTCCTTTACTGTATCTTCAAACTATTGTTTTTCATCATTGTCTACTCGTATTATCTCTTCCTTGTTAAATGTACATTGTAAAGCTTCCTTGAGCCCTGGAAAGGCGCTATATAAATAAAACTTATTATTATTATTATCAAACAGCTAATAATGTGTTGCTAATGTTACACAAACCATGTTCATATTCACAACTCAGACAGCTGTCTTCTAACAATCAGTATCCTTACAAACGCTTTGAACACCTTAACGTCAGTGGAGAAAGGCATATAGTTCATCATAACATCGTTATAAGCATCATACACCCGCCATATTGCTAAATCTACCCAATTTTTTATATCAACTGAAAAATATATCGGGATAACCTTCTTTTGAGACTCTTGCACGGTCAGTTAATGATATGCTAAAGCCCACCGGCACGTTGATGTGATTAGTTACAAGGTAGTTTGTGACATCAGAAACACCAGCAATTTCAAACCGAGGTTTGGGGCTGTCTTTGGTTTACTGCAGTTTTAAATAGAAAATACTCAGCAATGGTGTTGACTTATGAATTTGCACATGGTTTGTCTTAAAGCATGTTAAAAACACCAGATAGAGATATAAACATCATTAAAAACTTGATTTTCACCACAGGGGGTCTTTAAATTCAACACTACATCACATTGCACTTTTCATCATATGCAGTCTAGACTAAAACACAACGGTCTACTCCTTTAAGTGGTTAAAAGCAAGTGGAAAATGCTATATAATAGCTAAGCCACAATTTGTCTTTGCCAAAAACCCACTGCTATTGTTTCCACAAAGGACTGTCAGGAGGACATTGTCTAAGTGGATCAATGATGTATTTTTAGGGGGTTTGTTTGTGCTAAGCCTCAAGAGGCCCCTCATCTAGTTGTGATTAAATTGCATTAAAGAATCAAGCCCTCTTAATTACTGCTATTATCATCAATAGGAAATTAGGCAGTCTGAAAATGACTGTGCTAATTAGCCTGTTTGTGACTCCATGTTTATTCAGCTTTCCGCAGCCTCGTCTGCCTGCAGTGGAATGATAGGGTTTGTGAGCACGCAGACATCTGTAGAGCAATTACAATCTGCCACTCAAACACAAGCAACCCATCTTCTTCTGAACTATCCTCCATCACCACTAACTCGAAGTAAGATCCACTCCATATGTGCTTACATCATAATAACAGATGTTAATATTGCAATATAACATGGCCAAAATTTATTTATATGTCATGAATTCTCTCATGAATATGTCCATGTCAAATTTCACCCCAAGTCAAATGTAGTACAACAAAAGAAATTATACTATATATATATATATATATATATATATATATATATATATATATATACACACACACACATATATATACACACACACATATATATATTGATGCAGTATGGTATTATGGTACTGAATATCACTGCACTGCCTTTAAGCTGATTTAATTTTAAAGATTTAAAAAATCTAATCAGAAAAAAAAAATATATATATAATTATTTTATGCTATATTATTTTATGCTACTGTATTATTTTATGAGAATCACAAAAAAAGTAAAAAAAAAAAAGTAAGTAAAATGTCAATGGGAATTTGGAAGGAAATATATCATAAAAGCAATGGCACAAAATGGCACACAAATATGTTTGTGTGTGTGTGTACATATATAGTTATACAGTACACACACACACACACACACACACATATATGTGTATATATATATATATGTGTGTAAATAAATAAGCGTGTGTATGAACAGTATATATTTTTGTGCCATTTTATATATATAGTTTTGACAATCTTAAAAAGATCCTCTGCCATTATGAGCACATTAACATATGACTGCCCATTTTTACATATCAAAAGCTATTCAGTGTTCTGAAACGTAGCCCGTCAATTATAACAACAACTTTGCAAAAAGGAAGTTGTTGAAGCATGGTGCAATGCCAACTACACTGGACCCAACAGCAAATCCACAACTGTAAGCATTGTCACTCATTTCACATGCAAACAGGTAAGCCAATCATATAAGAGGTCATTTACATACAAAATTCTTCAGAGAAGGGAAAACAAAATGGTTCTTTTAAAATCTTACTTTTTGGGTGGCACTTGTCCGACATTGACCTTCACGCAGATGACCTTGCGAGTTTGCACGCCCATGGTGCAGGTGGACTTGTCTGCACTGGAGGAGGTATTGAGGGTGGATGTGGTGGTGTCCTCCACGCACTGTCCCCAGGGGCCCGTCTGCCAGTGATACACGATGCAAGGATGCTCATTACAGTTCCGCACCTCCTGTAGGGCGCTGGTGTTCGGACAGCTGGAACCTCCTGCAAGAGTGTGAAGACATGCATTAGGTCTGACACGTGTCTACACCAGACGTGCTGGGCGTCTTGTCATGCTACGACAGCCTGAGGTTCTCCACACTAGAAGCGTCGAAGCAGCATGTCAACTCAGTAGAAGACTTCAGCTACAGTAAAATGAAAGTGAATCCATTGAAAATAATAAAAAAAAAAACAACCAGACATACACTATCCTTCTATAAGATAAGTCTCTTATGCTCATCAATGCATTTATTTGATAAAAAAAAAACAGCAATATTGTGAAATATTAATACAATTTCAAAATAACAGTTTTCTATTCTAAAATATATATTTTGGGCTGCTGTAGACAAGAGGAAGAGTTGTTGTAGTAGAGTGTTGTTGCCATGCCATCATTTTACGCCGGACTGCTTCACAAACGAGGGTCAATTCAACGCTGGATTTGCACAAAAGATTAACATGACGGCACATGCTAGTCGATGAGTTGAATCAACTCCACAGCAGCTACATAAATTTATCCACTAACCATTCAGAAACGTCCAGTTTCATTTTAAAAGTTGTAACTTCTTCCTGAGTCTCTCCATCAGTGTCGACTCCGGTTTGAACAATGTAAGGCTGAACACCGTTACTGACAATCCTCATTTTGGCTGCGTGAGATTCTCCAGCTTTGTTGTTGTTGAGCAACCGAAGCATGAGCTGTTAAAGCTCCGCCCTCTTCTGGAAAGCAGCAGCTCATTTGCATTTAAAGGGACACACACAAAAACAGTGTGTTTTTTCTTACACCCAAATAGGGGCAAATTTGACAAGCTTTAATAAATGATCTGTGGGGTATTTTGAGCTGAAACTTCACAGACACATTCTGGGGACACCAGAGACTTATATTATATCTTGTAAAAGGGGCATAATAGGTCCCTTTTAAAAAGTGAAATGTTTTCAGTTCAAATATTCACAGCTTAAATATACAGTACAATCATGTTGGATTTTAACCCCCTGAAAATACAATGTTTTAAAATGCAAGCACTGTTAATGCAATGCATTTTTTATATTAGTGCAATTCAACATGCTTTTTTGATCCAAAACCGTGAACAATAGTGTACATTAAAACCTTTGCATAGGCTATTTTAGTACAGCAAATGCATACGAAGACCTTATTTATTCCTTGTTTTTTTTTTCCTTTCTAGCTTGCATCCTTTTTCTCAAATCTCAACATAACAGCAATGTCTCCAGTCCCTTAAACTTGTTCTAAATTGATTTAGATGAAACACTCCACATAATTGCCGCCTCCTAATTCCTCACAAGTGGCAGAAAGTCAATGCAGTCGGTGGAGAGCGCCGCGGTGTGTCTAAATAATTGCTGACATTTACAGGTTTGCAGATGACAGAGCAGCCCAGCGGGCCTGTGAATCAAAGCAAGAGTGTTACGAGAGAAAGTGAGCGCATACGTCTGCCTGCTTTAACTTTATAACATGCACAGTATTAAAGTTATTGGCTTTGACTGTCAGATCCATTACATTGGTGATTATTATGTTTCCATTGAGCAAGGGTAATAATAGGGTTTTTCACACTATGGGTCAGATTTACGAACAGCTTAACCTCTTTTGGCATTGAAAAACTACTAAAAAAAATGGCCTGTCAGGATTTACTAAACACACTGAAAAGGCATGGACACAGTTATTTTTGTGGCTGACCACAAATTATTGCATATGCATTTGCAGGAGTTTCCCTTTCAGACACAATATTTATGGGAGGAGAGTATTTACAGTAAATGAATAAAGCAACATGATTTACTAAGGTTTGAACTAGTCAGTTTACTGGTATTTGCGGCATTATTTAACACCAAAAAAAAAGCATGTCTTTAAGCCACTTTGCACCTAAGTTGTTAGATCACACGCACCTGATTATCATCGGCTTTGCTTGTTTGTGACCCTACACAAATTTGCGCTGCTCTTTGCCATTTTGGAAATTATCTGGCTGTGTCTGTGATCTTTAAAGGATAAGATCCCTTCAGAATTAAAATTTCCTGATAATTTATTTACCCCATGTCATCCAAGATGTTTATGTCTTTCTTTCTTCAGTCGAAAGGAAATTAATGTTTTCGAGGAAAACATTCCAGGGTTTTTCTCCATATAGTGGAGTTCACTGACACGATCCCAGACGAGGAATAAGGGTCTTATCTAGCAAAACGATTGGTCATTTAGAAAAAAAAAATATATATATAAAAATTGATATACTTTTTAACCACAAATTCTCATCTTGCACTGCTATGTGATGTGCCACACATTACATAATCACGTTGGAAAGGTCACGTGTGACGTAGGCGGAAGTACTATGGTAGGGCGAAAAATTCCATCTCGTTTTCTCCTTCAACTTCAAAATTGTCTGACATTGTTGTTTTACCTTTTTTTGTAAAGGGCGTTTGACTTAGTTTTTGCAAGTTCGCTTTGTAAACAGTTGCTCGGTACTTCCACCTACGTCACACGTGACCTTTCCAACATGATTACTTAATGCATGGTGCATCGCAGAAAAAAATTTGCGGTTAAAAATGATATAAATATGTATTTTTTTTTAGAATATGGCCAATCGTTTGGCTAGACAAGACTCTTGTTCCTCGTCTGGAATTGTGTAAAGCTCTTTGAAGCTGCACTGAAATTTGGACCTTCAACCCGTTGAACCCCAGTGAAGTCCACTATATGGAGAAAAATCATGGAATGTTTTCCTCAAAAACCTTAATTCCTTTTCGACTGAAGAAAGAAAGACATAAACATCTTGGATGTCATGGGGGTGATTAAATTATCAGGAAATTTAATTCTAAAGTGAACTAATCCTTTAATGTCTGCACTGTCAGTAAATCACCTGTAGAACTTTATGGGATTGCTGGCTCATGCTAATTTGCCCTGTTTAGTAAATCTGGCTCTATTTTTACTGTTTAACCCTGGGTAAGCAATGTTTCTTGTCATTCTGAACCCTGAATTGTGATGGCAAAAGTTATATGGGTGATTCTTCAGTTCAAGGCACGTTTGACACTTTAAAAAAAAAATCATATTTCTTCAAATGATGTTTCAGTGTTAAAACATTTATCACATCCTGGAATAAAGATCTGATAGTGGCTTTGATGATCTTTCAAGAATAATGTAGTATCATATGAGATTGTCTGTGATCGTGATGACATTTTGGAGAAAAAGTTACAGTATGTAAGCTTTAAACTTTCTAAAATAACAAAAGAGATAGCAGTCAATAACTTTTAATTTGTTAAAACAGTTTCTCTAAACTATAATTCTCTAAGCAATGACACCTAATTTTTAATGTCACTTCTCATTTCCACTGTCACTTCTCATTTTCATCATAACCAAATATAACCTTCTTTGGAAAAACAAGTTTGTTTTCTGAGACAGTAAAGGTGAACGGATTGAAAGTATGTATTTTTCCTAAAAAGCATTTAAAAAAAATAGTATAAAAATAAAGATGAAGAGAAACAAACGGATGATAGAGGCTTTGGCTAATTTAAGCTTTCAAAAGCAGGAAAAATTTGAGTGAATAAAACTAAATACTTTTAGAGCTACTATAATCTAGATTGCAAAAAAAGTATTTTTCTGCAATATTAATAATAATAATAATTTTAATGGACTGAAGAATCACCCACACAAAGTATGGAATCAATGCAGTTTAGAAACAGACAACCAATCATGAACTGCCTCAGTGGTTAGATCATAAAATATTCATGAACTCCTTATAGCTGCAGTAAATAAAACTGCTCAGCATCCGAAGTAAACTCCTAAATCAATTATATTAAACTCATAAATATGCAAATAAGAATGTAAGCCAGGGTTTACAAATGTACAGCATGAAACGTTGTTGACTACTACCGTTAATTATAACCCAGGGTAAAGTATAAACAAAAACCCAGGGTTAAGAATGAACAAACTGAAGTGTGAAGAGCTCAAATTAATATTTGTGGTCTTCCCACAGGAACACGTTTGTGTCTCTATGAAGCTTGACTATGCAGTGTTGCAAACGCCTCCACAGAATCTTGATGTTGAGCCTTTTAGAAGATGTTCTGCAATCAAAGAAAGCACATTCACTGGTTTATTTCTGTGGGTGTTTGTAATGAATTGATTTCCTGAAATGACACCTCATGATCAGGTTTTAAGCCAGAAACATACACAACGCAAAGTATGCAAACACATACAGTAATGCTGGTACATAAAATGCATTTTTGTGCTACTTTGGCGCTAACCTCAAAGCAAACACAGAACAGAAATAAAACACTATTTAGGATATGTTGACTAACCGTCTGAAAAGAAGGTAACAAATATAATTTTGAATCTATGTTAAAAATGCTTAAATATTTGATTTATTAATTTGAGTGTGTAGATGTGGTATGGTATTAACAATCAGTATGTTTATTGAAATAGTATTGAAGGGATAGTTTACCCAAAAAGTTCTGTCAACATTTACTCAAGAATCTAACTAAACAGTTGACGGACCCCATTGGCTTCCATAGCATTTTTTTTTTTCCATACTATGAAAGCCAGTGGGGTCCATAACCATTTGGCTACCCATATTCTTCAAAATATCTTCTATGTTCAGCAGAAGAAAGAAACTACAGGTTTGGAACACCTTGAGGGTGAGTAAATGATGCATTTTTGTTTTAGTTTGTTTTAGTTTACATGCATTTAAATGGCTTGTAAAAAATAAAATAAAATAAAATAACATAAAACAAAACCCAAAGAAGGAATTGTATCCACCTTACAGCACTGCTTCAAATGCCTTGACCATTAAATTTGATATGTAATTATTCAAGTAGCAAGATAAAACGTCATCTTCAACTAACTCGCTAACTTAAAGGGTTAGTTCACCCAAAAATAAAAATTGTCATCATTTACTCACCCTCATGTCGTTCCAAACCCGTAAGACTTTCGTTCATCTTCGGAACGTTTTTGATGAAATCTAAGTGATTTCTGTTCCTCCATTGACAGCTATGCAACTACCACTTTGACACTTCAAAAAGTTGTAAAACTAATCCGTATGAATTGAAAGGTTTAGTCCAAATTTTCTGAAGAGACTCGATCGCTTTATAGGATGAACAGATTGAATTTAGGCTTTTATTCACATATAAAAATTGATCAGCGAACATAAACAGAAGCTCAACCGAACCTGCTTGATTCACGAGAACAAACCTCTTGCAGAAGCTCAAACGTACTGGGTAACACGAGAATGAACCTCATTGATTCTTGCAGATGCTCAAATGTGCTGCGTAACACACAAGAATGAACCTGAATGGTTCTTGTGGAAGCTCAAAAGTACTGTGTAACACGAGAATGAACCTCACTGGTTCTTGCAGAAGCTTAAATGTGCTGCGTAACACGACAATGAACCTCATTGGTTCTCGCACGCATCAAGCAAACATGCTTGAGCTTCCATTTACCCCAACTGATGTGTGAGTTGATGAATGTTTATATGTGAATAAAAGCCTAAATTAAATCTGTTCATCATATAAAGCGATTGTGTCCCTTCAGAAAACTACCGCTCAATTCATATGGATTATTTTTACAATCTCTATAAGAACTTTTTGAAGCGTCAAAGTGGTGGTTATGTAGCTGTCTATGGAGGGACAGAAAGCTCTCAGATTTCATCAAAAATATCTTAATTTGTGTTCTGAAGATGAACGAAAGTCTTACGGGTTTGGAACGACATAAGGGTGAGTAATTAATGACAGAATTTTCACTTGAGTGAACTAACCCTTTAAGATAAAAATGTTGCTCCAGTTTTATGACCTGAAAAACTGGCCATAGAAGAAAGCAGTTTACACTAATGTTCGCAATAGCGCCCTGTGTGGCAACACTGGGAATTGGATGTGTACACTGCGCTAGGAATTGCATTGTGAATACTCTGAATTTCAGAACTCAACAATGCACATAAGTTTGCATAAATGTTTGCGTTCATGTACTTCTGTAGAGTATGTTTCAGGCCTTTTGCAATGTGATACAGCAGTTTCATAAGAAACCCAGAGGACTATATTTTGTTTTCCTGTTTACAATATGAGCTTCATCATTATGCTTACTTCACAAATGGACTCTCAAGGACATGCATTATGTATAAGGTCTTGCTGCATGAACTGCTGCATTTGGCATCTCACGTCAGACGTCAAGCAGATGTCTTGAACAGAAAACATGGTGCATATACTCATCGTCAGATAAATCTATCTGCCTCCCAAAGGCCATCGCTTAACTGAAAGCAGTTACTTTAGTGGGAAATGGTGCTCAAAGCAAATTCATTCAAGTGAAAGATATCACTTTCTTCATTTATATTCTTTGGGGGTGTAACATCAAATTTGTGAAAACAAGACTAAGAATATAAGACTCCATTAACGCTTTCTAGCTCTATAACACAATCTCCGAAAACACATCTAAATCTACACACTACGCACTCTACAGATGAAAAGAAATCAAATGTACCATAGAGTTCAGGAAACTTTGGAACCCTCGTAAGACCTTGAGATGAAGCAAAAGTTATGAGCGTCTTTGTATTTTTCTTTACGGGAGTAAATATTTCAGTAACTACTCGACAAGGACAAACTAAATGTTTTAACATTACACACATTTGAGTAATGTTAAAACAATCAACAGAGACTTAGAGTTCACTTCAAACCATGCAAACAAATCTAAGATGACTTCTACAGGAAACTACTCTACAGGCCATAAAAACATGAGGTGTTTTGACGTGTTACCCTCCATAACTGTAATCCATGCCACTACCATTGACGTCACTGTAGAGAAAGCACAGCGATAATTGGATACAGACTTCTCTGAGAGGAAAACAGAGAAAATGTATAATTTTTTAACCCTATAAAGTCTGTTGTATCATATTAAATACTCAAATCTATAAGGACTCCGATCAATATGATCAAAATTTTGCTAAAATCATGTTAAAATGTATCAAATATGATCCATCAGGTTTTGGAGGACTGTTTATTTGTTCATTTCTCAATTATCACTGCATTCCATTGTAATAATGTATATGTAAAAACTACAGAGCTTTGATCATAAAATGAAGCATTTAATATCATTTTAAGACATATTATTGGCAGTGAGGACTGATATTTATATGCATTTTACTGAAGTAGTCTCTTAGTAGTCTCTAAGTAGTCTCTAACCCTACCGTTATAAAAATCTCATTGACCTATATGGCTATCAAATTACATCTTAATTTTTTTCCATATCTCTAAACTGAGGTGTTTTTTCATCCTCAAGTGTGAGCTCCATATCATCTATATAAACCATAAAAGCCTGATGTATCAAAATATGAAACTCAACAAAAACACAAATGCAATTTTTTTAAAAGTATCAATAAAATGTTCCATTTAAAATGTCAGGGTTAAAAACATTAAATCAAATATTCAGACTCTTTTTTTAACCTTTCCCCCTCCATTCTGGCATATAACACCTGCTTAAAGGATTAGTTCACTTCAGAATTAAAATTTCCTGATAATTTACTCACCCACATGTTATCCAAGATGTTTATGTCTTTCTTTCAGTCAAAAAGAAATGAAGGTTTTTCAGGAAAACATTCCAGGATTTTTCTCCATATAGTGGACTAGGGGTTGAAGGTCCAAATGTCAGTTTCAGTGCAGCTTCAAAGAGCTCTACACGATCCCAGATGAGGAATAAGGGTCTTATCTAGCGAAACGATTGGTCATTTAAAAAAAAAAAAAAAAACTTTATATACTTTTTAACTACAAATGCTCATCTTGCACTGCTCTGCAATGCCCCCCTGCATTACGTAATCATGTTGGAAAGGTCATGCATGACGTAGGCTAAAGTAACGATCCAGTGTCTACAAAGCGAACATGCAAAGACTTAGTCAAAAAGCCTTTACAAAAAAAAGGTAAAAAACAAGAATGTCGGATGATTTTGAAGTTGTAGGAGAAAATGAGATGAAGTTTTTCGCCCTGCCGCGGTACTTTTGCCTATGTCACGCGTGACCTTTCCAATGTGATTATGTAATGCGTGGCACATCACAGAGCAGTGCAAGACGAGCATTTGTGGTAAAAAAGTATATACATTTTAATTTTTTTTTTTAGAAAATGACAAATCGTTTCGCTAGATAACACCCTCATTCCTCATCTGGGATTGTGTAGAGTCCTTTGAAGCTGCACTGAAACAATTTTGACCTTCAACCCGTTGAACCCCAGTGAAGTCCACTATATGGAGAAAAATCCCGGGATGCTTTTCTCAAAAACCTTAATTTCTTTTCAACTGAAGAAAGAAAGACATAAACATCTTGGATGATATGGGCGTGAATAAAATTTTAATTCTGAGGTGAACTAAATTTTTAATTCCTAATGGATAATAATCAGATTTGTTGAATTTTATTCTGAAATGCATCAGATTACAGAAGTAAAATGGGTTGTGAACTGTGTTTGACTGACTTGAACAGCATCTACCTCAGTAGCTCACTCATGTAAACTGACACTAAACCTTGCTGGAACAGATAAAGTGGATTTAAGAGTTTTGGAACACTGATTCGCGGTGATGTCACAGCACATCGCTGCGAGAGCGAGGACACATCCATCAGAATCTCAGACGGTTTTAGGTTGAGAAATTCTGCCCTTGTGTGAGTCATTCCTTGACAGTCTCCTGTCAGCTTTTTAAGGCTAATCTTATGCACTACAGACCATAGAAAATCACAAGATTTTTGCATGTCATCTTGTCACAGTGGCCCAGAAAAGTAATTAGACACTTAAGTCACACTTTAAAATGTACGAAGGTCATTGTATTAGATACAAAATATCCCTGAACACGGCATATGCAAATATATGATGCTGGGGCTTTACTCAGAACTAACTTCACTTTTCTGAGCCATATTTGCATGTTCAACTAATATTTCATTTACCATATACTTTTTGTCTTCTTTATTTATGATTTCAAACCTATTAAACATCTTTTTGTGAAATATTTAGCTTGTAAAGTTTCTTTACGATAAATGCTGTTTGCTCTAAAGTAAATTACATTTTTTTTAGCATTTCTTAAAGGTGCAATATGTAAGAATTTTGCAGTAAAATATCCAAAAACCACTAGGCCAGTGTTATATATTTTATTCACTTGAGTACTTACAATATCCCAAATGTTTCCAACTATTTGTAAATCGTGAGAAAACTGCAATTTTAACCAAGGCCCCGGGACGTGTGAGGAGTCGCCTGTCAATTGCGTCATACCTGCGTTACCCTCGGTTTCCAGTTTTATTTTGTAGAAACCATGGAAACACCAAAGACGCTTTAATATATTACGTTTTAATAGACAAGGGAACAACTGTTTGGTTACATTTATAGACAGAAAACTAATTGCTGTTATATAGCTAATAACACATTTCGTCTTATTGTTTTGTCAAGTAGCTAACATAGCATAATCAGATGCAGCTTTATTTTTAGTAACAGTAATACAGCATTTTCTCCAACATACAATACGTTATAAAATTAATTGCATGCCATTTATCAACACAAGCCATCCAGCATTTAATATGATATTCTAAAATCGATCTATCTTACTGCAGTGTGCAACAGTGTCTCACAGCAGCCACCGAGCGAACGCACAGAGTAACGTTATAACATAATTTTCAACACTCTCAAATGTCTCTAATACTATAAAACAGAGCTGCGTTACCTCATACTCATGACCGGAAAAGCGGAAGCAATGCCGGCGACTGTGGCATAATAAAAAAGTTCTGCTGCTCGCTACGTGTTGCGCAATCGCTCCAGCAGCCTCTTGCAGCTCCCACAACACTCAGTCCTGCTCTGCTTCATACTACAGTAACGTTAATAATCACATCCATGAACATGATTCCTTCCCGAGTCCTATCCCAATTTTTTTCCACCGGCTGTGAGGTGAAGACCACATGTCCCAAGATTCTGCGCTCAAACTTGGCGTCATCAAGCTACGCCTTTGTTTTGAATAGGCCTCTAGCGACCTCTAGCGGACAGAAAATTCTACATATTGCACCTTTAAGTGTCCAAATACTTTTTGGAGCCACTGTATATTAAGCCTTAATATTAAGTTTCTCTTTAAGTATAATTAAAACAAAAACAAATGCTCTGTTCCTAAAGATATTGAACTGTCTATTTAGACAGTATTTTAAAGCATCATAGGGATCATTTAGCTGGCTTCGAAGATAAATTTTGGCCATATTTAAAGGTGCAATGTGTAAAATTTAACGGCATCTAGTGGTGAGATTGTGAACTGCAACTCCCTTTCGGAGAAGCTATGGTGGCCATCTGGCCGACACAAGACAAAGATGTCGTCGTCTGAGAGAGCAGAGAATAGCCTGTGTGAAACAATGAGGTTTCTTCTTATTTCTAACAAAGAACGGTCTCTGCTTCTAATAAACCAGACAACTACTACTACTACTACTTTGTGCGTATTCAACGTAGTGCCTCTAAAAACACTAACGATTTAGAAGAACAACAACATAGTGACTAAATGCGCTCTGTAGAGTGTTTGTCCATTTAGGGCTGCTTTAGAAACACGTCGGCGCATAATGGCGACTTGAGGGGGGACCGCGGTGTATGACATGGAAATAGCTCATTCTAAGGTAATAAAAACATAATGGTTCATTATGTAAGGTCTTTATGCACCACTGAAAACATAGTTATGTATATTATATTGCATTTCTGTCAATAGATCCTCCTAAATTTTACACATTGCACCTTTAAGGTATTACTGCATGTATCCCTTGTGGTGAAGGCAATAAATAATAGGCAATAAATCTAATTTGGTGGACAAAGCAAGAAAACAAGTTGATAATAAACAATACTTGTTGATAATCAATTAATAAGTTGATTACATAATAAATAAATAACACAAATAAAAAAGAATACAATTTAAATCAATATTATATATATAGCACACATACATCTCAGAGACGTCTATTTGATGTGCGTGTTTACGTCTGGAAGACGAGTGTTTGCTCATCTGCAATACGTCTATAGGACGTTTCCTGTCTGATGTCAAATAGACGTTTAGAAGATGTCTTTAAGATGTTTATGATTTAGAATGTATGTAAAATCAGATAAACAGCAGATGCTTTCCAGATGAAGTGATCTTGCAGACGTACGTGTGCTATTCAATGCCTAAAAACAATAGTACAATGGATGAATTTATTGAGTGAGTTTTGCACTGCTGAAATGAGAACATGCAAGTACCCATGTAATATCTTCTGTACCTTCTCCTGCATTGTAAGCCAGTATGGCTCTGGTTCTCATCTGCTTGCCCTCGGCGGTTTTGCTGGAGCAGGTCTGGGAACAGGTGGACCATTCAGTCCAGAGACTGAGAGCACAGTCTTTAGGGCAGGGAACCATACAGGGCACAGATTCAGGGTAGACCTCATCCGCACACATCTCCTTCTCCACCTCTGTACCTGAAGCACAAAACATGGTGTCATAAACGTGGGGTTACAATATGTTTCAATTTTATTAAGCACCATTCATCTAGTGCCTCCAGTTAATAGCTGACCTTTGCACATTAACAGGTGAAAATGTTTTTTAGCATAATAGATGTTCCTACATTATATATTTCAGCACGGCTGCAGTCTTGTATCGGCAAATCATTATCCGGAAATAGTTCAGTGACATTATGGTATTAAATTGGCTTCATGACATTAGCTTGAGTATTTTTACTGTGTATGCTGTAGAACTGATACATTGATGCATCTGAAAACCAGGCCAAGTTCTTCAAGTTGAGCTGATGAAAATATTTTCATCTGTGTATGTTGAAACTATACAGGAATTTAAGCTAAATTGTTAAACAGTATTTAAAAATAGATACAGTTTCCCAGGGGGTCTTCCAAATTCATTATTTATGTTATCGTAACATCTGGTGTAAGTGGACTTGACCTCACACATAGGTTTCATACAGCAGAAGCACAAGTAACATGTCAAGCACAAGAAAATCAAGCCTATTTTTAAACCTTTTCAGATTTAGATTAAGATTAAACATTTCCCCCATGATAACCATTGTAATGCAATTAAATCTGATTATTGTAATGCGAAAAAAATATATATTATTCAATATAGGGAACACACATAAACTATTAACTACGACTTTTCCCTCAATAAACTCCTAATTTACTGCTTATTAATAGTTAATAAGGTAGTTGTTAAGATTAGGAATTGGGTAAGATTAAGAATGTAGAATATGGTCATGTAGAATAAGGCATTAATATGTGCTTAATAAGTACTAATAAACAGCCAATATTCAAGTAATATGCATGATAATAAGCAACTAGTTAAAAGACCCTAAAATAAAGTGTTACCTTTAATTCTTATTTATTCATACATCAAGGTAGTACGTGTTGTATTACCTTTAATTCATGCTTATTAAAATACTAAATATTAATGAATTATTATAATGAAATATTAAATTAATTTTAAAAATATTAAAATATTAAATTGAACATTAATTACACTAATACAAATATATTCAATATTAAAAATATAAAAATATAATCATATATTGCAGTATATAATATAATAATATTGTCACATAATACAGTAAATAAAAACGCCAATGAGAATCACCATCGAGAATAATGGAAGATACAAAAAACACATCCAGATGCATAATGGTAATGAAAATTTGGGCGTAAAATGTACGTAACTGTCATGAAAAGGCAAAATATGTTAATGTACGTAAAATTAGGCAACATTTTTTTTAATGCAAAATATGATTCACTCAGACAAGCTTTTTAATGCATTTCAAAACAATCTGTTGTCCTATTTTGAAACCGTGCCATCCTAAAAACAGTAGAAAGCAATCATACAGATGGTTCTGAGGGACAGGCAAAAACAAAACATGCAATTGTCAGCATGTTCGTGTTTGGCAGCATTCATTACCACACACAGGCTCTCTCAAGGGTTCTTATCATATCTTTTACTTTGAGCCAAATATGATGAGTATCAGCTTGGTTTTGGCTTTAACTCAGTGACACGCTGGGGAGAAAAAACACACTGTTTGCTTGAGCACTGAACCACAAACACGCAATAAATATTTCTATCAAAAGCAGGGACACTCCAAGTTTTCCTTGTAGCAGATAGCGATACAATATTTACATCGATCTGTGTCAGAACCGTGGCCATTTGCGAGGCAATATTGTACACATCACTCTCCGACTGTCGGAGTGAAGCAGATGCCAAGTCTGCCTGTAAAAAACAACTAGCAGATCAATTTTAATCAGTGCATGATGGAATCAATCTGCCACAGCGTGCGGCTACAGCGAGGCAGGTTATGGCGAGACGGGGGGCTTTCGATTGCTCACACGGCAGATGCTAGAGAACATTATTGCACATTATTATTTCATAGACGTTATATCACACGGCCACACAGCAGATTCTGAATGACAGTGGTCACGTGACAGTGGGATTTCTTGAAAACAACAGATGGTTCCTTGTCGAGTCTGTGATGGTTCTGTCTTTTTCAGACTCTTCAGCATTTGCTCAATAAACATACTGAGGCTTAATGTGGTAGAATTGCAAAAAATTCCATGAAATTCCATCTGCAATTACTGGAAGCATCCACTGTTATTAACTTCAAACATCCATTATGGTCCTCAGATATTATTAGTCTGACAACAAAGAAACAAAACATCAGATTGCTATGAACACTTTAGTGGAAGAAATAATTGATTAGTCAAATTTTACCAGGTTATAAACGATGAGTATTTGAAAGAGACTAATTATGTCTGTTTCTTTGATATCCGCTATTTCAGATAAATCTGCCACATAAAAACAAAATCAAGCTGTAAATGGTAATTTTACACATCAGTCGGACAGTTCTTTGCCACAAAAAAACTGCAAAAATGTTTTGTTAAGACCTCAGACAATTTGACTTGACATGAAAACAGACCATCAAATATTATTTTCCTCCAAATTCATTTTCCCAGATCATTTGCACTGTAATTAAAATGAGCATCAACAAAAACACAAGAAGCTGTCAACATTTTGAGAACATGCAGTATTTAGCAAAACTAACAAGGTGTTTTAGACTTGCGATACAGGGGTGGCAACTTGTCAGACTTGTCAGAAGACTGTCAGAACACTGTGACTCTTGATGTTTTATTAACAAAGTTCAGGAAGAACACGTTCAAATTGCCTATCCAATCAGTATGAGAGGAGGACTATATATACATAGCTGACTGATCTATGTTCCTTGACAGTTTTCTGCATCCCTCCATCACCCCGTCTTCTCACACTTGCCTGGTTACTATCCTAACCAGAGATACGTGGGGAGTACTCCGAGTTCGGGCCAAATTCCTAGCTCACAGCCTCCCCTCGGACAGCACACCAAATATGCATACTTTTTACTCTGATTATTTGTAAGTGTGAACTCGTGAACTTGCCTATCAAAACATTTCTCTGTTTGTTTTAGCATTCTGACACAGCAACACTAGCATAACCAATGGCATGAGTCCATCTGTTTATCCAACCAATGGCAGACAGTTCCCAGGAAACCTGTTCTGAAACGCTCTTTATTTCATTTGGAGTCTTTATTGTGGTGCAGAAATTACACACTTCACCTTTAACTTCCTGCATTCAGGTGAACAACTAAGTAATAATAAGATTGATTTAAATTTCACTAATCTTACAAAGTAGCATTTTTTAAATTACTTTTTAAACAGTACACATAACAGTAATGGTTTTAGGCTTATTTTGGATCGGACATAATATGATCAATGATCAAAAGATTCATTCAATCCAATTAAAGAGGAAGTGAGTCATCTGACCAATTCAGAATCCTGAGACTGATTCAAATTGATTTGCCAATTGGTTCATCCGATCCATTAAAAAGAAGCACACCAATCACACCAATCTTTTTTGCATGAATTATACCAAGCAGATTTTTAGCGATCAGTTTGCGCATATAAACTATCGCTCAAAAGTTTGGGTCAGTAAGCTATCTTTCTCTCTCTTTTTTTTTTTTTGAAAAGAAATTAATACTTTTCTCGAGCAAAGATGCATAAATTCAAAATTGATCAAATAAAAACATTTCTAATGGTATGCAAATGTCTATTTCAAATAAATCCTCAAAAAAGTATCAAATACAAACGTAGCCACAAAAAAATATTAAGCAACATTGAAAACAAAACGAAAAAATTACTTGAGGATATTAGAATGATTTCTGAAGGATCATGTGACACTGAAGACTGGAGTAATGATGCTGAAAAATGGTGAGCATTAGAGACTTCTTTCAAAAATCTCAAACCTTTAAAGGGTGTATATTCCTAAATATTGGTGCAGGAAACACTATCTCCTTAGAGTATGCTGTTGTTGAAAAGAATGACAGTTTATGAGCGAGTGCAAGTCTTTAGCTGGTCAAATATTCAAGTGTCTCTCCAGCCGTCTGAGATTGTCTTTATTGAGCAGCTGAGCTGGAGGAGGACATGATCACCATTAGCATCATGTTTACACTCCTCTGCTCTCTGCAGCATTAACCCTGTAAATAGCTCCAGCTGAGAAGGGAAATGTTCCGGACATGCCAGCTGAGAGACTAGATACGGATGCCCTCCTCCAGGATAGTGCTTGAATTCCCACAGGCTAATTACCGGATTCAAAATCAATCCTACTTTTGATTTCCACCACAGAAGCCATCTGAACACAAGTGAGAATCTACTGGCAGTATAATCACCTGGCAAGCTTCACGCAAGAGATTATTTTTGCATTATTGCAATAAGAACCAGTTGCTCCAGTTACAGTTTTCTTAAGCTTTATTCATAGGGGACTAGTTACACTGTAGTACACAGACATATGTATTTGATACGTGATAAGTTTGAAATGAACACGCTTCATGATGCATGTATACACTGCACTAGATTAGTGATGTTCGATTTTTGAACTAATCGTTCTTATAAGCCGGTAACCAGATGAGCTGGTTCACAGAATCTAACTGAACTGAACTTTGGTTCCGGGTTGATGATATAAGATGCACAACCATTGTAGCACGCATGCTCCTTGTGCAGCACCAAATGAGCCAATAAGCATGTCCAGATGGGTTATTGAACCAAAAAAGGGTTCGAAATGAAAGAATAAAAAAAGAACAAACACAAAAAGAACTCAATATACAGGAAGAGGATAATAGGAATTAATAGGAGTACCTCAGAAAACTTTGACAGTTAGAACCATCACATTTGGTCAGACATGACCGAAAAGCTGACTTTCAACTCTTCCTGTAGATTTGATTCGTTCATTTCGAACCAGTTCTATGGTTTAATAACCCATTTGGACATGCTTATTGGCTCATTCGGTGCTGCACAATGAGTGTGTGTGTTTTGCGTCATCATCAACCCAGAAGTAAAGTTCGATTCAGTTTGATTCGTTCATTCTTCGATTCCATGAACCAGCTCGACTGGTCACCACACCAACTTAAAAGAATGATTTGTTCAAGAATCGAACATCACTACTACAGAGATCCCAATCCCCAATGACATATATCCTGTGATAATAATTGTAAGTCAAATGTTGTTTAGGAAGGTAAACTCGTCTTTATAGTGCTTCAGCAAACCTGGCATTTTGCAAAAGACAACAGTGTTTAATACCTTCATTGTTGATGCAGCGGACCTGTGGAATCTGAGTTCCCTCTCCGCAGTCCATGTCTTCTTCAGGGATACACTCCTCTAGCTTGACTAGCTGCCAGTTAAAACAGCTGGGATCATCACACGGGATGGCCTCCACCAGGTGAGGACAGTTCCCCTCGCCACCCGTGGGGTCATTAGTGATTGTACGTCGTCTGAACTTGAAACCTGCAAATAAACATGATGGAAAAAGTCTATCAATTGCCTCCATCCCTAGTGGTATTTGGACACTTTAGTCCACACTTTAAAATGTCACTGAATTAGGACAAAATTTGAAACTAAGTGGCATCAATGTCATTTTTTTCTGAGACATTTTCCCCAGTTCATATGAACCAATTCATCCTAAAAGGAGATTTTTGGAGGATGTGTGATCTTTCAGTAAAGTGATTTTTTAGGGTGGTTCCTACAAAACTCTCAAGAACGTATCCAATTCACATTTCAGTCCAAATTTAAAAGGAAAATAAATTATATTTTGCATAAAGTTTTTTTTATTACAATTAAGGACCCCCCATATTCTCATAACCATAAAGCAATAAAAATTCAGTACTGTTCAATATAGAAAAAACCCCCCAAAAAACTAGAATATATTAAATCACAAAGTATTTAATTACTTGTACTATTAAATAATGCGATTTAAAAAAAAAAAGAAGCAAATCACAGTTTTTTCTACTATAAATACATGAGAAATACATATAATATATAAGAAAATTTGGGGCAAATGTGCATAAAAAATATTGCTGCAATAGAAACATATATTATGGCATAAAAATGGGCCTGCTATTTAAACTTAGACTAAAATAAAAATAAAATATTAAAAAATAGGCCATGGGGCTTAATCTTTTTTTTTGGTTTATTGGTTTTGGGTGAAATATTATCTGGACATGTTCTTTTGTGAGATTTATTTAGATTAATAGAGGAAAAGTTCAGTAAATTCAAACTTTAATAGCCATAAGTCTATGTGTTTTTTGTTTTTCAGCCAAATTGACTTTCATCTAAGTTACACTTGATGGTCCACTTCAGACATTTCACTAACTATGAGTAACTTTGCTACTATATGTCAACTAACTCTCATTAGAGTATTAGTAGACTAGTAGACTGTTAGGTGTTAGTGTTCGGGTTAGTAGAATACTGTAAGTTGACATGTAGTTGCAAAGTTACATATAGTCAGTAGAATGTGTGTTGGGGAGCATTAAAATAACATGTTAACAGATATAAAGCAGACAGTCTACTAATACTCTAATGAAAGTTAGTTGAAATGGAGTTGCAAAGTTACTTATAGTTAGTAGAATGTCTAAAGTGGACCATCAAAATAAAATGTTACCTTCATCTAATATGGTTTTTGAGAGATTCACATGTTAGCTCTTGTACTAAGGTCTACCTTAGGTTCATCTGTGTGCATTGGGTATGTACTATTACAATTGAAACTTTGAGACATTTTTGTTGCACGATTGCTGCTGATATGCTCCAATGCAGCATCCTTGACCAATAATTTAAGATAATAGTGAAATCAAAAGGAAATATTGTATTCTGGCTCGATCTGAGTCTCCCAGACGATATTCAGCAAAACATAAACTGCAAAACAGCTCTTTATTGTCTCTCAGTATTCGACATGTAAACTCTTTTTCATGAATATATTATTGTTTCAGTCATGTTTACCTTTCTTCACGACCCGTTCATCACAATTCTCAAAGGTGCAGGGCCCCCAGGCGCCCCACGGGGACAGTTCACACTCCACAGGGCACGGGATGTGGCACAGCTGCGTGGTACTTGGAGACGTTCCCTTGCAGAGCCGAATGTCTACGGGTTGTGATGCTATAACGCAAACACACGCATTAAAACACTGCAATAAGACTCGCACATGGGGA
This sequence comes from Hypophthalmichthys molitrix, assembly GCA_037950675.1. Taxonomy (NCBI): domain Eukaryota; kingdom Metazoa; phylum Chordata; class Actinopteri; order Cypriniformes; family Xenocyprididae; genus Hypophthalmichthys; species Hypophthalmichthys molitrix. Next base: position 30,343,912 of record CM075507.1, on the reverse strand, counting down.
CGACACATGGTGGACAATTAGGTTTATGTAACTGCAGGAAACAACAAATGGCCACATTTAACACGCTCCGAAGAATATCCATTCCCAGTTGCATCTCAGCTAAGGAAAAACAGGAGAAAAACCAGAATTTCCACAGATTTAATTATAATTTAAATGCACAAAATTTTGTTTATTAAATATTTTGACTAATTTGATCATGTTTCCAGTTATCAACAATTCTAAAAATAAATAATAAAATGAAATAAAATAAAATAATTCTGAAAAATAATAATAATAAAAAATAATAAGAAAATGTTGTTTATTGATGCACTGGTCAATTTTGAGATTTTAGGCTATTTGGCTTTTCACAACATGTTGTTTCAGACCAGTGGAAAGAAAACATCTAAAATAGACTTAAGCGTTTATATTACTGCACTTCATCTATTCACATTTGTAGATTGCAAAGACTGCAGATTGCGGTTTTCTCATAATGAGTTTTTTCTCCTGTACTGAGGCAGAAATCTCCACTTCAGTAGAATTATGTCAACAAAATGAAACAATTTTGAACCTGGCTTTTTCCAATGTTTAGAGTTCTGGTCTGAACATTAGTGCACATTTAATTAGTTAATGCCTCGTATGCATATGTAACACTAATGTAATCAATCCATCATTGAAATATGGTGATATCTATTAGTTAATTTTTTACCCTATTCACCTTGGATGGATGGATGGATGGATGGGTGGAGGGATGGATGGAATGAGGGATGATGATAAAAGGGTGGATAGATATATAGATGGATGGATGGATGGATGGATGGGTGGAGGGATGGAGGGATGGATGGATGGAATGAGGGATGATGATAAAAGGGTGGATAGATATATAGATAGATGGATAGATATACAAATGGATGGATGGATGGATGGATGGAAGGATAATCAATCAATCAATCACTCACTCAATCAATCAATCCATGGGTGGAATGTGGTTATATCTATTCATTTTAACCCTATTCACCTGGGATTTCACCTGGGATAATCAATGTGAACCAAATCCGTAAATCCTGTCTGGACTCAGTGTGAAACTATAAAATCCAAACTCAAAACATAAACAACAGTGATGCATTAATGTTTTAACACAGGATTTTCCTGTCGGCTTGATGGGTGACAGGTGACATGAGTGCTGCGTTTGTATCAAAGCGAGGTAAACTCTTCTCGTGGAGCTCTCCCATACTGATATGTGGTGAGTTCTGCTCTCTAGAGATTTCTAAAACGAAATGTTCTCCACATGCACAGATTGTGAGCTAAAAAGTACAAGAAGATTGAGTGCGCCACAGACCTTCAAAAAAACTAAAATTGATTGAACTCTGGAAAATGAGCATGGGGAATAACAGTTCACCCCATTCAACTGTTCTAGTGCTGCATGTTCCCGAAATTAATAGAGAGACAGATTTCAGTGTAATGCACCATCATCTAAGTTAGCATAACACTGCACAGGTTGTCCTTGTTTATGTGCCAGATGGTCTAGACCTTCTGCGCAAACTTTCTGTCTAATCAAAGTTTGCGGTCTGTGCCTGCTTTGACAAACCCAGGTGGACAGGCTTAGCTTCAAGCATGAGAATGATTTGATATTCAGTAGCTGTTTGAAAATAGATGAAAAACCTGAGGTGGCCTTGCGATTTATTGATACCGTACAAAAGTTTGAGGTTGGTAAGATTAAAATATTTTTTTTTTTAAAGAAGTCTCTTCTGTTCACCAATGCTGCATTTTTTTTTATCAATAATACAGTAAAAACAGTAATAGTGTGAAATATTATTACCATTTAAAATAATTGTTTTCTATTTAAATATATTTTAAAATGTAATTTATTCCTGTGACGCAAAGCTGAATTTTCAGCATCATTACTCCAGTCTTCAGTGTCACATGATCCTTAAGAAATCATTCTAATATGCTGATTTGCTGCTCAAGAAACATTTCTTCTTATTATGAATGTTGAAAACATTGTGCTGCTTCCTATTTTTGACAAATTTGTAAGAATTCTTCGAATAGAAAGGTCAAAAGAACATACACCAATCAGGCATTACATTATGACCACCTTCCTAATATTGTGTTGGTCCCCTTTTTGCTGCCAAAACAGCCCTGATCCATCGAGGCATGGACTCCACTAGACCCCTGAAGGTGTGCTGTGGTATCTGGCACCAAGATGTTATCAGCAGATCCTTTAAGTCCTGTAAGTTGTGAGGTGGAGCCTCCATGGATCGGACTTGTTTGTTCAGCACATCCCACGGATAATCGATTGGATTGAGATCTGGGGAATTTGGAGGCCAAGTCAACACCTCAAACCATTCTTGAACCATTTTTGCTTTGTGGCAGGGCACATTAACCTGCTGAAATAGAACACAGCCACCAGGGAATACCGTTTCCATGAAAGGATGTACATGGTCTGCAACAATGCTTAGGTAGGTGGTACGTGTCAAAGTAACATCCACAAGGATGGCAGGACCCAAGGTTTCCCAGCAGAACATTGCCCAAAGCATCACGCTGCTTCTGCCGGCTTGCCTTCTTCCCATAGTGCATCCTGGCGCCATGTGGTCCCCAGGTAAGTGACACATACGCAGCCGGCCATCCACGTGATGTAAAAGAAATCGTGATTCATCAGACCAGGCCACCTTCTTCCATTGCTCCGTGGTCCAGTTCTGATGCTCACATGCCCACTGTTGGCTCTTTCGGCGCTGGACAGGGGTCAGCATGGGCACCCTGACTGGTCTGCAGCTATGCAGCTCCATACGCAACAAACTGTGATGCTCTGTGTATTCTGACACCTTTCAATCAGACCCAGCATTAACTTCTTGAGCAGTTTGAGCTACAGTAGCTCGTCTGTTGGATTGGACCACACGGGCCAGCCTTCACTCCCCACGTACAGCAATGAGTCTTGGCCGCCCATGACCCTGTCGCCGGTTCACCACTGTTCCTTCCTTGGACCACTTTTGATAGATACTGACCACTGCAGACCGGGAACACCCCACAAGAGCTGCAGTTTTGGAGATGCTCTGACCCAGTTGTCTAGCCATCACAATTTTGCCCTTATCAAATTCGCTCAAAACCTTTTTCCTGCTTTTAACACATCAACTTTGAGGTCAAAATGTTCACTTGCTGCCTAATATATCCCACCCACTAATAGGTGCCGTGATGAAGAGATAATCAGTGTCATAATCTCCTCTCAGTGGTCATAATGTTATGCTTGATCGGTAAATATTTAAAATGGAAATCTTTTGTAATATTATAAATATCTTTAATGTCACTGTTGATTAATTTAATGTGTTCTTGCTGAATAAAAGTATTAATTCTTTAAAAAAAATCTTACTGATCCCAAACTTTTGAACGGTATTGTACATATCATGTAAGCTCATGAAATCTAAGGTAGAACGGTCTAGTTTAAAAGGCCCTATTGCACTTACAAATACAAACAAAACACTTCTTAATTTCTTTTGAGGAAGAGCGTACAGTAAGGAGCTGTCAGCAGGACTGTCATTGGCAATCAATCTCTGTCACTTATCTAGTGCCCAGAGGAGAGCGTTGACTAAAACACAGGCTGTTGCATCAGTACATACGCTTGTAATGAGCTCTCTACGGACACAAACACTTACAAAAATATAGAAAGTAAACAGACTAAGCAAACAAAATCTGTAAACATGCCTCAGGCAAAGAGATTTGATCAAACAAAGACCATCATTTCAGATACAGAAATGAAAAGAAAGAGTAAAATAAAATAAAATTTAATTCAATAAATTTTTTTCAACTAAATGTCCATGTACTCCATCTGTGGCATGCTTTTGATAGTCACAATCAATTATTGTGCTTAAGTGTTGGTTATACTTTCAAAACAATATTGGTACATGAAAGATACCCAAAATATTCCTTTAAAAGGTGTTAAAAATCTTACCTGAGATCTCAAAGGTGATAGACAGGAGAGGAGGGACACTAGGCGTCTGGCCATTTGGAGACTGACCTTCTACAAAACACACAAACACCAACTCTAGCGAACTACTGCTAATAAGCATCATTCAGAAGGGACATATACAAATACTATAACTATGAGCTCTATACTGTGACTATTTACAGAATATTACAGCTCTAAAGGGATAATGCAAGGCATAAGCTGGTTAGCTTTAACTATCCTGAGCTGTGACATCAAATGCAGCAGATAAGGGAAAATATAAGCCCATTCAACCTTTTAAGAGCCTTCGAAAAAATACACTACAAATAAAATTATATCCATTTAATTACAATGCACAGCCACTTTTGAATGGTCATCAAAAAATATACTTTTTAGCAGCATAAAGGCATGGTTACGCTCAGGGGTTGCATTAGAAACAAAGATTTTCTGTCATTTGGATGGACTAGGTTGTAAATTTTCCATCATGCTCTACTCTTATCTGTCAGTAGAATATTAAAAAGTCTTGATTATCTCCTTAAATCCTCACTCACACCTCTGTCGATTTTTATCTTTATTTTCTCAATTTTTTTCATGAAATGCAATCGACCAGACAACTTATTTTTATATCTGTCAAAACAACAGAAAGCATTGTCTATTATCCATCAACTCCGTTTATGCCATTTATCAGAAGTGCCAAACAGCCCATGCCAAACTTTTTGGTTTCTGTCACATTTGGTTGAGTTCCCTTATAAAACAGACATTTTTTCAAAGCAGACTCCAAATCCAATCGAATGTCATGGCAGTTTATTCAGGGTACTAAGGCATCGCCTTCATTGACTTTCATTCAGACAGTAATGTGATAATGTGAGTTATAAGCCGGTTAGCTTTTACTTGTGCCCAAATCTCAGACAGTTAAAAGCAACAGGATTCCTCCTACGCTCTCAAAAATCAAGCTTCTTCAGTGGATTTTTGTAGCACCTAGCAAGGAATTCTCTTCTCATCAAGAACTATTTTCATTTTCTGCATTATATGGAACTCAAGGATTCTCTTATGACATTATATTAAACTTAAATATTCTCCTATAGCATCATATGGAACTTTAAACTGATTATATTTGTGAAATCAAATGTAACTTATTAAGATTCTCTTGTGAAGATTATTAAGATTCATTTATGGCATCATATGAAACTTACAACGATTGACTTATAGCTTCATATGGAAATTATAAAGATTTACTTATGGCATAAAATAAAAGCCTAAAGTATAACGATTCCCTTATAGCATCAAATGGAGCTTATAAAGATTCAAATGAAACTTATAAAGATTAAGTTATGGTATCATATGAAACTTACAGTATAAAGATTCTGTTATAGAATCAAATTTAACTAATAAAGATTCGCTTATGACATCATATGAAATGTATAAAAATTCTCTTTAATGGAATCAAATAGAACTTATAAAGATTCTCTTAGGGATTCAACTTGAACTTAAAAAGATTTACGTATGGCATTATATGAAACTTATAAAGATTTTCTTATGGAACCAAAAGGAACATCATTATTCTCTTTTGGAATCAAATTGAAGTAATAAAAAGTCACTTATGGCATCATATGAATCTTATAAAGATTCTAATATGGAATCAAATGGAACTTATAAATATTTGCTTATGGTATCAAATGAAACTTTTAAGGGTTCCTTTATGGAATCAAATTGTAAGAAAAGTTATCCTATGTCATTCGCTTTAAAATCCTTTTGGAAACTCTTGATTTTAAGACAGTGAGGCCACCTGTGGGAAATAACGTTCTGTTCGTGCTACGAGTGCAATGTTGTATTCTTAGAAGAAAATGTAAATGAGCATCACTTCCAGATAGATTTGATGAAGGTTTCATCACATCAAAGAATCTTGAAGCTGACAACATCCTCCCAGGGAGAGAACATCATGACTCCATCAGTTGACTAACGCTCCAGCACATTTTCCCTTCAACTTTCTGCACCGTCTGCGTTCATGTATCTGCTGTCAGCGGTGCAGATTACCCCCCAGTGAAGCGAGGCATCTCCTGCACCACGCTGATAAGGACACAGATTTCCCACCATACGCAGTTCCACCAGTGGCCTGTTTTAATAGCGGTTCTTTAACCAGAGCTTTTCATGCAGTCAGCGCTCATCTGCTCTAATGTGCGGGGACATGTGCATTACGATAAGTTTCAATGTGCTCACCATACAGTTCTGAGCATCAAAAGAGCGAGCAGGAGGGAGAGAGATAAAAAAAGGTATTTTCTATGAAGATGGGTGGGCCACTAATCAAGTGATGGTGTGTGTGTGTGGAGCATGCAAAGAAATGCTGATGCAATACGTACAACAGAGTAAGAGATTTACAAGCATATGCGCATGTGGGTGACGGACAGAGAAGGCAGGGAAAGAGAAAGAACATAAGAGATAGATCCATGTACTGTATTCTAGTATTTACATTGTTTTTAGTGGTATAAACATTTCTGCAATGCAACAAATAAATCACAAAATTTCATGTTTTTATAGTCATTTTACTAGTGACCTATTTTTGGAGGATGGACGGAAGGAAGGTAGGAAGGTCAGAAGGAAGGAATGAAAAAAGGAACAAAGGAAGGAAGTAAGGAAGGTAGGTCGGAAGGAAGGAATGAAGGAACAAAGGAATAAAGGAAGTCAGGAAGGTAGGTAGGTAGGAACTGAGGTCAGAAGGACGGACGGAATGAAGGAAGGAAGGCAGGCAGGAAGGAAATCAATGGATGAAGGCAGGGAAAGAGAGAGAACATAAGAGATAGATCCATGTACTGTATTCTAGTAATTGCATTGTTCTTAGAGTTTAGACAAACATTTTTGCAAAGCAACATGTGTGTTACAAAATTTTATGTTTTTATAGTAAATTTACTAGTGACCTATTTTTTGGAGGAAGAAAGAAAGAAAGAAAGAAAGAAAGGAAGGAAGGAAGGAAGGAAGGAAGGAAAGAAAGAAAGAAAGAAAGAAAGAAGGTAGGAAGGAAAGAAGGAAGGAAGGAAGGAAGGAAGGAAGGAAGGATGGATTTTTGGCAGCACTTTAGCGAAAGCCTCTCTTCTCATGAAGAACCATTTACATTATCAGCACCATATGATACTTATAAAAATTCCCTTATGGAATCAAATGGAAATGATAAAGATTCTCTAATAGATTCATAAAAACTTATGAAGATTTGTTCATGGCATCAAATAAAACAAATATATATATCTATATATATATATAATTTTATAATTTTGTGATTTATATGTTGCTTTGCAAAAAAAAAAAAAAAAAAAAAAAAAAAAAAATATATATATATATATATATATTTATTTATTTTTTTTTGCAAAGCAACATAAATCACAAAATTTAATGTTATAGTAAATGTTTTGCTAGTGACCAATTTTTGGATCGATCAATCAATCAATCAATCAATCAATATTGTTATTATTATTATTATTTATCACAGCTCAGGATAGTCAGTCTTCGCAGTTTTCACGGTTTGGGACTGAACACATTCTTGTTGTGCCATCAGCCAATCACAGATTTGTTCAGGTGACTGGCTCAAAAAAAAAGCTTTTGTATGTTTGTGAGTAAAAATGGGATACTTGTGTAATTTTACACTGTCAAATAGAAGCCTGTACCTTGTTTGTCTTTGTTGTTACTGATGTAACTGAGAAGTTCTGCATTGGCCTGGACGCAGTACACTTCCCTGCTCTGCACACCTCCACCACACAGTCCAGTCTGATTCCCGCGCCGCCGGTCCTGCTGGCTGAGCAGCGCGTCAACGCGACATTCACTCCATTCTGTGGTCCTCCAGGCATAACTAAAATTAACATGAAAAACATTAGACAGGCTATTATGTCCTAAATTGTGCTTTGGGTCACACATACTGTGTCTGTAATAAATCTTCACCAAAAAACAATGTTCATACATTTGGGTTATGAGTCACTGTCATGTACTGTAGCAAGAGACTACAAGAGACAAATGATAAACAAAGAGCCTCCAAACAAATGGTTGAATGCTTAAATCTTGGAAGAATTTGATAAGACTTGCAGCAGTGTTAAGTAAAGTAAACACTTTACTTAACTTTTAGCAGTTAAGTTCATTTTCAGTAATTGAAATAAAACAGAAATAAAATATAAATAGCAGATGAAAAACCTGAATTAAAAAAAAATCAAATTCAGGAATTTAACTGGAATATAAAAGCATTTGGAAAGGCAAATGCTTTTTTTGCTGTCTTAGAGAAAAAAATTGAGATATTAAACAGATGTCATTTGTGGTTTCTCTTTCCTACTTTCATAATAGTGCGAAACAGAACTGCAAAACATTATCTTTTCGAGCTACCTATTCACAATACGTGGGAGACTCAGAAAGCACTGTGTGTCCTGTGACGACGTCCCAGTGTGGGCCATCTGTGAGAAAACGAGATTAGAGCAGCGTCACCGAGCTCTTAAGATCATTTCCATTTGTCAGTGCATTTCTCTTGGCTCGGGACCACAGACCAGCCCGATCCATCTCACCCCGTTTCCATATGCTCATGTGCTGACTCTCACTGGCACCGCCGCTCACGCAGAGCACGGGTCAACCGCCTCCCGACAGGGCCTCCTGCTCCACGCCGGCATTTTCTCCATGAAGAGCATGAAAGCATTACAGTTGGCCATGCTGAGAAGTGACTGCTGTTTTTAGTGCTTGTTTCATGTACATGCCCGTAGGATAGGAAAATCCCACATGAGATCTCTTTAATATCTCAATTGCGTCTCCTTGATGGCAGAGATTAAATTGATTGCAAATTAGCTTAAAATAATATTTTTCAGTTACACAATTCTCTTGCTTCTCAGATTCTCCTCCAGAGAAAAAGACAATATTCCTCTAGAGAACTGTGCTCAGATTTGCCAAGATGCCAAAGTCAAAGATTTTAATGTGAGCTCAAACATTTCTCATCAAATTCTATCAGACCAAATGATCTGTGCTTCTATTCACATTCATTCTCAACCCAAGCTCATTGGAGAAATGTGCCTTTGGCGACTTTTCTGCATAATGATGTTATGAGCGAATTCCAATCGGAAGTGAGAATCCCTATGCCCTACTCACTCCAAAGGGAAGAGCATTTGAAGTGGGGACTTAGGAGGGAGCAGGGCACTTGCGTGTCATAATGGAGCAATGAAAGGCAATGTAATTTCCTCATTATCTTCAACTGAAATGTTACCATGACAATGCAGCGTGGCGTCCATCACATCATTAGATGTGCTTCTGCATTATATATGCATGTGTGAATGCATTCCTCTGCTCTCAATTTTAAAACTTGCCGTCTCTTCTTTGGACGCTACATGTTGTTATACACTGCCCGGCCAAAAAAAAAAGTCTGTTTGGATTTTAATAGGCAAATACTTAAGAGTCTATGGATGGATCATTATTACAGTGATTATTATTTTTCTAGCATATTATATGTTTGGCAACGGCTCTTTTAACCCTTAAAGATGGAGTGTGTATTTCTTAAACAACCATGTATTAAGATGTATCATGGCCATATTCCAGGATGACAATGTCAAGATTCATCAGGCTCAAATTGTGAAAGAATTGTTGGGAGGGAGCATGAAGAATCATTTTCACACATGACATGTAAGAACGTAAGCGAGTAAATACAGGAGAATTATGGCAAAGTCATTTCAAAGTGCCACACTTTCTGCTGACAACAGGTGGCCCTTTGACCATAACTGAATATTGCCATGCCAGGACTCTTATCACACATGTGAAGTTTGGGGCACATCGGACATTGTATGCCTGAGATACAACAGCTTCTTTTTTCATGGTGAAACATCAGAATTTGTCAGGCTGCCACGGACACGCCCTTCACCGAAAACTCAAGATCTTTGCAATTTAACGTCCCTAAATTCTTAAGATTAGATTGACCATGTATGATGTCGTTCTGGTTAAATCTCTATGAGGAGTTAATCACAGTGCAAAACATGTCATTTCCTGTTGCCCGCAGGTGGCGCTATGACTGTAAATGAATATTGCCATGTAGATGTCTTCAGGCCAGGACTCTAATAAAACGTGACGTTTGGGGCAGGTCCGACATTGTATGCCTGAGTTACAACAACTTCCTGTTTCATGGTGAAAAATCGAACTTTGATAGGCCGCCACAGAAACGCCCTTCAGGGAAAACTCTAGTCAAGATCTTCACAATTTAATGTTGCCAAGGTCTTAAGATTAGACTGACCAAATATGATGTTGATCTAATTAAATCTCTAGGAAGAGTTCGTTAAAGTACAACGTCTGGAAATGGCAAAAACTGGAAAAAGTTTGCAGAGAAAATTCAAAATATCTCACTTCCTGTTGGGTTTTCAGATTTTGCATCCACTGACTTTTTTGTAGGTATTGGGCTGTTACATGTGTCAGCCGAATTTCATACCTGTACGTAAAACGTAGCGCGAAGGGCGCTTAATTGACATTTTTAAGGGTGGCGCTATCGAGCCATTTTGGCACACCTAATTCTGAAACCCATTTCAGACATACATTTTCACCACTTCTGATGCGTGTGCAAAGTTTCATGAGTTTTCGAGCATGTTTAGGCCCTCAAAAATGCGATTCATTTCGGAGAAGAAGAATAGTTGACTGAACAATTACACTAGGGTCCTCACACCATCAGTGCTTGGGCCCTAATGATTCTGTTTATATGTTAACTTGAACTCTCCCACCATCTAGCTTAAAAAATTAATTGCAGGGATTCGCCACCCTAGGTCACCATAAACGATAAAGTTGCATTCACATCATGTCGTAATTCCCGTAATTATAAGATTTCAACTTGTGAAAAGTGTTCACGTCTTTGTAACATGGGATTTTACTGAGAAATCCTACTTGTATCACCTGACAGCTGCAGATTCATTTAGCCGTTGTAGCCAAAGAAACGCATAATTCTCAGTCTAGAGACGTGAACAGGTCCAAGTAGAACGTCACGTGTTGTCACCTTGAAATTAAGGTAATTACGACATGGTGTGAACACAGCATGAAATCACTTCCTTGAATTGACTATTGCATGTACCCTTTGGACTTGTGGAAGGGCCCTTCCTGAAGGGATTCAGTTGTTCACTTTTGTTTGGAACACTCTTACAAATGGCGTCCCCTTTCCGGAGTTCCTTTCAAGGAAGTGAAAACCACGCTTTGAATTCGCCCTATATTGCATAATTTGTGACACTTTCAAAGTAACATGTCAAGTGAGTGCTGCTATAGTGCGTTCAGTTTTATCTAAAACAGATGAATACAAATCTGGCATCATTTTATTACACGGGTTGTTGTACATATCAAGGAAATTAAATGTCAGGTAAATTTACTAAGCACCACGATACTTACAACAACCAATGCACTAAAACATTGTCAGATTCATGTTCATAATTAAAATAAAGCGCCACTCACTGGACATTTCACTTTAAAAGTGTCACAAATCATGCAAGACACAATGTAATATCATTTTGAAATGTTCAGAAATGTTGCCACAGGCATGTCTTTCCAACGAGTCTGGGTTGCAAACATGAAATAAAAATGGATTTTCTGAAGCGGCTGAGCCATTTTAGCTTGCTTCAACAAGTCTTTGAGTTCTTTTATCATGCTCATGTCAGAGAGCGCTGCATCACCAGTGCACTGCTGTACCAGGTGAGGTACTGAGTAAGTTTACTATGTTAGAAAAGCCATACATATGGAGCTGGTTATGTGATGCCAAAATGTATTAGTTTACAAATCATGCACTGGTAAAAGTTACAGTATATACCATAATTTGTGTGAATAAGATTACAAGTTGTTGGTGTTTTACTCCTGTTCATTCCAGCTGTAAACTGCAGTGAATTGTATAAAAGGTTTTTAGAGTTTTGCAAAAATGTACGTAGAGGCATGATTTTTCAATGAGCCTATGTATTTTATTCCTCTGTACTTTTACTGTATGTCAATAATTGTCATTTGTTACTACTCTGATTTTTCCAAAGGAGAAACATCTTGAAACTTCAATGACAGACTCACTAGGAACCACATTAAATCTTTTGAGCTACGAAAGAGCAACTCTAGCAACAATGTTTCCTTTGGGTTGACACATAATGAGATATGACAAAATGACATCAATTTGTTGCCGTATATCACATCATATCATCACTGATTATGATGCGATGCATTTTCACAGACACAAAACCATCTAAATGAAAACCTTTGATCCCAAGCAGTGATAGGAGAGCACACTGATGCTGGCTGTCATGTCTAAATAAGAAAATGTTATATTTGCAATTCAAAAGCACTCATACTGACTGTTGCATAAAGATATCACAGGATCAACAATATGGATTTTTTCCTGCTGACCCTGTTGAGCCAGTGGTACTAGCAGTTTTTTACATGCCCTGCCAATGTTTTTACTGGGCCAGAGGCAGTAATGAATAACAAAATAGCATATACATGTTTTTATATCAGTCCATCTCTGCATATGCTGTAAGTTTCTAGCAAAAGTTGACAAGTTGTGTGTGTGTGTGTGTGTGGGGAGGGAGTGTAAAAAAGCTAGTCGACTAACTGCTTTTACTGGAGACTGCAGGCGTATGCAAAGATGGACAGGTGCAAAACATTATACACTGACAGCTATTATTGTAAATCCACTTAATTATGCGTTGTCAACAGTCTGTAATGAAACTGAGGAGAAAAAAATGGTATGAGATCTATGCTGTCACATCAGTTCTTACAGAATACAGCATCAATTATGTATATACACTATCGTTCAAAAGTTTGGGGTTAGTAACATTTTTAAAATGTTATATACAAGGAACAGGACTGTAAAATAAAGTGCTACCGAGAACACAGTACTAGCATGTCCATGGTACTTACGCAGCGCAGGGCTGCACCCTGTTTCCTTCAGGTTCACAGGTCTGACTTTCCTCCAGGTTGGGGCACTCGGACCCTCCTCCAGTAGGAAGCCGTACCAGCTGTCTGCTGCGGGAGCGTGTGCCCTGAGGAACAATGGGGTCAGAGCAGGTCTTGGTGCAGGAGCCCCACATGCTCCATTCACTGACCACACAGTCTTTAGGCATCAGGCAGGACTGGTAAGTCTCCGGAAGACTCCAGTGGGGACACTGGCTGATACAGGACAGAGGGGTAGAAAGACTGGTCAGTCAAAATGATAAGACAATAATTATTTTACAGTTAAGAAGTACACATTTCAATGGAATTAAAACCTTTATACTCAAATTAGAGAATTATACCAAAATAAATGACAAAAATATAAATATTATAATATGCATATTATATATTACAATATATAATATATTTTTAAAATTTTTGATTTAATAATAAAATACGTTAGATTAAAAAAAAATCCATAACAAATAATATATTATTAAATGTCTTGACATGTCTGGGGGAAATAAAAATAAATTAATAAATAAAATAAAATAAAATAAATAGTTCAGGGGTTCAACCGACAAATAAAAAGCCTGGAATCCCTGATATCATCACTGTACTATAGTACCACAACAAGTATCTTTGAATACTTTAATAACATGTTTTTGTTAAGTTAACTCAATTTGCAGTTGAACAGCTTTTGTAACTGTTTCAGTGGCCTGTAACTTAATGCTGAGCAGTGTAAATGCAGCAATTTCTCCTGGTCTCTTATTTTCTCAGTAAGCAATACAGCTGACGAGCTATTACAGCTAATTACAGGCTGCTTCCTTTCCAGTGTAGCTTCATTTAGCAACCGCTCATTTAGGTGCCGCGGCTGCCAAACTCACCTCAGGGCAGCACGGACTCTTAAACACATAAACTTCAAAGCTGGCACTGTTTTCCACCCACTTTAAACCCAGATTAAGATGTCTCGAAATCATTTAAAAATCTGGCAACATAATGACACCATATTGCAGCACAATAACTTCCTGAGGTATAAAACCAATAGTAGCCATAGGTAAACTGTATTTGGCAGAAATGGAGAGTATGCCAGTCTGTGGCTGGAATAGCGACTGTGTGCTGTAAAACAAATGGGGCTACTGTCAAAACTGTCACTAGGGTTGGGCGAAAATTAATTCATAATTAATTAACAAGGAAGAATGATAGTTAATAAATTTAATCTGTATTCACCAATACAACAATAAATGCCTGAAATTATGGAAGCTTGTTTCCATCACTAAATAAAAAATTAAATAAGGTAATTGCGACTTTTTATCTCACAACTCTGACTTTTTTTCTCAGAATTGCAAGATATAAATGCAATTGTGACTTTATAATACGAAATTCTGACCTTATAACATGCAATTCTGACTTTATAACACGCAGTTCTGACCTTATATCACACAATTCTGACTTTATTACTCGCAATTCTGACTCTATATCACGCAATTCTGACTTTATATCACGCAATTCTGACCTTATATCACGCAATTCTGACCTTATAACTCGCAATTCTGACATTATATCATGCAATTCTGAGTTTATAACTTGCAATTCTGACTTTATATCACACAATTCTGACATTATATCATGCAATTCTGACTTTATATCATGCAATTCTGACATTATAACACGCAATTCTGACCTCATATCACACAATTCTGACTTTATAACTCACAATTCCGACTTTTTAACTTGCAATTCTGACATTATATCATGCAATTCTGAGTTTATAACTCGCAATTCTGACTTTATAACTCGCAATTCTGACCTTACATCACACATTTTTTACTTTATAACACAATTCTGACCTTGTATCACACAATTCTCACAATTCTGACCTTATATCACGTAATTCTGACTTTATAATTCACAATTCTGACCTTACATCACACAATTCTGACTTTATAACTTGCAATTGTGAGTTTATATCTCGTAATTCTAAGAAAAGAGCCGAGATAAAAAGTGACAATTACCTTTTTTATTTTTTATTTCATGGTGGAAACAAGCTTCTATATGAAATAAACAGCCTAAATATGTTGATAAAATATAGTTATATTTTAAAACTTTTAATTGTTATAATATAAGAAATACAGCACACACAGACTTCTGATCTGAGAACATTTTTGAGTAATGATGCAAATGAATCACTGAATCAGTCTCGAATCAACTGTTGACAGTTTGAACTGATGAACGGACATGAATCAAACTTACCAACTCTCAACACCATGTCTGCTCAAGAAGTTTAAATTAATAAAGCTAAGCTTGCAAACCATTTTATCTTAAATTTATAACAAGATATTCAACAAGAAAAAAAAAAGGGCTGTATTTGAGTTTTCTTGAGCATCAAATTTGTATCAATCAAACTGTGTTGATCTGCTAAAATGCGCATTGCTGCCCTTCCCAATATTACTAATATGCGTTGTTTATATACACAGGGTAGCACATTTTTGGTGAGCTGTTGTTTATAGCTTGTTGATGGAATGAGGACACCTTCATTTCCATTTAAATGAGAATGATGTTTCTCCCTTAATGTAAGAATAACTCAATTGTGGGAATTCAGGAGAACCTCGTTGCACCAGCAGGAGTATTATAAAGAAGTCCATCAAATCCTAAATAAAATTAGCAGGAAATTCTAAATTGAACAATGCGAGAGTATGCATAACATTTTGGCAACATTGAACAAAGGTATATGATGTACAGTCTTAGAGTGTTTGTCTAAAGTCACACACACAAAGAGCTAGTACAACACATGAGATGTCTTGCAAGATATTACACCAAGAACTGTTGGGTTTACTATACTGACAAAAGCAAAATAATGAATTGCTTTATCCTCACTGTTGGCTATTCAACTGTTTCCGTAAACTTAACATTACCTGGAGAAACCTCAGGCTGAAACACTCTGAATGTTTTTCTTTCAACTCTTCCCATGTTCCTGAGCTTGAGCAAATATCAAAGGCCAACACTGTACGCCTGAGATACACAACCTATAAGGCTGCACCAAAACTTTTTAAATAACTACAAAACTCTTGAACATTTAATACTCGGCTGAAAGTGCTGGCATAGACTCCTGCCGTGTCACACAATCTGCTGCTGGGGAATATGCAGTTTTCATTTCCACAGTTGAAAATAGACATCAAGCGTGGGAGTGCTTTGACAGCACAGCGGAGACCCAGACGAGTCACGTAGCCGTCATCCTCTTACTGTCAGCGGCTGATGGAGTGCAGAAATATGCCGGAATCCCGAGTTTTAGGACTCATTTAACTGCTATTAGCCTGAGAACTATTAGCGCTACAACAAAAGAGATGCAGCTCAAGAGAAAGTGATGCGTAATGGATTCCCTTTTCATGTAGACATAAAAATGACCAGTGTTTGTTTAATATTAATGGACATGCTGTAGATTGAGAAAGCCTCAAGCATAATATAAGCACATAAGTTGCTTATAAGAATCGACCACCCTTATTAGACACCATATAAAAATTGATGTCAAGGTCAATGCCATAAGAGTGTGTCCATGGAAAACTAAATTGTGGTGTAACTATCAAGTAATATTTTCTAACACCTTGGATACATGCGAGTATGAAAATATCTATACTTTAAATATCTATTCAAACCAAACCTTGGATACATGCGAGTATGAAAATATCTATAATTTAAATATCTATTCAAATCAAACAATTATCAATTATTATTTTAAAAAAAATATTTAGAAAATAAATAAAAAATAATTAATATTAATTAATATCAAATTAATTATATTGAGTTGCACCACAAGACATTTTACAACATGAACTAATGAAAATAAAATATTTAAATAAATATTACTAATTAAGAAATTGCAAACATGCTCATCATAGAAAATGTGTTTTGAATACATTAATATCAATGACAATTATTATTATTAATACTAATAATTAAAATAAGGTATTAATACACTGTAAAACCGAACAGTGAAATTAAATGAAATGAGTTTGTTTCACTCAAATAATAATGAAAGTTCATTGTACTTAATAGAAAAAAAGTTGCGTAAACTCAAAATTTGATTGTATTAAGCTGAACTTAATACGACTGAGTTGCAGCAGATTTCTTATTCCCAGCATGCTTTGTGTCAGACTGTATAAGGAAAATAAATGTTGCAACAAAGTGTTATTTTGTGTGTTTTTGCACAAGATTAACATAGGGAGACATAAGCTGGTGTTTAATAATGTATTATGTTGGAATTTACAGGGGATTCTGTTATTTTAGTTTTGTAGGGTTATTATTGTGGTGAAGAGTAGAGCCTGTGGTTAGGTTGAGGATGGGCTGCAAAACCTTTAAGACCAAATATATAGTATGTTGTTTGATTATATACATGCAAATATATAATGATAGTCTCTTTGATTGTTATAATATCATGTGTTATTTATTTATCTATCATTTAACCATGAAGATCTGAATGTGATGTTTATGTAAATGAACTGTATGTAATTAACATTATGATGAGTTGGTTGAGGCTGAGAACTGTGGGAGTGAAGGGATGCCGGTGATGTGATTGTTAATGAGAGACACCTGTGCAGCACACTGGCCTTGCTCCGCTTCTACGGCTTTCGGCCCCGTCCCACTTGTTACAAAAGTTCTACTAACTTAATAAAATGAGTTAGTTTACTTAAATGTTTTGAGTATTCTGAACTTATTGAGTTTTAACTCTTAACTTTACCAAAGTTAACTTTAACACTTAACTTATTTACCAAAGTGTCAGTTTTTCAAACAAAATTTATATGTATATGTATATATATATATATTATATAAATGAGTTAACATTATGATGAGGGGAGACATTAGTCATTTCATGTCATTTCATTATTTTACGATTATATGGTACTGAACGGACTGCACTTCAATCCCACACAACCTCATTTTTATTCATGACAAAATAAGTCTACCAAATCTTTAATTCTAATGGGAAAAGTCACTAACCTGAGTGATACCGTACTTCCGTTTCGATGTACACAAACCACTTGCCGAGACTGGTACCCTACTTCGATATTCCAGAGGTCATCCTCTAGTCGATTCAGCCTGTTGCGGTTCCTTTTGTTCTTGATAAGCTCACGCATCTCGGGGTCTCTGTTTCCTTTCCTCTCTTTGCCTTTCCGCCGCCGGGCTTGGCGTACAGTGCGTGCAGGGGCGGCAGAGGAGGTCGGCTCCGGTGGTGGTAAAGAAGGCAGCTTGCACTCGCTCCAGCCGCCCACTCTCAGATTGAACACCGTCTCTCTGCCCTCGCAGGCCCTTGGCGCACACGTCTGGAACTCGGTCAGATTGGGGCAAGGAAGCCCACCGAAAAGCGGCGGTGCCACTACGGAACGGACACGGTTCTGCAGGCCCAGCCCGCAGGTCTTGGAGCACGTGGTCCAGGGGGTGAACTCGGTCACCACACAGTCTTGAGGGCAGGGAATGAGACAGGCTTGTTCCTGCCGGGGTTTGGGCTCAAAGTACTCACAGATGGCGTCGTCAGCCGCCGAGCCATCCGCCCTGAGCGCACAGTTCACCTCCCGCGTCTGGATGCCCTCTTCTCCCTGCAAGCAAACACCTGTGCGGCCAGTCCGCAGTGATATGGGAACGCACTGGTTCCAATCGCCTAGTCGCCAGTCGTACAGGTCCTTGTGCCAGTCGCAGACGCGGAAGCAGCTCTGCTGGTTGGCTGGCCGTGTGGCCTGAAGGCAGTTTGTGTGAAGGGTCGTCCAGCCTTCCACATGAGCGCACCACACCGCTCGACTCTGACTCCCGCCTGGACCACACTCGCTGCCCATACATCTTCCCCATGGACCTGAGAAAGACACCATATGAATTAGTGGAAATTATAAAGCAAACGCAACATAATTATGCCGCCTCATAATATACATGTCGTTATCCTGTAAATGCAAGAAACGTCTTACATTTATATTCAATTACACGCAGTTATCCCTTCACAGTTACCACTTTCATAAAATACTTGAAAAACATGTTGACTTTTAAACCTGAATTTACAGGTATTTCAGCAAAAGGGATATTTTTGCACTAAATATTAATTGTCTCCCTCTCTAATGCGTCCCGTCTGTTTGATTTCAGTAAAGTTTGTAGTTTAACACAGACTGTCAGGACGAGCCTTCATGCAAAATGGAATTTGTAACACTTACAGATAAGGATATGCCAGTAAAATGAAAGTTTTGCACTGAGGAAACATATCACACATTAAACAGCCCATGCATCTGTCAAATCGCGCCTGACGGACAGGACAAGCCATGTCAAACATTACGCTAAATGCATTAGCTTGAAGCTTAAAGTAAGAATTCTCATGTTTTGGGCAGCTTGGATCACGTACCTTTCCCGCAGCAGCTCACTCCGTTTCCTTCACTATTTTTAGATGCATTTTGTCCATAGAAACGCGTTATTCAGTGCTGTAATTTGCGACTGGTGGAAGGTTTATGTACACGGTGGGCAGACACGACTAATCGATAATGACATTCGTTGTCGACAATTTTCATTATGGATTATTATAGATTTTATCGATTAATTGTTGCAGCCCTAAAAAGCATACATTAAAATAGATAGATTAATAAAAAAAATCTATATTTATGTGTTATAGTTTTTATGCTTAAGACTACCACTTCGTTAGCTTAGCAACATGCTAACGTACACACACACGTGCTGCGTCCCAATTCGTCTACTTATACTATGCCCTAAAAGTATGTACTGTTTTTGTGAATGAAAAGTACATACTTTTGAGTGTGTAGCAGAAGAGTATGCAAGCGTTGGGACATACTACTTCGTCATAATTGCGTCCTTAACAGACGTTCTGTCGATTAGTTACGCAACCTGTAACCGGTTAAATTGCCCTGTCAATTATTTTGTCACAGTTAAAATCCTCCACATACAATTCAATTTAATTTCCAACCATTTCAGAGAGAAATGTAGTCACACGTTGATCTGTCAGTCATGGGTCTTTCATGCGGAAAACTCTCCTTGTGTTTACATAATGATGCATTTAAAAGTTAATGACCAAATGCATCGTTATAAAAGTTCACAATGCTGTTGCAGATGAAATATAATATGGATAACATTTAATAAATATCTTTTTGTCAGGTTAGATACTGATTATTATTATTAATCACTCAAACCTTTATCTTAACCGCTCTGGGGTGCGTTTCCCGTACAACGATGTAACTCGCTGCTGAACTTCCATAGTACGATGCATCGTTGAACAAATCAACTAGCTAGTCATGACTGTTTCCCAAAACTGTATTGTCACAAACCTGTCAACCACGTTGTTGAATGACGTCACGCAGGTGGTGAGTAATAACTTTTTTAAATGAATCCATTTGAGATCGAATTAATGCTAGATTTTTTGCTATAAATTATGGACATGGCATTAGAGGACTAATTCTCATTTTCCTCAGTTATTTTGCTTTATTTCCAGATTAAATCAAATGCTTGTTCTTACGTACTAGAGCACGTACGCACATGCGCACTCTCCAAAAACTGATTTAAATCTCTTGACAAACTAAAATATATAAATGACATTTGTATATATTCTAAATAATAGATATACATTGTACTTAATGTCAGCTTGCTTATTTTGCTCAAGATAATGATTTATTAAGTCCACATGTCATATAAACAAGAAACTATGCTTCTAACTACAGCTCGTGAGCTGTCGTTCCAACCACACAAGTTTGCGATGCAGTTTGCGAATGTTCGTTTGAACTATGGTTTCGGGAAAAACCAAATTGTTGAACTATGTAAGTAACGACGGAACTTGCGATGTTAGTTGGCTAATGATGCTTTTGGGAAACACACCCCTGCTTGGTCTTGACATCCATCATGTTTGTAGTTTTTTTTTTTAACACTTTTTATTTGTATTTGTAGTTCTAATCGAATTCTCTTCCACAGTGCAATGTGTTATGGGCAATATTAGCCATTAAGAGTGTGCACGGATCTGCACTTCGGATTCTAACCGGAAAAAGTAGACCATCCGGGTATCTTTGGAATACTCATTTCAACATACTATGATTTGGAACACACTAATTCTAATTTCGAATACTATTTAGGACGGATCGTATGCGAATTGGGACGCAGCAACACACTGCAAACCTGGACACACACCCAGAGCAGTGGGCAGCCATTTTGCAGCCAAGGGCACAACAGTCATTTCCTGCCAGTATTGAGACTCGAACCCACAACCTTCCACGACTGCCCCCATGCTGCCTTAGAAGCAACAGGCAGGTGGCCTATGAGTGTTGGAACGTAGCCACTGTGTCAGGTTTACACACTTTGAAATCTGAATAGGTTAACTTTTGTACCTGACTAATCCTTAAGGTAATAATCTAAATGTTTTGGCCTAATTAAACTATTTGACTGTGAAGCAATTAGACAGTCAAAATTAGTTAATCAGTACCTACTGCTACTGCTGACAGCACGGCAGTTATGAACATCAACCTCTAAATGGAGAATGAGAAGAGAAGCAGCAGCAAGAGCCTTCCAGGCTCTAATTTTTGGATAACAACAAATGCAATAAGTGATGGAATTATTACCAAACATACTAAACAGAATGTGATCTTAAAGAACAAATGCTAACCATCAGGCAAAAATAGGTCCAATGGGTTATGCATCAAGGTATTATTTTGGGTTGATATTTTTAACATGCTCAAGTTCACATTTGAGGCTGGACTATTAATTTTTAGAATGTATAGTAATGTTAGACCTTAATTAAGAAAATATTTAAGAATTGATGTAGCTGTAAGAATCAGTAAGAGCTGAAGTCAAAGTGAGTTTCTAAATAATCCCTTTTCTACTTTTAATCACAACTGGAACTTTTTCTATCAGTATTCCCTTTATCATGGTAACCACAGTTGAAAACAAACCTAAGTTTAGTGCAATTAAAGAGTAATTAAATTAATTTTCCCTCCAAAAGCTTTCAGAATCTCTTTTTTATTTTTTATGACAGTTGTGACGAATATCAATTTCCCAGTTTTATTGCTGTGATAATAAATGGAATGAAAGCAAATGAAAGTGAATTATACAGTTTTGGCCAATGTCTCAAGATTTTTTTTTTTCAGCTTAAACCAAAAATTCAACATAGACAGCAAAGCATGATAAATAGAGATCTGTAAAGACAAGAAGAACTGTGATTGTGCGTCAGGGGCTCAATCTCACAGGCACATTAGAAAATGAGGCTTTATTACCATTAATTTTCACTGTATTACATTAGCTGTGTCACCATAACCGAGTTTCCATCTCACATTCAGCACCTCCTGCATGATAAATAGTCGCCCCTGTAATGAGGCCCAATAATACTCCATCTGAGAGGGTTTTTGCTGCAAACGCGGCCCATCAGGTCTCATCGTGTTAAACAAGAGCAGGGGAAATGGAGCTTTTGTAAAGCACAGTATAAAAAGTATTTGACAAGATTTTTACATTTTCCAATACTAGTGTACTGCTATGCAGTTACTTACAAGCTCAAGTCAAAGTCGCTGGTTATCTGTTTTTTGCCAGTTTTATCACCTGTCAGGTAAAATTTGTAAGTGTGATTATTAAAGTAATAGCAGACCTCTCCACATTGCAATTTAACGGTATCATTAGTTCCCATTGGAAAAATTATTAAAAGAAAAAGACTGGCTTAACAAACACCACTAATAACACTTCATTATGGATTTGAAAGGCAAGGAGAACATCACAACAGTTAACTAAAACTATTGAAAAAATATATGGTTTAAATAAAATAAAATAAATCATAAATAAGTGAAATAAAATGAAAAACTTAAATTACTAAAATTACTTATTTAAAAAACTATAATAAAAATATAAGAAATATAAAAAACTAAAATAATAATGTGAGATGTAGCTACAGAAAATTACTAAAACTTACTTTAAAAACTAAGTTAAATTAAAATAATATAAAAGTATATGACAACATACTTTTATATTATATATATATAATATACAATATACTGACAATATAAAAGTATTATTCTAATATTATAGTAAAAAATATATTATTTTTATAATATAATAATATTAAATTATTAATATTATTCTAATCTAAAAATATTAATAAATGCTATAATAGATAATAAATAAATACTATTTAATATGCTAGATAATAAACGCTGTATATTTTTCAAAACCTAGTGAGTTGCCTCAATAGATAGCATTGGCATTACAAGAGCACTATAAGCAACAAATTATGTTGCCTTCAAAGACACCTTGATCTGATCTTGATTTGAAGCTAATTTCATCCCAGAATGCACTGCAACAAGCACCATGAAATCATCATGTGTTGGAGTCAAAAGAAATGCATTTAACACTGAAAAATACTGAACACAGTTAAATGTAAAAAAAATTGAATATTTTATTCAGTATTTGTGTGACTAGAGCAAGACAGGGTTTTAGTGGTAAAAATCCCACTTATTTTCTCCATAAAGAAACATCTAAACTTGTAAAGAAAGTTCAATCATGAACCAGTTTTGAATGAAGAAAATTGGGCAGTCACTGTTGTATTGTAATCTACTGCAAGATGAGTTTCTCAGAGTTCTATTTGTGCTGCGTCTGAAAGTTTCTCTAATCATGTAGAGCGTTTCAAATCGGTCACTATGTGGTTTCACTACAGTTGGCACGTTGCCTTAGAAGGTAGCCATCTCTAAACAGCAAGGTAGCTCACTAGGTTTAGGAAGAGAACTACAGTGGTGTATGCAGAGTCAAAATGAACATTTAATATAATTTATTGCAAATATACCAGCAAACACTGTTCATAAAGCTACAGAGAGAGAGATATCGCAGCATACTGTACATTTCTCCAGTTATGCCACAGACTTAATGACAGCGTGATGTGCTTCCTCCAACGGTGGGAGGGAGCAGAACTACTGTGGCTTCCTAAGGCTAATCGTCTTTGGGAAAAGCAAGAATAAACACAATCCCTATACAATTGTTTCCTGAAAACAACAAAAGATTTCTCCTTTGTGTCTCTCAACTCCCCCACAGGTTTATAAAGAGGATTTTGAGACTGGTGGTCTGCTAACGGGAAGAGGTGTGAGATGAAAAGCTCTCTGAAATATGCAAAATTAAAGGTGCAGTAAGCAATTTTTAAA
Source organism: Hypophthalmichthys molitrix (assembly GCA_037950675.1). Classification (NCBI taxonomy): domain Eukaryota; kingdom Metazoa; phylum Chordata; class Actinopteri; order Cypriniformes; family Xenocyprididae; genus Hypophthalmichthys; species Hypophthalmichthys molitrix. The sequence goes on along the minus strand of CM075507.1, from coordinate 30,319,984 downwards.
AATAGCATGCATAAAATTTGCTCAACCTGAAATTGGTGTCTTGTGAAAACCCTTCTATGTGACTGATCTAGACTCCACAAACTATAAAAGTTAGGAAGAAAAAAGGGTTTTGCCCTAAAAAAAAAAAAAGCAGGTGTAATTAAATTAACAAAATGTATGGGATCATTTAAAGCACCTTTAACCCTGTAAAGCCTGACATATGAAATAATAGTCAGAGAAATATATATAACTTTTTTTAATGGAACAGTTTATTGAACCTTTAGACAAAATTTTAAAAAAGTTTGCACTTTTTTTAAATCTTTTTTTTTATCATATCATATTTGATGCATCAGGCTTTTATGGCTCATATAGTATGATATAGTGAGAATATGGAGAAAATGCCTCAATTTAATTTTCTGAAATTCTGATGGCTTGCCATGTGAATTAGTGAGATCTTTATAACAGTATAACAGACTACTTGCATAAAATGCATCTAAATATCAGTTGTCACTCTATATCTGGCAATAATATATATATATATATATATATATATACATACATACACATACATACGTATATATATATATATATATATATATATATATATATATATATATATATATATTTAAATGCTTAGTTTTATGATCAAAGGTCTGTAGTTTTTATTGTGCAGGGCAAAGCATATAATGAAATGCAATACGATAATCCTTGAGGATGAACGTGGGAATGTACAACAAGTTTGTTGATCCTGGAACAACATTCCAATCAAACAATCAGATTTGAGGGACAAGTTTATAGTTAATGTCAATTTTAGGCTTACAACCAGGGTTAAGTGCTTCTACATCAGTGTTATTCATCATTTCCCTCTGATTTTAGGGATAAGTTATGGGTAGGGTTAGGTTTAGGGGTAGGGATATAGTTAGGACTAAATGTTCGGACAGGAATGTTGTTCCAGGATCAACAAAACATGTTGATCCATGAGCACGTCTTGACAAATTCACGGAGACCGATGATTGAGAGATGTACAAATACATGTTCCTTAAAAGCCTGATGTATCATATTTTATACTCTCATTTGATGTATAGTTAATCAAGTAAACTATAATAATCAATAAACTATGGATAATCAAGATGCTTCAGTAAGTGTTCATCTTGAAATATTACTAATAATATAAAAGTAATGCTTGTGTTAACTTGATAAATATCATTAAAGATTTCTCAGCAAAAAATACACATGGACCACGAGTTGAAGGTAGACATTTTTACAATTATTCAAAAAACAAACAAACAAAAAAGCAAAAACAAAAAAACAAAAAACAGAAGCATGTAAAAGATTGTGTACAACAAGTTTTGAATTGGGGTATCAAATATGAAACAATAGGCTTTATAGGGTTAATGTTGACATGCATTTTCATTATATCACTATAAAGGAAATTCAATAAAATTGAATTAGATTCTAAATATTTTTTTCCCTTGAATTAAAAAAAAAAAAAAAAAAAACGAACTTGTGATGAGATTTTGGTCATGCACACTGGGGGTCATTGCTAGAGGATCAGGCCTGCAGCAGGTCAGGATTGATCAGTATCTCACACATCATTATCTCCTGTGCTCAGAGGAGACGCCAGCTGTCATGATAAAAGGTAATTCTGGCTGACAAAGTGCTGGTCCATCAGCGTCTGACAGGTGTGTGAGAAACAGAGTGCAGACAATTCAGACTGTCAGTCAAACAGACCCACAGTCCAATTCATAGGGAGAAATATTCAGTGGCAATACATCACTGCTTTTAACAGCAATAACATTCATCTGATAGAGATAAAAACAACAAAATAACCAAGTTTTAATGGTGCTGCAAAAGTTAGCACAAAAGAGTCAAATAAGAGGCACAAAAGAGAGACTTGCTCTTTTTTAGCCAATCAGAAACACTCTTTGCCAGTCAATCACTGGATTTGGAGGACTGGGTTTTGAAGAGAGTGCAAGTGGATAAAATCACTTGAAGCACCATTGATACAATTGACTATTTCAGCAATTACGGAAAACAAGAGCTGTTAGATTCCACAAGTACATCTGGTTGATTATCGACTGCAGAAGTGTTGACCCTCTAGAGACAAAAAATCTAAATGAACTCTCTTTAATATTTCAAATGTGTCTCCTAAACTACAAAGAGATGAAATTTAGAGCAAGTGCAGACATTTTTTTTTTAAATGACCCCAGTAAGCCTTGTATGTTTCTCTTCTAAAGTTTCAAGAGATCTCAGCATCTAAAACTAGATAGATAGAACGACAGACACATAGAATGACAGAGAGATAGATAGACAGATAGAACGACAGACACATAGAATGACAGAGAGACAGACAGACAGATAGAAAGACAGACAGACAGAACGACAGACAGATAGAATGACAGACAGACAGAACGACAGACACAGAACGACAGAGATAGACAGACAGACAGACAGACAGACAGAACGACAGACACATAGAATGACAGACAGATAGAATGACACAGACAAAGAGACAGACAGATGGATATATAGATAGATAGACAGATATAACAACACAGCACGACAGACAGACGGATGGATAGACAGATAGATAGACAGACAGATAGAACGACAGACACATAGAATGACAGACAGACAGACAGACAGACGATATACAGATAGACAGACAGACAGATAGAACGACAGACACAGAACGACAGATAGATAGATAGAACGACAGACACATAAAATGACAGAGACAGACAGACAGAGAGACAGAGAGACAGACTGATATATAGATAAATAGACAGACAGACAGACAGATAGAACGACAGACAGACAGATAGATAGATAGATAGATAGATAGATAGATAGATAGATAGACAGAACGACAGACAGATAGATAGACAGACAGACAGACAGACAGATAGATAGACAGACAGACAGACAGATAGAACGACAGACAAATAGAACGACAGACACATAAAATGACAGAGAGAGACAGACAGACGGATATATAGATAGATAGATAGACAGACAGATATAACGACACACAGAATGACAGACAGATGAATAGATAGATAGAACAACAGACAGACAGATAGATAGATAGATAAATAGATAGATAGACAGAACGACAGACAGACAGATAGAACGACAGACACAGAACGACAGACAGATAGATAAATAGACAGACAGACAGACAGAACGACAGACACACAGAATGACAGACACATAGAATGACAGACAGACAGAGAGACAGACAGACAGATGGATATATAGTTAGATAGATAGACAGATAGAACAACAGACACAGAACGACAGACAGATCGACAGATAGATAGACAGATAGATAGATAGATAGATAGAACAACAGACACATAGAATGACAGACAGAGAGACGGATTGATAGATAGATAGAACAACAGACACATAGAATGACAGACAGAGACAGACGGATAGATAGATAGATAGAATTTTATAGTTCTATACTCTTACTCGGTCAACAATTCAAACATTTTGATTTTCGCTCCTTTCAGAGAGGAATTTTAGGAGAAGCATCTGTGACAAAGTTAATGCATAAATTAACCACAACTGAGAACTCCATGAAATCTCCTGAGTTCAAGATCTCTGATCAGTTGTCCTCTGATCAGTCTGTTGAATAAGAACAGGCCTTCATTAACAGCTCTGTGATGTGATGCTTTTGTATGATGCATTAAAAAAAGATAGTGTTTTATTCCAATGAATCACTGTTTCAAAGAACAGCATGCGATTAATGTTAAAGATGAGCATCCTTCATCAGAAAACCTACTTGATTTGTATAATGCACTTGCACTAGACCCTTCTGATAAAGTCTTTCAAATCACTTTACATGAATATATTCCCCAGATCAGCTGCTTTTTTGCATGTCGAAATGAAAAAGATACATACGTTTTTTCGTCCCTGTTCCAGTCAGCTTCAGATGTGAGTCAATCAAACGCAAGAAAACTGACCCCAGGCAAAGACCATTAAATTCATAAGCAAACTGTGAACTTCTTAGGACGTTCTGAAGATAAATCCAGTCAGTCGTGTGCCTTCAGCCTTTCAACATCTCTGCTTTTGCAGATTTCAGAGTTAATTTCCACCAGAATGGTCCGATAGTGATGCACCAAAGGCTCTCACACAAGATGCGACAAGCCATGAAAGCTCTCTTCCATGTTCATTTAACATGAGTTTTTAGCCATAACATGCGACATTTTGTACTTCTGTTGTGTCACATCACGCCCATCCATCTCATAACTACATTAAACATCAACACATTACTAGTCACATGAATGTTTTTGAGTCACTCAATGCCAGTATGGTTCTTTATTGGCATTGATGATACTATGAAGAACATTTAACATCTATGGAACCTTTCCAATGCACAAAAGTGTCTTTGCAGCAGGATAAGTTTCTTTAAATTTTTTAAATCTTCTTCACACTAAGAAAAAATGGTTCTTGATTATGATTTCACTTTTTTAACTTTAGTTAGTGTGTAATGTTGCTGTGTAAAGTTCAATGCAATAGGAGATATTTTCTTTTACAGAAATCGCTTTTTAAGGACTACAACAAACGGCTTGTAGGGACTACAACAAGCTTCTTCGTGACATCACAAACCCCAAAATGTACATAAACCCTGCCCCTGGGAACATGCAACAAACGGGGTGAGGCCATGTTGGGCTGCTTTAGAGAAGAGGAAGAGTTGTTGTAGTAGATTGTTGTTACAATGCCGTCATTTTACGCCGGACTGCTTCACAAACGAGGGTCAATTCAACGCTGGATTTGCACAAAAGATGAACATGGCGGCACATGCTAGTCGATGAGTTGAATCAACTCCACAGCAACTACATAAATGGCATTCAGAAACGCCCAGTTTTATTCTAAAAGTTGTAACTTCTTCCTGAGTCTCTCCATCAGTGTCGACTCCGGTTTGAACAATGTAAGGCTGAACACCGTTACTGACAATCCTCATTTTGGCTGCGTGAGATTCTCCAGCTTTGTTGTTGTTGAGCAATCGAAGCACAAGCTGTTAAAGCTCCGCCCTCTTCTGGAAAGGGGGCTGGGAGCAGCAGCTCATTTGCATTTAAAAGGACACACACAAAAACATTGTGGTTTTGCTCACACCCAAATTTGACAAGCTATAATAAATGATCTGTGGGGTATTTTAAGCTGAAACTTCACATTCCGGGGACACCAGAGACTTATATTACATCTTGTAAAAGGGGCATTACAGGTCCCCTTTAGGAACTATTCACTGAAAGGTTGTTTGGGGAACCTAAAATGTTTTTTCTATTGCACCACTATGAAAACTCTCTTTTAGAAACTTTATTTTTAAGAGTGTAGGATACTGTGTTGCCATTAAATTTTACAATGTGACTATTTTTGGGCACTAAATATCTCTAAAAACACTTACCTGCAAGGAGAAAAAAAAAAAAAGAGAGAGAGACAGAGAGAGAGAGAGAAAAAGCTCAGGGGCAAGGCTGATAATTTACTTCAGGAAGTCTGTATTTTTCACACTTTCACATACAATATTTCCTGATCGGCACTCCAGCAGTGAAATATCAAAAGGTCAGCGAATAACATTTTGTCTCTGTGCACTTGGCAGGGTTGTAAAGCGAGTTCCCAGGAAGTGCACACAATGTGTGAACATCATAACATAATTTCACTACTCTGAACAAAGTCCTTCAATAAACAAGGGCTTTCAAACTTTGTCTACAATATAAAACAGCTATACATTTTCATATACTGTATTGGTTATGTTAAAAATCTTTTTTCTACTTAATATTACAGTAAATATATTTCAATTAAATTAAAATGTATTTTTAGCTTTTCAAAATAAATAATATTTTAAAGTAGCTTTATAGAAAATAAGGATTTATAACCAGCAAGCACTATGAATACAGTAGTGAGGAGTGAGGAAAACTCCCTATAAACCTAAATGTTTACCTAAATGTTTTAGGGTTGGTAAATGTTTATATATATATATATATATATATATATATATATATATATTAGGGGTGTTGCAATATACCGGTATTGACGATAATCGTGATATTCAAAGCATGAAATATCGATATCGTGTTAATTTAGGTTGTGACAACATACCGGTATTGGCAATAACCACAATATTTAAAATGAATAGGATGCTTATGATATCATAACATGTAAACACTCCAGCGCCAGTACCTGGTTGACCTCTCAGGTGGCAGTATTACACCTTAACGCTGACACCTGTCAAACAAGAAGAAGACGCAGTGCGCGCAGCTATTCCAAGAAGAACCATGTCATCCGAGTGGGAGAGTGAGAGGCTCCTTAGACAGCCCAATCAGCAGGATTTGCCTAGCTATAGTCAGTGCGTAGGGTGGCAACACCACCAACCTTTTTACCCACCTCCGTGTCCATCACCCTGCGGATTACGCCATTTTACAGAGAGTAAGTTGCGATTATTTTACTAGTCATGGAATGGGAAATGTTATATTAACCTGTTAACAGCGATTTTCTGTGTTCATATATTTAAATAAAGGGTGATTCTTTTAAGTAACAGTTACCGCGTTTTTTTACTCGTCTTGCTCAGCGTGATGTAGCTATGCGTGCAGTTATATGCCCTCAAAATTCAAGATACACGGGCATTTTTTCCCCTGACGAGTTTGTCATTGTATCATATGATAAGATGTAGTTGTATTACAATATCACACGAGCAAGAGTGCCGTTTTCCCCAAATCAGCACAAATGCAATGTTCATTTAACTTATTGTTAAATGAACAATGTGAGTTACATTTATTGTTAAAATTGTTTGTTTTTTATTTATTTCGAAAATTTCAAAATTACGAATAGCAGAACAGAGCCCCCGTGCAACAGACAGAAATGTTTTTGTTATACTGACTGAATCCGCGTTTAGAACTAATCAGTTTAATGATTAAATCAAAGCCACTGGAAGGCAAGCCTGCAACCTTTAGCCAAAAAAGCGTAACGGCTAATGCTAACACTCCGCCCCCGGCGGTATGCAGGGAAGGAGACCAGAGGCTGTTTTTTGAATGGATGTCAATGGATGAGAGGCTTCACTATGCTGATTAAACAGCTTTTGTGGGGAAATGGCTAATCATTTAATTAATCGACAGCCTGTTCGCTAATCTTCAGCATGTTTTACACTAAACAATACTTTTGTTGGGAACTATATGTAGATTTTAGCTTGATAAAAATTTATTTTTTTAAGAGAAGGCAGACTAGAGAATGTTGCGACTGATGTCACTGCCATTACACGATAGGCTGAGAGGTGCCGCACGTGATTAAGTTAGCCGTTATGCTTTCTCCAATGGTAAGAGATACAGACCCTCTTATCTCCCTATAATATACAATCTCTGATTAAATGACCCATTCAATAAAGACGGTCACTTTCTTGCTTCCTGAATGAATCAGTCATTTGAACAAATTGGTTGAATGACTCACTCACTCATTAAGACAGTGACTTGCTGCCACCTACTGGCAGTTTAGATTCATATTTAAAGTACATTTTAATTAAAAAGTTAAAATTAGAAAAAATTCCATATTTAAATATTGAATTAAATGTATGTTGACAAATTGTAAATGCTGTGTAAATATATTAATGCCACTTCTCATTCTGTGTCACCTCTGTATTGCAGAGATAATTTTGTTGATAATGATTTCATTTGATTGGTAACAGCCATAATGTATAGGCTACTAGGCTAGTATTAATTTTTATTTCTTCAGGTCTTAAAAAGCCTTAAATTTCACTTTAAAAAATGTGCAGCAACCCTGAAAGAGAAAAACTAAATAAATAAAGTAAAAATTATTTAGACTGATACATTTTTCCCCCCAAGGATTCTATAGATATCGCGATATATCGATATCGTGATTTTTTTTGGCCACAATAACCGTGGTGTGAAAAATCTAATATCGTGACAGCCCTAATATATATATTTTAATAAAGAAGTCTCTTATGCTCACCAAAGCTGCATTTATTTTGTATTTATTAATAATACAGTAAAACTGTAATATTGTGTAACATTTCTATTTGAATATATTTTAAAATAATATATTCTTGTGATGGTAAAGCTGAATTTTCAGCATCATTACTTCAGTATTCAGTGTCATTTTAATATGCTGATTTGATGCTCAAGAAACATTTTATTAATATCATCAATGTTGAAAACAGTTGTGCAGCTTAATTGTTGAAAACTGTTATTACTTGATTAATAAAAAGTTCAAAAGAACAGAATTTATTTGACAATTTTCGTAACATTATAAATGTCTTTACCTTCACTTTTGAACAATTGCATCCTTGCTGAAGTATTATTATTATTATTTTAAACCTTACTGACCTAATAAATAAATGTTTGCAAACTAATATTAAACACATTTTGTAATATTTTCTCTCAAACTGTCCACAGACTCCCACTTGTGAACCCCAGTTTGAACCCCCGCTATAAACGATCAAGCCACACAGACTACAACAATCTAGGTCACTACATTATAACAGCTGCATTCCTGGCCCCGTATTGTAAGTGCTGCTTTCATCAGCAATCAAGATCAGATTGTACTACTCAGGGCAGCAAGCAAATATTACGGTTTTGACAGACGATAGTATAATATGCCAGATTGATGTATAGTTAACACTGTGAACAGCACCAACCTTCACCTCATCTCTCCGGTCTCAATGAAAGATTTATACAGGCCAATGTGTTCTACAGCACATGTTGTGATGAAACTGAAGCTGGGGATGTAGAGGCAAAGTGTCTGCTGGATTTAGATAGAAAAAAAAAAAGAAGCTACAAATCACCATTTAAAATCTGACTGGTTGGCTTTATGCTACTGGAAAAAAGTCTGCAAAAGTCTGTAAGTCTGTAAAAAATACAAAGTTCTGTCATGAAACTCTAGATGGCAAAGGCTAAAAGGTCTTTTAACTCAACCTGTAATCACATTGTTATCTATAGGGCACTGCTGATTGGTTCCTGCTGTATCAGCAGCCAATGTGCTTGCGTGCTCAACCTTTAAATACTTTAGCATTTGCCTTAGCAGTGCAGCGCATTTTCATAAACCCTCCACCTTCCCCAGCTCCACCTGTATAGATCTGCTACGGGTAATTCATTTAAGCTATATTGTACAGCAGCAGCATGTCTTAGTTGCTCACAGCAGCGTGTTGTGTATGTATTGGCAGTAGCAAGTCCCGTACTTGCTCTGCAGTAGCTGCAGCAATAATTATGAGATAATTTAATCACCAAGAATAAGCTGTAAAGTGGACCAGACTTTATGTTGCAAGTCAAAAGATCTGCAGTAATAAGCATTAGGGTAGCGGGACACCCCCTACAACACTCCTGTCCTGAGAAACATCTCATTTCTTTCATTATTCACTCAGCTTCAGCCTTAAACGGAAATTACAAAAGAAGAAAGGATGAAGCAAGTATATCATGTCGATGTGGGAAAGTCAGCAGAGAGGAGATCAGTTCCTTCAGGCTCTGCCAAAGCTCTCTGAGGAAAATTCATTTATTCAGCATGGCTATGAATCCATACTCAGCAGGTGAAAATCTACGCTCATTTTTGCTCTTTGATGAGTAGAAATGCTCAATAACAAGAAACATTAAAACAACATCAAAGAGGCCCTCTGTTCTTGAGGCTGCAGATCAATATGGAGGAACATGAGCAGTGCAATTGAAGCATGACCCATGTTGAGAACATGAATCATAGCTTGTGGAAAAAAATCACATTAATAGCAAAAACGAATATTAGAGTTTAATTCGTTTCAGGCATAAACATTTTAATGCTGTTTTTCTTTATTTTCCCCACAGGCAGAGATGAGAAGTCACAGCAGGACCACGCACCCTTCCGTACAGCTGTAAATATTAATACGGAGCCTGTGTGCAGCGCTTTGTTGATGCCGATCTGACATGCCACCTTCATGAGGAACCTCCCTTGAGGCGGCTGGGAAGCGAAAAGAGGTTTTACTGCCACAGAAGAGCCAGACTCGAGCAATGTGCCCTTTAGATAAAAGACATTAAGTCTGGGGTCTAGACCGTGAGTGGCTTTGGGTCATAAACGGTGAGATGTTGTTCTAAAACCAATAAATCAATATTTAAATGCTGCAATTAGTACATTTTAGCATCATATTATAATTAAAATTATGAAAGATAAATATTGATTTAGAGATTTGCAACAGATTCCATTTAACAACGTTTAAAATTATTTGAATTAACTTTAACTTCAAAGACAGTAAACTACATGTAAAAATTTAAATAAATAACAGTCAGTGCATATACTCAATATCCATATTCATAAATTCAAGTGAATAAAATAAAAATAAAATATCATGGTAACACTTTAGTACAGGGAACACATATAAACTATTAACTATGACTTTTACTTCAATAAACTCCTAATTTACTGCTTATTAATAGATAGTAAGATAGTTGTTAAGTTTAGGTATTGGGTAGGATTAAGAATGTAGAATAAGGCCATGCAGAATAAGGCATTAATATGTGCTTATTAAGTACTAATAAATAGCCAATATTCTAGTAATATGCATGCTAATAAGCAACTAGTTAAAAGACCCTAAAATGAAATGTTACCAATATCGCTTATAACCAATATTGTACCAATTTATCATCCATCCCTTAACAATGAATTTGTGCAATATATTTATCAAAATCTAAATGTATATATTTTTTTCAAGGTTACACTATGAATGGACAGCTATAAATAAGGTTCATTTCCCCAAAAAGTGTAAAGACTGAGGCTTTAGTTTCTTTACCATCCGACTATGCTGGCACATCAACAATCGCTCAACTAATAGAGTGAGTTTGTTCAAGAGACCTGTTTGAAAATGTCATTATTTTTCCAATTCCATCTGTTGATGCAAGTGGTTCACCTTAAAGCTCAATCCAGAGCTCAAGAAGAAAACAAAACCTGATTTAACTCTTGACATGAAACACACAATAAAACCAACAGATCACCAGCTACCTCTTCTCCAGCACCTGTTATAAAGATTAAAACCAGCCATTTCACCTGCTAGCCTGATTTACGTGTTCCCGAAGTGCCTTCAAGAGGTTAAAGCAAAGATAAAGCAGTCAAGCATATGGAGGTCTCCTGTCTGCTCAGGTTATTCACCTCAAAGACCACATGACAGCTGGTAAAAGCAGCTTTGGGGTTGTATAAATAAGAAGAGAGAATTCCCTCTGGAGACATTACCATGGACCTCTTAAAGACAACCATAACACACAGAGCAGGTATACTTTCAGGTAATTTAGTGTACTTACAGAGTGTATCTGACGGATGTCAGGAAACCTTTCTTCATTAAAACTCCTGACATTCCAGCATAATGCTTAAATCGGGGCTCTAAAGTGCGACCAATTCGGTCGCACGTGCGACCTAATTTCTCAATAATGCGACTAAAAAAAATCTGAGGTCGCACAGGTGCAACCAGCCGTTCAAGGGTAAAAAAAAAAAGTCTCCGGGACTCTGAAAGTCTCCCTGTGGTTCAACAACAGACACACATTAGGCCCATAGCGTCGTCTAAACCAATCAGAGACAAGCCCCCCACCCCCCCCAATTGGCCGTGGTCCAGATATTCCTGTATGTGTGTGTTAAGCCTGAGAATAAACAGGGATAAATAATCACAGTATGAGATGTTTCCTCAGTGATGGCATTTACTTGTATCTTTTTATTTTAAACACACTTAACTCATATTCACAACAGGTTGGTCACAGTAATGTATCTACTTCCTTTGTGTTGCAAATAATTAACTTATAACCATACACAAAGTTTCCTTAAACATTTCTCATTCTTTTTCTCACTATCAGTGAGTAAAACATGAATGCAGCTGAGTATACTCGTACCAAAAACAGTTACAAAAATAAACGGTATGAAACATAATACAATATATAGATAGGCCTTTTAGTTTTTTCACAAGGCGAAAATTATATTAATGTTACACTGCCATGCTTTAGGCCCAACTACCATGTGCTCCGCTCGTGTGCACGCACTAACAAACTTAATGAAACTTTTACTCTTTTTCAACTATTACATACACATGTCCTTGAATACTATGAATATTATGAATACTTAGTGTGATGAATACTATGAATACTATCCATTAAATCTCAGCTCAGTGAAGCACTTTAAGCACCAACATTTTTTCAGTAAGTTACCTTTCTTGTAGAATTGTGCTTCAAATAAAGAACCTTATGTTGACCAGATTGTTAGTTAATCATTTACAAGTCAATGTTGCCTATATGGACAGCGATTCAAAAAAAAAAAAAAAAGTGAACTTGTAAAACTGCGGTGTTAAATGCGATGCGGTCGAAAATTTGGATGCGCCTAACTTTTGTGGCGCACCAGTGCAAAAAGTTAGTCTAGAGCCCTGTAAATGCTGAGGTCTAACACCTAATCAAAGGTCATGCAGGACGGTGGCTTATGATTCAGAGCTAATTAGAGCTGACATAAACACTAAGGACAGAGGGGTCTACAGCACATGCAGATTACAAAAGGCCCAAAACACACTCTACACAAGTACTTCAACACAACCTAGATATCATACTTCACTGCATGCTGAAATGACCGGCATCATCTATGTATGTACTTTGATCAATATTTTGGGTGAACAGACTTTCAATGGAGGGACAGAAATCTATCAGATTTCATTAAAAATATCTTAATTTGAGTTCCGAAGACGAAGAAATGTCATGAGGGTGAGTAATTGATTACAGAACTTTCATTTTCAAAAATTGAGCGTTTCTCTATTAAAAAACTTGACCAAATAAATAAATATCTGTGTATTTCCAGTTTTGTACTTGTGCAATGTTTCTGGCCTAAAAGATATGACAAAAGACTTCACTCTGACCTGCTTTTACTGAGATCACAAACACAATTTTTTAGCATCAATGTGATTCCCTTCTCAGCATAAACACATCACTGACTTATAGTATGCACACATATACGCACACACCCTGGCATTTGCAAATAATCTTGTATAATGCTGCCATTTTTATTACAAAAGCAAAAAACGTACATAAGTAATTTAAGTCTAATATATTCCTTGGCATTTGCAAATATTCTTAATCCTGCTTTTTTTTCTGTAACAATACAGCACACCGCAATAAATGAGAAAAATACACAACCTCAGTGACAGTGTCTGTAAATAGGGCACTGCTGACTAAGAATGAGACTTGCAGGGTTTATGCTGCAGTCTTCAGGCCAGCGGGGAAATCTGCTCGGCTGCAATGCAGAACCACCGACAGGGATGTAAGAATGGATGGAAGTCGAGAAACACCCCAGGACTGGTGTAGCGTTCTCACACTGTCGGGACATAAAGCCAGAGGCGCAATGTGGGTCAAGATGGAGGGGCCGATCGCATCCGATTAGACCGAAACAATCACAGCTGCAGGCTGAACTTCTCTGATCGACTGACACTTCACATCAGCCAGTGTTTGATTTTCAGTGCGGATGTAACATGACATTTTGGGGAAAGATCATTCATAAACCAGACCAGAAATGTGAATCTCGACATGCAGTGGCCCCCAAAAATGGATTTTGTAAAATGTTTTTCTTGAAAAGTGTGCTTATGCTACCTTTCTTTAAAAAAAAATGACACTTGCAACTTTAATAAGTTTTGAAGTGTGACTTATATGTCTAAATAGGATTTGGGGCAATTTAATATGCAGCGTTGCAGTAAAAACAGCACATGGAGATATTTCTAGGCTGCTTGTTAATGATTTCCAAATTCTTTTTTGGGACCATAGTATATTTAAGGAATATTCTGGGTTTAATACACGTTAAGCTTAATGGACAGCATTTGCAGCATAATGTTAATAATTTCTACTCATCCCTTCTTCGCTTTAAAAAAAAAAAAATCTGGAATCTAATACCATTAATTATTAAGTGTCTGTGTAATATGTGTTCTTTTATTTCCAGGGCTTGTTTTGTTTTCTCTATGGATGGCTCAGCTAAACAGGCCAATAAGAGACTGTAAAAACATCTATCAGACATCAGGTAAAAACCATAGACACTTGTTCAATGGATCTCAGTAAATCAGCATGATTGGTACACCCCCCAGAGTTGAACCTATGAAATTTGTAAACATTTCGAAACAGATATGACGTAACAAAGCCTCGTTTACCGAAATCACGTGACTTTCAAAAGGTTTCGAAAGCGCCCATCTCTAGATGAGACATACACATTTATGTTCAAACACCATGAATTTTACATAATAGGTCCCCTTTAAATGTTGTTAATTTTGAACAAAAAAAGGTTACATAATTCATACAATGAGACACAAAGACAAAAAAAAAAAAAACTCTGAACTTCTGAAAAAATGTATCTATGTGAAAGATTTTACGTCTATCACTTCAAATAGTCTAAATTATAAGGGAAATTACAGTAAATTAAGGATTAGTCACTCATCAGTGAGATAAGGCAACATTTCCCAAGCTTTCCCACTCAAACAGAGACAATCACACCGGCAGTAATAGAGGCTCACAGGGATTACTGAAGACACTTTGTGCCTTTGAGCAACACATTTAAAGGTTATGCATTTCAGTCTGTGACTTTACATTTACATCTACATAATATTAAAAACAAAATTCCACATCATGTCATATTGGCCCACTAGCTGTGTAAATATAATTATATAAACGAATGCCATCATTCAGTACATACTAAGACAATCGTTTATAAATTCATATTGAGATATAGACCACATCTTCTTGCATTAGTCACACTTGCTTTAAAGAAAAACATTCTTTGAATGCATTTTCTTTCTAGACTTTTTCTTTCTTTCTATTCTAACTAGAATATTATGTTCATCATGAAGTACTAGCATAGTGCTTACTTTATCCTGTCTATTATTTTTTTTTTATATAATTTGTGAAACTATATGCAGTATGGAACAATAAATGTATAAAGCACTAATATTCTGCACTGCTGGCCTCACTACATTGTATTTATATGCAAGACAACTCACATGCAGTTATTTGGCATCTTAATTCAATTTTATAAAAAATGGCTCCCATAGTACTCATACTTCTTCTGCAGTATACAGTGCATGGTTCACAAATTTCTGTATGCATCTACTGAATAATCTAATACTTTTCTCACAAAATAAAAAATAAAAAACGCAGTACCCAACAGAGCACATTGTGAGGAATCCCATGATGCAATGCAATAAACTTAACCTTCCATTTCCAGTTCCAGTTCTGATTGGTCGAATTAAAGGGTTAGTTCACCCAAAAATGAAAATTGTCATCATTTACTCACCCTCATGTCATTACAAACCCGTAAGACTTTTGTTAATCTTCAGAACACAAATGAAGATATTTTTAATGAAATCTGAGAACTTTCTGTTCCTCCATAGACATTCTACGCAACTGACACTTTGATGCTTTAAAAAGTTCATAAAGAAATCGTAAAACTAATCCATATGAATTGAGTGGTTTAGTCCAAATTTTCTGAAGAGACTCTGTCTCTTTATATGATGAACAGATTGAATTTAGGCTTTTATTCACATAATAATATGCATCAGCTCACACATCAGTTATAGTAAACAGAAGCTCAAGCATGTTTGCTTGACATGCAAGAACCAATCAGGTTCATTCTCGTGTTACGCAGCATGTTTGAGCTTCTGCAAGAGTTTGTTCTTGCACGTCAATCATGTTCGGTTGAGCTTCTGTTTATGTTCGCTGATCAATGTTTATATGTGAATAAAAGCCTAAATTCAATCTGTTCATCATATAAAGAGATTGAGACTCTTCAGAAAATTTGGACTAAACCACTCAATTCATATGGATTAGTTTTACGTAGCTGTCAATGGAGGGACAGAAATCGCTCAGATTTCATCAAAAATATCTTCATTTGTGTTCCGAAGATGAATTAAAGTCTTACAGGTTTGGAACAACATGAGGGTGAGTAATAACTGACAGAATTTTCATTTTTAGGTGAACTTTAAGGTATTTTTCACACAAAACTAGATTTAAAATGCAAAGTATATTCAACTGGATGTCACTCACTGATTTGAAAATGCATGCAATGAGGTCATGTGACAATGATGTATACTACTAAGTGAGTTCACGCCATGTTGTGATTACCATAATTACGAAGTTTCAACTTGCAAAAAGCGTTCACATCCTTGTAGAGCTCGTAATTAACTTGTAAGCTGGGGATTTTCTAAGAGCTCTACTTGTATCACCTGACCGCTGCAGATTCGTTTAGGCGTTGATAGTGTTGCCTAAGAAACGCAATGATTCCCAGGCCAAGGAGGACATGAACAGCAACTGTTTGAAATGTTTGTTGCTGCATAATGCCTTCTATTTCAGATACTATTTTCAAAGAAGGCAATGCACAGTATATAGCAATGCATTGTGGGAAACCAGTGTGTTCAGTTATATATTGAACCTTTTGGTATTTGTAGTACAGTATCTCACAGAAGTGAGTACACCCCTCACATTTTTATAAATATTTTATTATATCTTTTCATGTGACAACACTGAAGAAATGACACTTTGCTACAATGTAAAGTAGTGAGTGTACAGCTTGTATAACAGTGTAAATTTGCTGTCCCCTCAAAATAACTCAACACACAGCCATTAATGTCTAAACCGCTGGCCACAAAAGTGAGTACACTAAATATTGACACTTTGGGCCCATTCAAAGGCAATTTGGACATTTTCACTTAGGGGTGTACTCACTTTTCTTCAGTGTTGTCACATGAAAAGATATAATAAAATATTTACAAAAATGTGAGGGGTGTACTCACTTCTGTGAGATACTGTAGGTCATATTCCCTGCAAACAGATAAATTGCAAACTGTGAGTATTAAACTGCACATTGCAAGAATAGTATGAGAACTATGTGTAATCTCTCACACTGTGGGAAGAAATAAACCAACCACCAACCTCCACAGAGTTTGATATTCTGAACAGCATCAGTAACAGGAGACACAGAGGACCAAGGTGCAATAAATTCATGTCAAACACTGAAACCGAACACAATGGGTGAATAATTCATAATTGAGAGCTGCCGTCTCAATAGCTCATGAGTTCTGGGAGGACGAGTAAAACTATGGCAGAAAGTGCAAACAATGTTTAGACACATAAAGAGGACAGAAGGTTTAAAGACAACATAGAATGATGTTTAACTCCTGTAATATGTTGTATTTATGAATAAAATAGAATATTCAAAAGAAATAAAGTATTTGATTGTTGATTTTATCCATCAAAAAATTACTGGATCATAAAAAGTGGACATTAAATACAAGAATTAAGATTTTTTTTTTTTCTTCAAATAAAGTGCACTAATAAATCAAGTATAATAAGACAAGAAACATGCATTCATAAAGTAAATGTTTCTACCATACTGCTCTACCATTTCTGCAGTATGCACATTGTGCATAGAATGCAAATTTTCTATATGCACAGAATGGATGATCTACTACATTAGCCAAGATATGAGTCACATACTGTATCCCACAATGCTATGCGCTCTCCAAAACTTCCCATTCCCGGCGTGACAAATGCAACTGCAACTAATATCAGGCACAATTTTTAACATCCTCTTATTGACTCTAATTGCCAAGAGTTTAGAACAATTCATCATAAAAATGAGAAATAAAAATGAAACATTTTGAAAGTCAATACTAAGGGTCAGTTTTTATTTCATGTTGACTTTAAGCTTGTTTAAAACAGATTTACCACCCTCACATCTAGATCAACTAGATTAAAAAAAAAAAAAAAATCAATCACTTAAGCTTAGAAGAGCGTGAGCATAAACGAACATTGATTCGTTTATGATCACACTCGCCAAGAAATAATAAATGGAAACACCAAAAAATGCCATGAAATACAGCTTGTTCCTTGCAGGAGTGAAATGGTAAATGCTCCTGCTAATTTAAATCCAGAACGTGTTTATGTGTCAAATGAAACTGCGAACTTCGAACGCAGCGCATCTGGTGATCTGAGCTAAATTAAGACAAGCGTCATGCTCAAAAAAAAAAAAAAACACATGCACGTTTCTTTTATCTTTGGGGAGCTCAGTAGAAATTAGATTGAAGTGCATGACAGGCCTGTGATAAGCAGAGCAGATAAAAATAGCCTCTCTGGGGAGCGTCTGGTGTTAAGACAGCGAGATGGAGATCTGGTGTGTCTTTAGCCCTGTCCTCACCTCCTCTCTTCTAATGGGACTGAAGGGCTGATCAGAAACGCTGACAGACGCTCACAGGGCCCTTTCAGTCCACGCGCAAACCTAGTCATTTGTCTCCTATGTATCCTCCTTATTTTTCAAGATGGAAGTAAGCATATCCTCTGTGAATGTGCAAGACTTTCTATAGGGAAATAACTAAGAATAACAAAGTGCAGTAAATCTATTTGTGCTACAAACCAGTGTGGTTATAATTACAACAATAAATAATATGGTAAGAAATACCAGTTTGCAATATCAAGCAGCATAACAAGCTTTTTTGTACAGCTAAAAATAACTGGAAGCAGATGACACCAGAAGACAGACACGTTCAATTTACAAATGGCTGCACAAGTACAACATGTTCCAGGATCAACATCTCTGTTGAACCTGGAACAACATTCCAATCAGATTTGAGGGATCTGAAGTTTACAATTTATGTCAACAAGCAGGGTTAGGTGCTTCTACATCAGAGTTATTCACCTATCATTTCCCTCTGATTTTAGGGATAAGTTATGGGTGGGGTTAGGTTTAGGTGTAGGACTAAATTTTCAGACAGGGATGTTGTTCCAGGATCAACAAAATATGCTGATCCAGGAACATGTCTTACTTGGCAAAATCATGGTGACCCCACCGGCTCTTACGTGAAAAATAAGGTGGATAGAGCTGGAAATACACGCTTATGATCACCTGACCACCTAATGCTAATTCTGAATGGTTGCTTGGCCTGGAAGAACTACATTTTGGGACATTTAACATTTTCTGTTTTAAAAAAAAATAATAATAATGCTATAGAAATTGATATATATATACAGAAATTGAAATTATATATATATATATATATATATATATATTATGTGTCAAATATGTGTGTGTGTGGGGGGGGGGGGTTTAATTATATTTTGCTACATATAAAGGTATTTTAAAGATTTTGAAGTGTCAAAAGGTCATTCGGTTTAACCATTCAAAGGCAAATACAGCCATTTCATTTGTGATTAAAATATCTAAAAATGTAATAAATGTATTTTTTTTTTTTATTCTGGCATGATTTTATAACATCAAATATCAACATAGTGCAAAATGGTATTAAAATTATGTGTAGAAGTCGTTGCTTTGTTATGAGAAAGAATGTCTGGAAAAATGAATTTCATTGATGTCATTCAGAGTAACCAATATAAAAGGACCATTTTTGATCAAGTCATGCGGTCAGTATCATGTGACAGGATGTGACCTCATTCAGACACCTGCAAAGGACCACCATGGTCGTGAAGCAAAGCAACTAACTCTCTCTTAACTATTTGAAAAATTAATGTTTTCACTTGCTCATACGCATGTCCCGAAACATCAGGTCATTCGGTACAACTGCTATAAAACATGGAAAATGTTGTAATATTTTAAAAACTTGTTCTAAATATAAAATGTTTACTTGCTAGCTAGATATCAGCCTGTTAGCATTTTTTGAAAATATCGTCGTTCGTTATAACCAAAAGTGTCATTCGGTAAAACCGAAATTTTAGTTAAACCGAATGACTTTTTTAATGACAAATTTCGTCCATCTTGTAAAAAATGACAAAAACAGTGTTACAGTAATTGATTATAAAAACCACATAATCTCATTGATAACATTTAATAAAACTTCAAAATTAATTATATCTCCATTATGTTTTTTTTTTACACTTTTAAAAACCTTATTCGTCAATGACCCCTATATATAACACACACACACACACACAGTAAATATGATTATGTACAAAGTCAACATATCCTTACTGGGTTATAATATCCTGAAAGGTTTTCAATGACCATTGTAATCCAGTAAGGACAAAGTCAAAGGGTAAATGAATATAGTTACATCCTGCTTTGAAACTGATACTCCAAAAAATACAATATATCTAGGAAAAGAAAGATACTGGAACTCTAAAACAGACTGTGTTCACGGTAGACTGACGCAGCGCTTCAAATCGAGCACAATTCGAGTCACTGTAGCTGAAACTCACTAATGGACGCGTCAGCCTTTCAAGTGCTGCGAGGGAACAACTTAAAAGAGAGAACAGACATGTTGTGGGAGATCTCAGGTTCATAAAACGCACGCCTTCAAATGTGTTCATTCACATCAAATGATTTATATGCAACTTTCAAGTTTAAATCAGCCAGATTTCAACATCAGCATGATTTACATTTGAAAAGGGTCAGTAAAGGGATGTTTCTCATGCACAGGAGTTTCACACTATCATAAACAAAGCACTTTGTTTTTCCTCTTCGCTGCACTAAAACGAATCTTGCATTAGATAATGAGATTATTACATCAGAAGGAGGCTCATAATCACTTGTGCATCTTCATTATATTTTGGCTGCACCATCAAACTCCTCCTCCTGACTTCCTTTGATTCTACGAGCTTCAGTCATTAGATTGCATTAGATTTTGTCTCATTCATCATCTTGTCTTGTCTCAGATCATGTTCAACGTGGGTGTGACAAATTGAAGGAATATTCCAGATTATGTACAACAAGTCAACATGAAATGCCGTAAGCAACCTATATTAATAATCTGATATATTTCAAAGTGAAAAATGGTGCAAGAGGCAAGGCGTGTTCTTGAAAAAATATGCAGTTTACCAACAAATGTGCGGTATACAACAGGGTCCATAAAATGTTTAACATTATTTTGACCTTTATTAAGAATTTGTTCACTTGTTTTAGTAAATCGTGGCCACGTTGAACTAATTTGTTCCTTCGTTTTGGTTTAACTTTAGCCGAGATTTAGTAAAATTATTATATCGTGCACACGATTTACTTAAAACGAGGGAAATAATTAGTAAAACGTGCTGACGTAATGTTAATTCGTGGCTACGATATACTTTTTTTTCTCCGTGGAGTCCCACCCCTTTTGACTATCTTTTAGTTAAACAACATGTTTAAACTGCAGGGTGATTTTGAATGTCAAATGATAAAATGGGCAAAAAACTGTAGGTAGGACTTGAGACGTTTTTTTTTTTTTTTGTTTGTTTGTTTTTTAGCAGAAAACAGCCACCTAATAATCGTTCAAAACACCCTAGCAACTGCATAGCAACCCACTAAAAACCACTCAAAACACTTTAGCGACCGAATAGCAATGCTCTGGCAATTACCCACAACACCACTCACACATTTTCTTCAGACATCCTAGCTTTAAAGTCAAATATCCTGAGCTCCAAAGAGACACATGTGCAGCTCGCCTGGAGCCCAGAGTGAAGCACGGCCCTCCTCTGAGATGACACGGCCACTGGGCTCTGATCACAGCAGGCGGGGGCACAATGAAGACTGCCGTTTTCTATTAGCAGGAGGGCAAGATGAATGATCACACTTCTCTTTTTTCTCCCTGCCCTGTGATTGCTCTTCTCTCTGAGCCTGGGCAAACATGTATGATGAAAATAAAGACAGAGTTGGAGCAGATAACAGGCCAGTTTGTTGCATATGGAATCACTGGTTTGGTAAATTATTTATGCCCTGAAGTGAGCAGAGGATAATTACACTGAAAAGAAAAATACTTCAAGCTAAAAAAAAAAAAAATGTGATTCGGCATACTGTACTGCACACGCAGCTCTTCTGCAAGAATCAGGCAATAATCCCACACTTGCTCTCATATGTTGCATTGGGAAGTCCAATTCATTTTACTGAACCAGTTTTTTCAGACGGTTTATGTAAATGAAGCTGCTCAGAAACACAATTGACTTAATTTTTAGTTTGAGTCTAATTTATCTACTTTCCACCATGTTTTCCAACAATTTATCATATATTTTTTCAGGATTCTTTGATGAATAAATAGTTCAAAAGAAATATCAAGCGTAGCATTAGTTCTGGCAGGTCAAGTCAGTCAAGCTCACATCAGCTGACTCTTAGCTGATCCAAATACAACGCTTATCACAGCATCCATTGTCCATCAGTATTATCAGCAGCTATCACGTTGCTCAAGAGCTAATTACCCTACTCCATCCCAAGCTCCTCCTCTCTTCCAGTAAGGATTTGGCCTTCTGCTTCCCCTTTGAATCAGACTAATTTCTCGAAAAATGTTGTACATTAAATTATTGAACATTAATGATATCTGCAATATATTTATGTTGGTTCTGTTCTGTTTACCCTAAGGGGGGTTATCGCTGCTCTCCCTGCTCTTATCCATGCTAGGCTGCATGGCAATCATCTTTGATTGTTCTGTCATAAAACTCTAGATGGCACAGGCTCATAAGTCCTTAACCCAATCTGCATGCAATTACATCATTCTCTATAGGGCACAGCTGATTGGTTCCCAATGTATTGGCAGCCAATGAGCTTGCTGTTCAACATTCAAATTCTTGCCTATTGTGTGCAGCACACTTTCAGAAACCCTCCACCTTCCCCAGCTCCACTTGTACAGATCTGCTATAGGGGTGATTCATGTATGCTTGTACAAAACAAGACCAAACACATTAACATCGTCATACTCTTTACCAAGCTCTGATAGGGAAGACTGACAGGGAAGAGAAGAAATAATAAAGTCGATATTTTTGTTTTTGCACACAAAAAACTATTCTCGTCGCTTCATATTAAGGTTGAACCACTGTAGTCACATGGACTATTTTAACAATGTCTTTAGTACCTTTCTGGGCCTTGAAAAGTGGAATGATTTTGCTGTATGTGTGGTTCAGAAACCTTCAGATTTCATCAAAAATAACTTAATTTGTGTTCTGAAGATGAACGAAGGTTTTACGGGTTTGGAATGGCATGAGGGTGAGTAATTAATGACAGAAATTTCATTTTAGGGTAAACTAACCCTTTAAGGTTCAGTGTCTGACTGTCTTTTTGACAGATTCTTTAAAAAAGATTTGACTCATTAGAGTCATTTGTTCATGAATCAGGCAACACTGGTTTTCTAACAGACAATTCCTTTATATATATATATATATATATATATATATATATATATATATATACACATATATATATATGATACTGATTCAAAATAAGTATCGAGTCTCAGTTCCCAACGCCCTTTAAATAATCTAAACGGAGCCCTAAAATAGATCAACGGGATTGTGATACTTCCCGCAAATTAAATTCAATCCAGGATCCTCGTAAAAATTCTGGACTTGAACGCTGCGAGTTGCCGGTGATCAAACAAGGTAATCTGACCCAGCACATCGAGCAAGTGGAGAGAGAAAGAGGCAATCAATGAAGCTCAGTGGTGGAAAAACAGGGATTTATCTCAACAAACACACACCTCACTTCCTCTACAGCCCTCCCAACATCTGGACCTTTCCGTCATTTTTCCCATTTAATCACGCTTAAAGGTTGAATGAGTATTTGCTGAATCCACCCTGTTGGGATTAGAGCTATAGTCGCGATAGGAGGGGCCCTGGGATGGGTAGGAAGACACAAATCAGGTAAAAGACAAATCTTTTCAAGAAAACTCATATTGTGTCACTGTCCTTAAACTGTCTCAAATTTTGCTTGGATTTGCCAAGATACAATCCTGCAACCAAACGTCAAAGATCAAAGAGCTCTAACATTTTTCATCAAATTCTCCCAAGACCAAATTATCTCGATAATTGTCTCATTTGTTTCTAAATGCCTAAAATAGTCTCAAATGTGTCTAAATACCAAATTGAAAATCTTATTAAGTCTTCTGGACTTTGAAAGAACAAGCAAAAACATTAGGAAGGAAAAGCATGAATGAAACTAATACCTCAGGTGCTTCTCAAAGACATAAATCAAAGACTTTTGCTTAAAATACAAAGTCAAAGATCATAATATTTCTCATTAAATTCTTCAAAGATCAAATTATCCGTGCTAATACCCACATCCATTTTATCTTTATACTCGGTGTATACCAATTGTGTTTTTTTCTGAGGAATTTTAAGAGAAACGTTGCAGATAAAGATGCTTTTCGAAAATATATAGCAGCTTGGAGTGTAATTACCGCCTAAAACAATGAAAGTGAAACATGTCTTCCCATTTGAAGCCTGAAGATCCTGCGGATGATTATGGATTATTAGCTATTGCCAGGACAGTTTATCTGCAGCAGGAGATGGAGCTCATCCATTCTGTCACTGGAATTGCTCAGACACAGTTTGTGGAGTTTATCTCTAAAGCGAGACGGACTGGTGGATGTGGCCTCGGCTCTGACGGGTCAGCAGACTTAAATCCAAAGAGCTTGTGTTCAAAGACCACCCCAGCAGGAAGCGCATCAAAAGGACTCAACCGCCGCCCCTGTTCCAAAGAGCATGTTTTCTCCAGATCAGACACTGACGGACCCTCTAGTCAAAACAAGCCGAATTGGAAAAACATAAAGCTTTTTTATTCTTTTGGTCTGATGTGGATTCAGTGATGATCAAGTAATGTGAGAAACGTTTATGAAATTTTTTAAATTTTGTTCATTCAATTTGCCTTTAAACCATTGGAACTGCTAAAATAAAAAAATCCTGTAGCCTATAAATTATAAAAATAAATATAGAAATATAAAAGTTTGGGGTCCGATTTTTTAATTGTTTTTGAAAGAATTCTCTTACGTTCATGAAGGCTGCCTTTATTTGTTAAAAAATACAGTAAAAACAGTAATGCTGTGAAATATATAATATAAAATAAGTCCAGTCCAGTCTTTACACCAGAAGTCATTCTAATATGCTGATTAGCTGCACAAGAAACATTTAATAATATAGCTGCAAGCAGCAAATATCCGGGTTCAAGCGTTTTAAGGCCTTTAAGCCAATGCGTAAAAAGTATTGTGTTTTATTTAGCAAGCATGTAACTGGTTAAATCAGAAGTACTCAAGTTCGGAGGCCAAGAGGGCCACATTTTAACCACATGAAATGCAAAATTACAACTTGGATCTTAAGACTTTTATTTAGGCCTACTTATGACAATATTTGTAGTTTTACTGAGTATTTACAAGTGCAGTTTATTATCTAGCTAAGTCTTACTAGTACTTTAATGGTTGTCCTATTTGTCCTGACATGAAAAATGCCATTTAAAAAAAGGATTAATAGCTTGGTCTTGCTGTATTCTTAATGCAAAAATGCATAACGAAAAACAAGATCTGATGACAAGAATCCTTATTCATAGTGAAATGTCTGCATTGTTTTCACAAGTAATTTCAGGTCTGGCTGTTGTTCACTGGCTGATGAGACAGTTTGTCAGTAAGATGACACTGCACTTTTTTATAGTCTTTATATACTCCATTGCACCTTTTTAACTCCAAAACCTTTTAATTTGGTCAGAATCCAAATATATATATATATATATATATATATATATATATATATATATATATATATATATATATATATCCTTTTTTTTTTGTTCAATCACAGTCTCATGAATTCTCTAATTATAACCAATGTAGTGTACGCCTCCCCTAGTATACGTCTAAAAAAAGTAACATTCACGCTAATTTTGAACGCAAATTATAATAAAAATACATTTATATGTAGCATGATGTGGGCCACAAATTTAATGCTGACGGGCCGCCTGTTGATTACCCTTGAGTTAAATCATAGAAGGAAAAGACAATTTACATCCAATACAGGCAATTTACCATAGGAAATATATTTTTTAAAGCTTTTTAACAGTTATAGTGCCACCTATCGGCTGATCTCCATAAAAGTATGCATGCTTCTTTAGAGTGATGTGCCACATGTGCTCACGTAATGATGCGAAGTTCTGAGTTTTCATTTAGGAACGATAGGCTTTTGAGTAGGCTTAGCCATGCCTGTTTCTCAAATGACCCTGCTATTGCGATCCAAAGGCACATTTTTTGATAACTATTGACCTAGAGGGTCCAGAGAATTGTGCTAGTTGGACTATTTTGCCAAAGCTGTTTTTCGAAATAATCTCCGATATTTAATGAACGATTCAATGGACAGTGGCGGTCCTAGAGGAAAAGTTGCTCAGAATGAGGAGTTGTACCATGTGGTACAAATGTCGTGGGCGTGTGTGAAAAACTGCGTGATACACAATGCTTTAAGCACGTGAAAAAAGCGAAGGCGCCCCCAGTGGCTGATTTCTTTCAAATTTCTCACAAGCTTCTAGGGCCGTAAATCAAACAGGCCCAGCGAGTTTTCGGCGGACACGTTTTTCAAGATACGTCAATGTCCTGACAGACAGTCGTGGCCCCTTGGATTAAGACACTGCATGCCAATTTTCAAGTCGATTTGACTAACGGTGAAGTAGTTATAGCCATTTTCATGTTTTTGTCCTGTTATAATGCCACCTAGTGGCAAATCGCCACGTTTTTGTTTTTTTACTGTGACCAAAGATTGAGCCCATAGACAGGTGTTCCGAGTTTGGGAATATCTCATTCCGTTCACGAGTTATAGCCATTTTAGTAAAATTTGAACATTTTGGCGCCCCTTAGTGACTGTGAATAAAAATTGCACTTTTTTTTGATAACTTTAGATATTCAGACTCCAGAGAATCTTTTTGCACTGGTTTGGTTCTGATCGGGCAAAAAAGGACTAGGACTAGTTCGCAAAAGTAGGTTTTTCAAAAAATCCAAAATACCAGAAAATTTAAGGTGACGAGCAAATCCATTTCATTCTTTTGACTGCTGCAGCGCCCCCGTCAGGCCGATCAGGGTGAGCCTTGGTGACGTAGGTGGTCTCTTTAATTTACAGTTTGGTCTGCCCGATCACTTTTAGGTGAGAATGCTGATCCTTGGAAAATTTAACAATTACAATAGGGTTTCAGCGCTACACGCTTGAACCCCTAATAATTATCATCAATGCAAACAGTTGTGCTGCTCAATATTTTTGTGAAAATCATAAAACATTGTTTTTCAGGATTATTTGATGAATGTAAAGTTCAAAAGAGCAGCATTTACAGTACATAAAATAGAAATATTTTGTAATATTATAAATGTCTTTACTGTTTTGATCAAATTAATGCATCCTTGCAAAATAAATGCATTAATTTCTTTCAAAAACCAAATTACTTATTTGAACAGTAGATTATCTACTTTGTCAATATGAGGTACTAGAGGCTGGTATACCAAAGCCAAAATGTTGGCATTTACATTTACAATGATCAGCCAATAAACACTTCAAATATGCGTTGTACTTCCATAAAACTTTACAGACAAACTTTTCTTCACGTATCATTGCAGTCCGACAGCAAGCTGAATGGACGGATTGAAAAAAAGAAAGAAAAAAAAAAAATCACTCCTGTCTCATCCCTCCACATGGTATCTGCTGGCCAATCTGTGATCATGTAAATACCAGCTGCCTAGGTTCTCTGAGCCATGGCAATACATACCCACACACTCCATGGCAGTCACATGATGGCAAATTCAAAGCTTTAATGATATTAATCTTTCAAAAACTGTCAATGCATAGCCTTTTTTCCACAAGTTACACTGGCCAGCAGAGATAGCAAAAGGCGAGTGATGCTGTGCAAGACTGCGAGGTTTATCGTACTGATTGTACTGACCTACATACAATACAAGCATACACACTCTCTCACACTCACGCACATGGATCCACTACTGCAAATACTCCATGCATTAAAAAAACACACCTAGAGCCATGTGGTTTCATACATGAGTTACAGCATGTTGTCAGGGAAAAACGGAGAGGCCTGGAGCGAACGGGAACAGCAGCCACATTGTTTTCAGCATAACAATGTGATTCCTCCATGTAAGGAAACTTTAATAGGCTCAGTTTAACAAGAGCTTGTGTCAGGATGCACTAGTGCAGTACGGATGGCCAGTTTGGTACAGTACAATGGTAGAAATGTGTCAGACAGGTAGATTGCCCTGTAACCTTCATGCCAAAGTTTATTAATTTATATTATCATGCATGTAAGAAACAGTGTTGGGGGTAACGCATTAAAGTAATGCGAATTATGTAATTAGATTACTTTTTTCAAGTAAATAGTAAAGTAACACATTACTTTTAAATTTACAACAAAATATCCAAGTTACTTTTTCAAAAAAGTAATGCAAGTTACTTTCGGGAAATGTGTGTAAATATGATGGATATTCTAGACTAGTTCTAACAGTGCGTTCCAAATGGGATATATTGCCCTCCGAAGGGCACTTCAGAGTGAAAACAATCATGGCCGCCATATTGAAGGATCATTCCAAACCAAAGTGCTCAAAACTGGCCACTTCAAAGGGCCCTTCAGAATTAAGGATTTCAAAGGGTACAACTGATGGACACTTTGGGCCCCCATGATCCTTTGCACAGGGAAGTTGTTTTGCATCACAGAATGGGTACAGGAGGCTTAGAGTTCGATTTTACCTATAAATGTAGGTAGTATTTTTTCTATATTACTGTAATATTTATATGTATACGAGTTAGATTTGGTACATTATTATGGTCAAAACGACATACTTCAACAAAAATACTTTACAGCTACATTTATCAGTCCATTCAAATGTTTCAAATACATAGACACAATATACATTATATTTAACGTAAAAGGCCTTGGTGCGATAAACCAAAAAATAAACTAACGTTAAATAAAAGGCACAGTTTGCACAATCTACTCATCATTCAGAGCGTGTTTTTTTGGGGGTCAACCAGCGTACAAAATGTGCGAAGAAGGCGTTCTCGTTAAGATGATGCCGAAGTGCGTTCCAAAAAAAAGAGAGTTTTTTTTACCCCTACGCCCTTGAGCCCTTCGAAGCTCTCGCTCCGGAGGGTTAAACCTTTTGAAGGGATTAGGACATAGGGATGAGCCCTTCCGAATGGAATGCAGGGTAAATGTGAACATACATTTACTTCTTCTGTTCTGTATTCCAAAATGGCAGCACAGCTGAAAGAATTGTTTGCTTGAGCTACGCCCTCTACTGTACAGGAGTGAATTTACATTTCCTTCAGCCTGAGGCTTATTCATTTCACTTTTGGTGTGAAAGGGCCTTTACATTTGCCAAAAATAGAACTTTTTTGTTGGTATAAAACAAACAGCCCAGCCCAGATGAGAAAAAGTATCGCAAAAATAACATAACACATTACGTTCCATAAAAAGAAACTAACGCAATTAGTTACTTTTTTTAGGGAGTAACGCAATATTGTAATTAGGGGTGTAAAGGTTCTCGGTAAAAAAATCGAACCGTTCCATTCTCCACCCACGGTTTGGCATGCGCTTGCACCTTGGTTCATCACGAAACCTGACGACACATCTATAGTATGGTTTGTTGATTACAACAACGTGTAAAACAGCCAGACGGATTTGGCTAATGATTACATTACATCGACAAATTGATTACATTTGATTTCACACTTTCATTGTATTCAATTCATAAACTCAATTAATTCATGCATTCTTTGAGAATCAAACCCATTCCCTTGCTGTTGCTATAGCACCACAAACTCTGCTGTGGAATTATTTGTATATCACTAGAAAGTGCTATAGAAATAAAACAACCTTGTTGTGATATATACTGTTACAGTGATATGAAATGACTCACACAAGATTTTAGTCATGCCGCCCACCCCTAATAACAATGTGCTTCCTCCACATAAGGAAACTGTGTGACACTCTCAGTTTAACACAAGCTCGTGTCAGATACACTGTGGTAACACACTCAAAGGAAGCAGATGCAAGGTACCAGAAGAAAGAAGCTCAAAACGATGCTATGCTTAATATAAGACCGCCGTCACAGCATGGTTGCTATGGCTGCAGTTGTCAGCATGGCACAGAGGGCTCGTGCCATGACTGACAGCTGTGACAACGATGTAATCCAATCCCCTTGCTGCAAAACACAGTCTTCATAGGAGCCCGACTGCACAGAGATCTCGATGTGAACTGAGTGGGAGAGGAGCGCGTGGGCACCACAGTGGAACGACGCCAGTTGCATGGAATAATACTCTGACAGAGGAGAAATTCACACTCGAGTCCTATATCATCTTTAAGGCGATTAGGCATAGAGGGAATGAACTGGTGGGAAGGTGAGGGACAGTTTGATGGGGCAAAGTATCCAAACAAGCACACAGCCATCTTTAGAATTTTGTCTTTGAACTTCCGTTTTTGCAGTAGCTCTGTATATTTCTATGGCGTAATTAGCTGGTGAAGTGGATTAACTTATTGTAGAGTTAAAGGATTAGTTCACTTCACAATTAAAATGTCCTGATAATTTACTCACCTCCATGTCATCCAAGATGTTTATGTCTTTCTTTTTTTGGAATGTTTTTGAGGAAAACATTCCAGGATTTTTCTCCATATAGTGGAGAAAATCCATTTATTTATTATAATAAATAAAATAAAAACAAATAAAAAACCTTACTAAAAAAGTATGAAATATTTTGTTTGCATGTCATGTGACCATTAACTGATATCAAAATAAAAGGAAATCTATTTACTTAGAACATAAGTAAATATTTTATGTCAAAGGGGTTCAACTCACAAAAACGTCTGGGAACCTGCACACAAGTTTTAAGGTTCTTTAATGCTGTTTTGTATTCCGTTTTGGAGTGTTGCAGACTGAATCACTATAAACTGTCATTGTCTGAAAAAGAGCTGCATGAAAATTCTTCTTTTATGTTCTAAGGAAAAAAATAACAGCATATGGGTTTGGAATGACATAATGAGTGAGTAAATAATGACAGAATTTTCATTCTTGGAAGCTAGAATATGAAGCATATGCCCACCCATATGGGTCACACAGATAATAGACCACAATCCACTGCACTTGAAAATATCAATAGCTCATCAGCACAAAGTCAGCGCACTCCTCTGGTGCTTGTGGAACTGTAAGCAGCGAGGTAGGTATCGAGTAATGAAGTTGAGTAATTAGAGAAGATGAAAGACATATTATTATTGGAATCGTGTCAGTAGATGAAGTGAACTGTAATGGGAGGTGCGACAGAGATGAAGCTCATCCCGCTGAGCCTTTATAAAGGATCTGAAGGCGTCAGTGCCTGGGTGTACATGTGGAGGTGCTGCCACAGCAAGAACTGGCACTACAAACAACACCCACATCAGAAAGCAGAGAACGATGGAGAGAAAAGATACTGTAAAAATCAAGTTTTACACAATGGTGCAAAACTGTACAGGAGGAAAAAGGAATCCATGTGGAAAAATCACAAATGAAATCCAAAAGGAAAATCACAAATGAGATCTATTTACAATAGTCTCCAATATACAGCCAATAGATTTAAGTGGAGACATTTGTTTAAGAATCAAGACTTTCTTGCTGAGGCTTAGTTCACCCAAAAATTAAAAAAATTCTGTCAGTAATTACTCACCCTCATGTTGTTCTAAACCTATAAGTCCTTCGTTCATCTTCGAAACACAAATTAAGATATTTTTGATGAAATCCGAGAGTTTTTTTTATTCCTGCACTTTGCGTCTTTGACGCAACATAAAAAACAAAACAGCTCATACTGCAGGAATGGTATCACGGAAAAATTTAGTGGTTTTGAAACCGTGACATTTTTAAACCGCGGTATACCTTGAAACCGGTAACTGGCCCATGCCTACTCTCTTCTGTGTCATTCTCATACGCTGTTTACGTTCAGCACTTCCAGGTTTTACATCAGAATGCAGACTCAGTATGGAGTAGTTTTGTTTTTGTGCACAAAAATAGTATTCTTGTCACTTCATAAAATGAAGGCCGAACCACTGTAGTCATGTCGACTATTTTAATGATGTCTTTACTACCCTTCTGGGCCTTGAAAGTGGTAATTTCGTTGCTTTCTATGGGGGATAAACACCTCTCGGAGTTCATAAAAAATATCTTAATTTGTATTCTGAAGATGAACAAAGGTCTTACGGGTTTGGAACGACATGAGAGTGAGTAGTTAATGACAGAAATTTAATTTTTGGGTGAACTAAGCCTTTAATTTTTTACTTTATTTTTGATCAAATAAATGCAGCATTTGTGAGCAAATAAGAGACAACTTTTATTTATTTTTGGCGCTTTTTGCTTTTATTGTGATAGGATAATATAGAGTGGACAGGAAGCGAGCTGGGAAAGAGAGGGGGGACGGGATCGGGAAAGGTCCACGAGCCGGGATACAAACTCGGGTCACTATATGTCGGCGAGCTGCCCTCGAGGCTATAGGCTTCGACTAAATTTTATATATATTACCAATTTTTGAATGGTAGTGTACATTCAAAATTACATTTCTTATTGAACCTATTCTAGGACCAAATGATCTGAGGTATACTATTCAGATTAATTTTATAACTCTATACTCTTACTGTGTGACAGCATCTCATTTAAATGAAACACAAATTAACTCCATTTAGTCTCTGAAAGAGCAACCTCTGAGCAATAAAATGTTCCTCTGTAAAGTATGAATGAATGGATAGTTTGATATTGTACACCAAAGACTAGAAAATCTCAGAAGGGTAAAGAAGACGGCCTGACCATCTACCTGATCTTTCACATCCAAGAGCCTGTCAAACATAATTATATGTAGAGAGAGGCAAACTGAACACATTCAGGGGGAAAGTTCGGCCGAGTATGTTTACTGAAGCAATCTGGGCACAATGCTGGGAGCAGGTTATGTGAAATCACATCAAATCAGCTCCTGGAACAATATAACCCGATAATCCAAACCCTGTACCTAACCCTAACCATTAGCTAACCCAGAGGAAGAAAGCAAAGACATAAGCTGCCATTCAAAAGTTTGGGTTTGGTAGGATTTTTGTGCTCACCAAGGCTTCATTTATTTGATCAGAAATACAGTAAAAACAGTCAAATATAATAAAATATAATTTATTCTTGTGATGAAAAAGCTGAATTTTTAGCATCATTACTCCAGTCTTCAGTGTCACATGATCCTTCAGAAATCCTAATGCTGATTTGCTGCTCAAAAAAATATTTCTTATTATTATCAATGTTGAATACAGTTGTGCTGCTTCATGTTTTTGTGGAAACCATAATACATTGTTGTCAGGAATCTTTCATGAATAAAGCATTATTGTACTCTCGTTATAACACCAAAGATATGAAACTGCAGGAGAATTCACAGCTTTACATTCTTTGCTCAATTATCCACAGGAACAATGGCTATTGGCCAACTAAATGTCACTGCACATACAAACACAGAGTCCATTTCATTCAATTCTCTGAGTGTTGCTTCACAAAGATGAAAGAAGACCTCTTGAATGTGTATTGTTGAGGTGGTCAGGGCCTGTTTTCTCTAGGTGAACACCGCCGGTCTCTTTTATTCTGCTCTAGAGGGTTCAGAAAGACATCCACAGCAGGGATGTGAAGTTAGCTGACCTCTTTCAGTTGGTATTGTCAGAGTATTAATATTTTCATCCTCTTGCTGAAGAGACGCCTGAAAAGATTTGAGGTCATTCTGTTCAGCCTTAAGTATACAAAGCACAGTATATATATATATATATATATATATATATATATATACATACATACATATGCTCTGTTAAAAAAGTGAGATGCCTTATAAGACAGCACCCTATAGCTGACATGACAATTTTAAACGTTCTACACAGGCATACAAATAGCGCTCATCATGTAAAGCACACAACAGATTTCAATTCACAATTGATTTCAATAAAGTTCGGTGTTATAAAGTTGCTAAATATTGGTAATATGCAAACCTGGCATTGTATATTATGAATATTGTTGGTAGGGGTGGGTGATAAGACCAAATTGTTAATCACGATATGAGTAATTTTATTTCACGATAACAATATACTGTATACAGTATATACAGTTCTGCTTTAAATACGATTTTTATGATATAAAAATGTTGATACCATTGAAATTACATAATTCCTGTCAACATTCTGAATATCACAAAAAAACTACTAGCCTACTTACAAAAGGTACAAAAGTGATTCAGTCAAGAGCACTGAGAGATTTTCTCTTTTTTGTTGTTTGATTCACATAAATGACACAGACGACATATTAGGCTGCTGTCACTATAAGACCGACTGCACAGATCCAACATACATATGCATTTTTTTTCAACTGTTTACTTTCACTTAAGACATAAATGACTATGTTTACTTGCAAAGACATGGTCACTTTGACACATAACCTTTCAAGTTCAATTAGGTGGCAAAAAGAACTCAGTTCAGTACTTGCACGCTCTATATCAGCGACATCATGTGCGCTCGTCTCTCAGACAGCGCTCAGAAACCATCTCTCTGACAATGCGTGCAAATAGTGGCGAAATGAGTTGTCATTCACTGCTTGCTGGGCTTCAACTGTTTAAAATCACTTGTTTTTAAACCGCAATGCTTAAAAACACATGCTGATAAGCTTCTGTGAACACGGAGCACAGCAACATCACATGAGCGTAACCAATATCAAAATATCTATCGGTTGACAAATTTCTACTAGTTAATCGTGTCTACCGGTATATCGCCCACCCCTAGTTGTTGGCTGTTTGATTAATTGCTTTTTTCATTCCTCTTTTAGATAAAACCATCTGCTAAATGCATAAATGTAAGCTAACAACACAAAATTCTAATAAGAAAGTAGACATGCAGGAAGTAAGACAATTACTGATGACTCATTTCAGACAGTTCAGAATCGGTTCTTTCTTTTGGGAGAAAATAACTCCATTCATTTATCATGCACTTTGATATTTGAAACTTTGCAGACCTTTTACATTCACAAACAGCTACACACATGAAAGGTATTATCCGAAAAAGCAAATAATATGCCGCCTATGTAGGCAGCTTACTAGCCATACACAGCCATCAGATCTACTCTATAAAGCTTTATGCAGAATAAATCTCAGTTTTAGTCTTTCTTTCTTATAATTCTTCTCAAACCATTTTCTCCAAAAGGATCGTTTTTCATGCAAGATGCTTTGTAAAGTAATAATCATATGTGGTCGGCACTAAGACATTGTGGAACATGGTGTAAAGGACTAATCTTCTTATGCCACACTAAATAAACTTTATGGATCTAGAATAATCTTTAATCCACACAACAGCGCCATATTAGAGATGCTTTGGTCTTAGTGTAAGCCCTGCCATTTAGATTAAACAAACACCATTTTCCCAGCAGGACCAAGACCACCCAAGATCGTCCAATAAAGGGCAACCCATTTCATAAAACGCTGATTTTTTTAAAAGAAACTATTATGCTGTAACACATTCACTGACCTTTTGAGGCAAAAAGATCTGGATTATGTAACAACTGTATGCCTTCACTGTAATGTAACAAACAAGGCAAGGTGTAGTTCTTCCTTTGATGAAATAGAGGGATTAAAAAACAATATTCCTCGAAAGGATGGTCTGTTTATGCTCTACCATGGTCGATGTTTTTACAAATGCTGTTGTTTTTTTAATACTGAAATTTGGTCTGAATGATACATAAAATATTCGCAATAGGTGTATGTTTTTTAAACAGGTAATATAAAATTAAGTAACATCATGAATATCACAATTATTTTCACATGCTCTTTATTTGTCATTAAGTTTCCTAAAGATCATGATACTAATGTATTGCTAATTTGACAATATTAAAATTCAAAACCCATCTGACATTTTACAACAGTTTTAGTTAAAAAATATGACTGTTAATATTGCTTGCTTATTTCTAATATTTTTTATTTTTTCCAAAATAAATATAATTAATTTTTGAATTAATGAAAATAATTCTATACTCAAAAATAACATGAAAAATAATGTGTTAATTTAGTAGAAATATTGTCTTTTTTTTACCGTATTATACTTTTTGCAATAAACATTTTGAATTGTCTACAGTGCCCCTTTAAATCCATTTTTTAGCAAATACATACAAGTTCAGTTATGTATCATATCTTTAAATGATGAAAAAAAAAATTCATTTCATTTTCTAAGTAGTGTTGTCAAAAGTATCAACTTCGGTACCAAGTCGCTTGTGACACTTTGAGCGCTGTTGGTAGGATTCTTAAAGGGGTCCTTGATTATGATTTCACTTTTTTAACTTTAGTTAGTGTGTAATGTTGCTGCTTGAGCATAAACAACATCTGCAAAGTTACGACGCTCAAAGTTCAATGCAAAGGGAGATATTTTCTTTTAAAGAAATCACTTTTTAAGGACTGCAACAAACGGCCTGTGAGGACTACAACAAGCTTCTTCCTGGGTTAGTGACATCACTAACCCTCAAATTTACATAAACCCCGCCCCCGAGAACACGCAACAAAGGGGTGGGGCCATGTTATTGCAATACAGTACGTAACACAAATGCAATAGCATGTCAAAAGCAAGATGACAACATAAGTTATAACCATAATTAAACTAAACTATACCTGTTCTATCTTCATGCAGCTTATATTCTCTGGCTCTGTAGGCATCTTACAACAGTTCCCACACGAGCGATTTATAGATTATCATGACAGAACATGCTAATTAATGACTTTAAGATCATTATCTCCACATCATAAATTCATCAACTAACCATTCAGAAACGTCCTGTTGCATTCTACATGTTCTCACTTCTTCTTGAGTCTCTCCATCAGTGTCCGACTATGGTTTGAACATAAAAGCCTGAACAGTTTCTGACATTTTCAGTGAGTCTGCGTGAGCTGCTGCTAACACACACTCTTGAAACTCTGCCCTCTTCTTGGTAGCAGAAGCGCATTTGCATTTAAAGGGACACACAAAAACTGAGCGTTTTTGCTCACCCTCAAAAAGTGATAAATTTAACATGCTATAAAAAATTATCTGTGGGGTATTTTGAGCTAAAACTCCAGGGACAGAGACTTGTAAAAGTGGCATTATGTCCCCTTTAAACACCTCTGACTGGCAACTGTGTTCACACGCTCATCAGATTTGTCTGTGATTGGCTACAATGATCAACGCTTCAAAAACATGTTGTAAATAGACATCAATGACGCTCTTCACTGAGCGCTTACATAGATACACACAGGTTTCTGTGTAAGCTGGTCTGCTGATAGATGCCTGCTTTCAAACGCTCCTGCTTTCAAATTCAAACACTTCCATGTGCTTTCAAACACTCCTGTGCATTGATCATAGTAGCCAATCACAGACATATGTTGAGCGCATGAACACAATGGCCAGTCAGAGGTGTTTACAAATCCGCTCAAAGCATCACATTTTTCAAATTTTAGTACCGATCAAAGTCGGTACTTTTGACAACACTATTTCTTAGAAATTTATTTTAACAGTATCACCCAGTGATAGTATACCTGAAACATAATATATTATGGAGAGTTGAATATCCCCAAATAATATCCTAAAACTAGCCTTGGCTAGCCTTGGTGTCTCCATTTAACCAGTGTACAGTGACTGTTCTGACTGTACAGAACATATCACATGGACACAAAGGTTTTATGAGACTTCCACAAATATCACAGAAACTTACTCATTATTCCCTGTGGGAATCTATGAGCAATTGGTGCAGAAAGTAAAATGTGACAGCGAGTGGAAATTATGTAATAAACATAATAAAAACGCTTCAGTTTTATACCCACTGTACATCTGCAGCACTTAAGAACATGCATCCAGGGTCACATTTCATCCCAAAGGAATATGTGCTAAAATTCAGTGGTTAAAGCGTGCAGAGAATAGGATGCGCTCCATTTAGAAACTATAAGCACGATCAAACTGCTTCTGGGGAGTTCACACTCTTAATGCGCAATGCAATTAGGACTGCAGCTTTCTTAAATTAGAGCCAAATTTAGGTGCTTCAAAATAAGCAGAAATAAAAATCAATCACACAAGGGAAATGTATTTTCCAAACTGTTAAAATGCCATTAAACATTTCATGAGAATAACATATTCAGAGAAAACTGGCCTCGTTTGTATGCACGTCCTAAATTTGAAGCCCTTTACCAGGGGTCTGAAGTATTTTTTAACCAATTATAGTAGGAGAGTTCGCTTGCCTGTAGGTCTGTATGAAAATCAGGGTCACTCGGGGTGACATTAAAATGCATTCCCTGAAATGAGTTCGAAATTTCACCCGGCACATTTCCTTATCTGCCTCTCAGAATGAAGGTGACAATTAAGTCACCTACATTTTTTCCCCATTTAATTTTCTTGAAATAACACTTCTGTCTTTAACACGCACTCCACTTTCAATAAAGCTTCATATTTTGAGATGAGGAATCTTCAAACAGCTACAAAACCTCTTAAAACAGCAATTATTTGGAATATAAGTGACCTTTGATCCCATGCTCTTAGTCTAAACTCGATAAACTTCAAAGCATTTGGAAAACCACAAAGTCTAAGTGGACATACCTGATGTAAAGCATGTACAATGAGCCAATGTGGGTGTGTGTGTTTGGAGGAGTGAAGCTCTTAACAGAATGCAACCTGCATGCTCCTGCTACATTAACAAGCCTTATTATAGAGGCAACGTGGTGTGTGGTGTGAAGTGTGAGTAGCTCTGACAGCACAACTTTGTTCTCGAGGGATTTTGTGATCAGGAGACAAGAGGAGAATCCTGCGTAATCTGGGTAATCTCTGCTCTAAGAGTGGATAAACCCTGCTGGGCCACACACAAGAGTTCAGCCATTAACCATTCCTATTGGTTGTGAGTATAGCCAATAGGTTAGCCTACACCATGTCATAAATAAGCATGAACCAGTATAAGCAAAATATTATATAATATTAAATATGTAAAATTGCAAAAAAATTAAAACACCAGTGAATGCCAACTTCTTTATGTAAAAGTGCCAACTTCTTTATGTACTTTATGTACCAATCATTTCATAATGGCGTAGCTCAGATGTTTTATGACTCATAGAACATGGTATTATGCTCAAGGATTCATTATGAAACCAGAAGAACGTTGCTGCTATTAAGCAGAATACACCGTATGTGGTCTCTAAGTTTGGCCACGTAATGCGTGTCCTAATGTGCACTTTGGATCTTGTGGAATCACATGGGAAAACATGGCTAGAGCTGTGAGCAATGCCTTCAGCAAGTAAAGGGAAGTGCTGCTTTTCTAACAGAAAGAGTAGATCTTCTTCACTGGTATAAAGGTGTCCCTTTAAAGGGATAGTTCACCCAAAACGAAAAACACTGTCATTTTTACACTCAGGTTGATTCAAAACTGTATAGCCTTCTTTTATATTCTGAGAAGTCTCAGTGTTTTTGTCGATACAAGTTAATGGGCAGTGTTGTTTGGTTACCAACATTCTTTTAAAATATCTTCTTTTGTGTTCCGCAGAATAAAGTAAATGCATACAGTTTTGGGATGACAGATACATTTTCATGTTTGGGTGGAGTATCCCTATATATATAGTGAACAATATGTTTTGGTATATGGAACAAAAAAAAAGGAAAGCTGCTGATATGAAAAAATTGGTTTATCAAAGTCCATTTAAGGAAAGTCGATCCATTTTCTTTTTCCAGCTAATAAGGAAAATACTTGTTTTTACTAATACTTGTTACTCTATGAAAAATGTTATTGGCGCTTTTAATTCAAAGACGGGACTACCATTCATCAGGCACAGTACTGAGCGTTGCAACTTCTTGGATTAATTTTTTAACAACTGGATTGTCACCTCATTGTAACAAGTTGGAGTAGTAAGCAACACGCACAAACGAGGAATATTGCAGTCTTTTATCATAAATGTAGGAGATTGTTTGAACACATTATGCATAGACAATAACCGACAAAGGACTAAACTGAACAGGGACTACATGTATACAGGGGATCACAAAAACTAAATATGAAACAGCTGATATCAATTAAACATATAAACAACAACAAACAGGGACATAATCCACCAAGGAAACCAAAACTAAACAGAGCAGGGAAACAAGAACTAAGGGAAACAAGACTGTGACACTTATTATGTCACTGAGTGAAAACTTGGCATTATTTCTTCATCTTAAAAAACTACAAAAACTATTCAAGATAGTAAAAGATAGTTCAGTCTCAGAATTCTGATTGGATGAGCTGCTTTTCAAATTCACACACCTGTGATGTCAAATTCTGTGCTAGCACAGTTTCATGAAAACAATAAGCCAGTTCTCCACATTAATTCATGCCTAAAATATCTCCTTGCTTGCGGAAATTGACAGCCTCTCATGGTTTATTGCATTAGTAACAACACATTGACATCCAGAACTCGAAAAATAATCCCTCTACAAATCGAACGATGCATTATTCCTCCTAATTTCTTATGCTACTCACTATTTAACCATGAATATAAGTCAAGGTTGCTGTAACCCAAACAGTCAATTTAGGCCAGTAAATACTCTCATTAATTAATAATCAATATTAGCCAAGTCAATATTAGCCTGGTTTGAGACACATGGGAGCCACAGCTGAGATCTGGAGCAGTGGGGGTCAGCACCACAGTACTGTATATCGATAAAATAAGAAAAGACTTCTTTTAATTGGAGGCTGAGGCACGGGGAGATAAGGACAAAATTGCTCCGGTCTTCTCCAGGGATATTTGAACATCAAACCCACGTTCAGACAGCAAACAGGGAGGGAAATGTACAGAGACCAGCGTGCCATTTAATCCAGCCTGCTTATTAGAAATAAAAGCACCAAGTATGCCAGCGGTATCGATTGCAACAAGAAAAACACAGCCATTAAGAATCACTTAAAGAAAAGCGTGTAGGTTTTAACCATAATTTCGAGGCACGCTGCTTTATTCGCTTCTAGAGCACTCGTGTTTCCAGGCCTGTTATATGAACATCTCCATCATAGGGGATATCAGCCCTAGACAGCAGATTTATTGCTCTTCTGTGAAGCCAATAAACAGCAGAGATGTGAGCCAATTCCCCACAGGTTGAAGCCCGAGCTCTTCTACAGTCAGATCATTATGCATACAGTACATCATACGTCAAAACTAAATTTCCCTCCCCTTGAGCGCACTAGAAAGCGCAATAACATTATCACACCCGAGCGATATAACCGTCACACGGCACAGATATGCTACTATCATGCATCTGCTCATCCAAGATAGACTCTCAACATTTCCACCAGATGTTTTTCAATGAAATGAGCCAATGATCTGTAATTACTGTGACCTACAGCAGAGAGATATGTAGGTTAAGTTTGCCTGCCGCTCCGCTTCTCTGCACGCATATACTAGGGATGTTTTCACAGTATAAATCCCAGCAGCTCCTTTAATCTCCTTACGCAGTTACATCCTCTTTAAAAAATTCACTAACATAGTGACAACTGCACATTGACTCGGGACGTCGCTCTGGCAAATAGGAAAATCCAAACTGAATCCTTTGTACAAACTGTAATCAAAGTATATGAACTTTTTATGGGAAAAATTGCTACTATTATAAAAAGAAAGACTCTTTTTACTGTACTACAAAAAAAACTATATACGTTTTAAATTACAAAATTGTAATCATGAATATTTATTTTACTGCAATGAATGCATATATTTTTTATTTGAAATAAACCATTGTCCCGACAGAATGATTTTCAATATTGTATTACAGTAATGAAAATGTGATTGATTTTTTTTTTTTTTTTTTTTTTTTTGCATTACAGTAATGAGAATTAGGGGGTGAGCTGTGTTTTGTCATGTAATATCACAATGAAAAATATTATGGTAATATTTAAATGAGTTTTTTTTTTCCTTTATGTAAAATATAATTAAAGCAAATTATTAAATTTTAAATTTAAAACAAAAATGTATATAGAATATTTAATATACTTATAAATACTCATAATATATAATTAAATAATATTATACTTTACACTTTTTTTTACTATAACAGATAGTTTTGTGAAAAGAAGAGCACTGTAAAAAATATTTTCATGATTTGTTATCAACATTTTTTCTTTTGTCAAATCAACTTCAGTAATTCATGTAGTTCAGATGACATAATATTTTGAGTTTCTGTTGATTAAACCAATCGCCTTCATTGTATTACCTCAAATTTTTAATTTCAATGAGCTCAAAATTTTAAGGCAACCAGGCAACTTACTTTTTTAAGTTAAATCAACAATTCTTTTTTACAGCAAGGTGACCGTGAAACGGCCAAATTCGCAATCAAAAGTCAAATAACTTCCATTACTTGTACCTCGGAGCTCCTTCCATTATATTGTCAGATTTCATTATAATAATGATATGGCTGTTATCTAGCACAAGAAATCGAACAATCAGCCTGGGAAAA
Source organism: Hypophthalmichthys molitrix (assembly GCA_037950675.1). NCBI lineage: Eukaryota > Metazoa > Chordata > Actinopteri > Cypriniformes > Xenocyprididae > Hypophthalmichthys > Hypophthalmichthys molitrix. The sequence goes on along the minus strand of CM075507.1, from coordinate 30,277,840 downwards.
TGGAGACAGCCTACTGCGCGGAAACGGGGACACATTCTCTACTGTGCAGACTTTGAGAATCAGAAATTAGGATGATGAGAAATAATTCAAACACTCTTCGCAGAGCTGTTTTGAAGTGCAAGTGAAGACCTCTACTTGTCCTTTTTCATCACACCAGATAATAAATAAATTACAATGCAACTTTGTACAGACAGAGGACGCCTGGAACCTTCATATCCCAATTGATATCCATCAAGGTACTTATGGAAATAGCCATATACCTGTTTCCCAGAAGTACAGCGACTTCCCGTCTCCTGTCGTTTGGGAGCAAACGGTCCAGATTCCACAGAGCAGTAAAAATAACCTCCATAAACACAGGAACGCTGTCCTTGCACCCCTAACCCCAAGTCCCATGGCTCCCCTGAGTCGGGTAAAATCCACTCGGTCGGGATGAAGAGAAACCCCAATGAGAGCAGAGAAAGAACTTCAGTCGCACAGACTGAAAGAGTTTGCGTGCCTCTTCAGTTAGTGTTCCCCGAAGGAACGGTGCATGTGGTGGATCTCCTCGTCTTCTGCTCCTCTGGTTGGCTGGAGCAAAAAGCAGAACGCTTTGGCTGAACAATAGAGAACGGCAGCCACAGTTACCGGCACTGCTGCTTACTGCTGCCGCTGTCCTCTGCCTACTGCAGCTGACTGACGCCGCATCTCCCCTCCCTCTGCCTCACACTCTCTCGCTCACTCACTCACTCTCTCTCTCTCTTCCGAGCTTAGGGCACAAGGACGCTCCTTCGCCATGCTCCTGTGACGCTAAAGAAGACAAGATAAGAGGAGAGTGCTGTCGCTAAGGGAGGGAGGGAGAAAGAGGGAGATTTATGAACTGCATATTTTCTGTATCTGTGAGTAAGATTATTTTTATTTTTCTCAGTTTGTCTTTTTCATTCATTGAATGACATAGGCCTATGGGAAAAGAGTCATGAACATGAAGGCAATCTGTTCACAAAATCTTCTCAACTTTTACTTCTGTACTTGGCTTTTATACATGTTCAGGGGGTGGTGTAGCAACTGTAACAACTGTCCAAAATGAGCATATACATTACATTATTACAGAATGTGAGAAAAAGAATAATACATCTGTACATGGTCAGTTTCCGGCCGAAGGCACCATTCGTCCTGGAGCAGCCTTTCGGGCCCTTTCTCCTGGACAAAGAAAGAGGGACCCTTCCTAAGCTGCTTTCCAAGAAACACACACTCACATAGATAGAGTGGACATTACATTACATTACAGATGAACAGATGTGTGATGAAACATTTACCACCCCCATGTAATCCAAGATGTGTATGTCTTTCTTTCCTCAGTCGAAAAGAAATTAATATTTTTCTCCATATAGTGGACTTCAACAGTTACCAACGGGTTGAAGGTCCAAATTGGAGTTTCAGTGCAGCTTCAAAGGGCTCTACACAATCTACACAAAGGAATAAGGGTCTTATCTAGTGAAACGATCGTTCATTTTCTAAAAAAATTAAAAGACTGTATACTTTTTAACCACAAATGCTCATCTTGCACTGCTCTGCGATGCGCCACACATTATGTAATCACGTTGGAAAGGTCACGCGTGACGTAGGCAGAAATACCACGGTAGGGCGAAAAACATCTAATTTTCTCCTCCAACTTCAAAATCATCAGACATCATTGTTTTACCTTTTTTTGTAAAGGCCGTCTGAGTTAGTTTTTGCACGTTCGCTTACTCAGTACTTCTGCCTATGTCACATGTGACCTTTCCGATGTGATTATGTAATGCGTGGCGCATCGCAGAGCTAGTGCAAGATGAGCATTTGTGGTTAAAAAGTATATAATTTTTTTTTTTTAATCATGGAATGTTTTCCTCAAAAACCTTAATTTCTTTTCGACTGAAGAAAGACATAAACATCTTGAATGACATGGGGGTGAGTAAATTATCAGGAAATTTTAATTCTGAAGTGAACTAATTCTTTAATAGATGTTCCTGGATATTTTGTGCATGCTACTTTGAAGAAAAGTTTCTTTGTAATTTATCTTCAAAATACTTCAGATATACTCAATTATATACTCAAATAAAATCAATTTATTCACAATGTGAATTGTGCCATCTTTGCACATATACATTTAAATCGGAATAAAATTATTCTTAAACCAATCACCTGAGCCGTAATTGCCATTGGGCTAATTACTCTGGAGCCGCAGGGAAATGAAAGAAATGATTTTGCAAATGATTTTAAACCACACAGTTTTACTGTACTCAACATACTCAATCCATTCTCAACATATTGGCAGACTATGGCTTGTGATGTCATTCCGCCGGCAGAGATCACTAAATCTTAATGACTGTCTTGTTAATCCACTTTCCTAAGCTCAGGTCATGACCTTGAGTGGCAGATACTGGCATTAAAGCAGACTAAGTCAAGTCAAGTCAAGTCACCTTTATTTATATAGCGCTTTTTACAATGCAGATTGTGTCAAAGCAGCTTAACATTGATAACTGGTATATAATTTTAGCTGCACAGCAGCTCTTAAAGAATAGTGTCAATGTCGGCAGATCAAAGCACTGTTGAATATCAAATGTCAAGTGTCCCCAACTAAGCAAGCCAAAGGCGACAGCGGCAAGGAACCCAAACTCCAACAGGTGACATCAGATGGCAAACAGGTGGCAAATAGACTTCTGTGTTAAAATGGAGAAAAAAAACCTTGGGAGAAACCAGGCTTAGTCGGGGGGCCAGTTCTCCTCTGGCGAACAGTGCTTTGTTACGATTCAGGTTGCTATCTTATGTCTGATAGGATCGCAACATTCAAAGTATTTATTCCAGTTCAGTGCAGTTGAGGATCGTATTCATCACACCGGTATGGACGGTTTGTTGAGGAGCTGTGCCACTGGCTGTTGTGTCGATGAGGCCTTCACAATGGATGATCTAGTTGACTCAATCTCTGCTGATACTTCAGGGCTACGTTGTGGTCGCGTCAAGGCGCCGGTCCTCGGTCTCACCTGGATACGGCCCGGATCTGGTTGACTACGGTAAACCTTGGGATAAACAGAAAGACTAATATTAGCGTAGATGCCATTCTTCTTCTGATGTAACGAGTACATCTGGTGTTATAGGAAGTGTTCCCGGTTCCGGCTGACCTAATTTATGCAGCCTAATAATCCTTTAACGGATTTGAAAATATAAATTGATAATGTGTTATGTGTATGCCAGGTTAAAGAGATGCGTTTTTAGTCTAGATTTAAACTGACAGAGTGTGTCTGCCTCCCGAACAATGCTTGGAAGATTGTTCCAGAGTTTAGGTGCCAGATAGGAGAAGGATCTACCACCTGCGGTTGATTTTGATATTCTAGGTATTATCAGCTGGCCTGAATCCTGAGATCGCAATAGACGTGAAGGACTATAATGCTTTAAGAGCTCGCTCAGGTACTGGGGAGCTAAACCATTTAGTGCTTTGTAAGTAATTAGCAAGATTTTAAAATCTATACGATGTTTAACAGGAAGCCAATGCAGTGTTGACAGAACTGGGCTAATATGGTCATACTTCCTAGTTCTAGTAAGAACTCTAGCTGCTGCATTTTGTACGAGCTGTAGTTTATTTATCAGGTGAGCGGAACAACCACCCAGTAGAGCGTTACAGTGTGTGAGCGTTACAGTGTGTGAGGCTCAGGAGTCAAGACACTTTTACACTAGATATTCTGGTGTGGACAAAAGTCCAACTGAAACTAGAATTTGGTTTGTATGGTTGTTAAAGTGATTATCAGAACTTGGGTGTGAACCAGAGAAGTGAATCAGAATCTGCTTGGAAAAAGCATGTAACAAATTTGACTACATCAAAAGTTACTGAAGACATCCAGACACTGTTTTTAGATGCTTACATGATCTAGATCAATCACATATTTGCTGTCGTACACAAACAACTGAACAGCAAAAATAGCAAACAAGTCTTCAATCACTCCTTACATATAAGGTGCAAAAATAGTCACTAAATGCCAAAAAAATGGATGAGTCCCTAAAAAAAGTAAAAAAGATATTGCCTTTACAGCAAAAAAAAAAAAAAAGTCCTACCAGTTTATGTCAAAAATTAATCCACTACACAACTATTGAACAAAAACAGTTGTAAATCTTAGGTCATGTTTTCATTTTGTCCATTTTTCAACATGATAGCACTATTTAGAATAAAAAAGCATTGCTTTAAAGAAATAGTAAGAAATAGTTCACTCAAAAATTATGTAATTCTGAAGTTATATAATAAAAATGACATCATTATTCTCAGATAATCTTTTCTTATGAGACATTCAAGAACAAATTATGTCTGACATATTTGGTGTACAGGTAAATCATGAGCGAATTGTCATTTTTGGGTGAACTATTCCTTCAAACATATCAACCAGAAGAGCTATGCTTAAATCTTTGTAAATGTTGGGAAAAAATTGCAACATGCACTCAAAAAATTCCGGGTTAAAAACAACCCAAGTTGGGTTGAAAACTGACAAACCCAGCGGTTGGGAATTAGTTGATAAGATGGAAATTAAAAATCAGAATATTACTAGAATAAAATTGCAACAATAATAATAAAAAGGTGAACATTTATTAATAAGCAAATTAATAAAAGCTTATTGTTTAATTATTATTCATTAAAAACATATTAATAAATGTTCATTTATTAAACATAATAATAAATATTAATTTCCAACATATTTTGGGTTCATTTAAGCAAACAATATAGTAATTTTTAAACAATAGCTGAGTTAAATAAAACTACCCAGCACATTGGGCAATCATTTAACCCATTTAACATTTAACAATCGCTGGGTTTGTCCATTTTCAACCCAACTTGGGTTGTTTTTAACCCAGAATGTTTTAGAGTGCAAAATATTTTAGCAAAAACCAGCATTTGATTAGATACTAATATATTTATATATATATATATATATATATATATATATATATATATATATATATATATATATATATATAATATATAATATATAAGTAGTATTTCAAAATTCATGCAAACACAAAAAGGCAAACACCTCTAATACATAAAAAATCATCTCATTCATTAAAAATGTGTCTGGGAGTATGTAGCAGTACAGTGCTTGGTAGTTTTATGAATGACAGTTGAACCCTGCAGGAGATCTCCTCTTCCACTCCAGTGGTCAGACTGAACCCACTCAAGCAGAACCTGCCCGGTCAGTGATAATGTTCACTCAACACTGCTGTGAACCTCCCTGAGCAGAGGCACAGCCCGTGCCAACATGGAGATGGACTACAACACTAATCACTTTGTTAGGGAGTTTAGCTGTTGTTTGTATTTAAAGGAGATTGTGGTCTGTCTGTCATTAGCTATGTTTCCATACACTTATTTTTATGCAAATTTTGGGATATCACATACAAAAAGCTGGATGGAATCAATAATAATAATAGACATTGACTTTTAAGCAAAAAAAGGGCACCAATTAGTCAAACTTCCTACAATACAATATTATAAAACTCCTTCGCCAAACAGATGGTTTGTTTATGTCATCTGTCGCTGTATGGTTGAAAATCTGAGATATAAAGTAGGAATATTCAACATTTGACTTTGAATGGTATGCAGCATTAGAATCAGGACTGTACAGTATGTGCATATTGTGGACAAATCCCTCTTTTATGAGTCTGTTCTTTCAATGAATCTCCATGATTCAGGTTCTAATCCAGGTCTAATCATCCTTGCGATGTTCACATTGTGTTCCGCATCACTGCTTATAGCATTCTAAAGGGAACATAACTAAAGCCATCAATTTAACCTTATCAAACCTGATGCATCACAACTGATCTGAAGTCAAAGGTCATGTATGAGAAGATGATTGTGCTGAAAAAAACATGCATGCAAACAAGTTATCTTCCCTACCTTCACCATGAAGTCACCACATTTTTTGTGGCTTTAAGGTTTAAGTAAACAAAATAGTGGAGAAAAAAAAAACTCAAGTGATAAATGGCTGTTCCCTGAATGTGATGCCAAGTCTAAATCCGCATGGGCTGAGAAGCACAGAACACTGCCAGAGGAGGATGACAGTTTGTCTGGCCGCAGTGACAGGCCTGCGATAGATTAGACTGCTGTCGTGAGTCACAAGGCAAATGCTATGACAGCAGTGGCAAAGTCTTGCAGGACTGACAGTCCTTAAGTCGCCATAGTGATGCCTGAAGCCAGTGACTAATGTTTACAGAGGAAGATGAAGGAAGGGTCCAAAATAGACAGCCAATGCTAACGGTTCAAATGACTGAACAATCAGAACACTGATCCTGCCCCTCAGCACACACAACCTGATTACCATATATTAATGTAAAAAGGGTATTTAAGTGGTACTTAAATGTGCATGCCCCCCAAAAGGATACTTTTCGTGTACTGTCCGAAAATGTCTTCACCTGTCGTTCTGTGTCAATTAAAAGCAGCATTTGCGAGTGTAATGACATAGGTGTACCCAAGTATGTGATGATGAGGCTTTCAAAATAGTTGCAGGAAAAATGGAAGTGCATCATCTGGCTCTCTAAATAAGTGCTCTGTTGAGTCGCAATGCAGAACTGGAGACTGGTATATGTATACATGTATGAATGTATGAATACTTACGGCATTTCTGTCACCGGTTTTGACGTTGTCCTTGTGTGTCATGTTAAGAGTGATGCAAAAGACAGTTTGAAATCTGATTTGAGCAGACTGAGCATGCATACTACTGAGACGCATCTGTAAAAATTGGATTGGAATCGCATAGATTTGGAAAAAAAACAAAAACAGATTTTATGTGTTTTTTGTTTGTTTTTTGCTGTCCAGAATTTCAAAAACTTATCTGGATGAAATCTGGATATGCAAAAAACATCCCATTCAGGACACATCACACAACATGATTGCAGAAATATTGTGAGGGAAAATTAATATCAGATCGGTAAATGGTAATCTCATTCACCAGACAAGTTTTACTGAAAATGCATTTCTTAATACATACATATTGCACAAAATTATCCTGAAAAAAAAAAAAAAAAAAAAACTTTTCAAGTAAGGTCATGGATATTTAGTCCCACCACTGGAAGGAAGGAAGGAAGGAAGGACATTCTATTTAAATAAATGTTCTATTCTGTGGTCCCACCACTGGAATTAATGAATGAATGAATATTCTATTCCATAGTCCAACCACTGGAATGAATGAATGAATGACATTCTATTGAAATAAATAAATATTCTATTCTGTGGTCCCACAACTGAAATGAATGAATGAATTAATGATTTAATGAATTACATTCTATTTTAAAAAATAAATGTTGTATTCTGTGGTCCCACAACTGGAATGAATGAATAAATGAAAGAAATGAAATGAATAATGAATAAATGAATGAATGAATGAATGAATACCACTGGAATGAATGAATGACATTCTATTTAAATAAATATTCTATTCTGTGGTCCCACCACTGTAATGAATGAATGAATGAATAAATAAAAGTTTCACCACTGGAAAGAATGAATAACTAAATAAAAAATATAAATAAAAAACATTCTATTTAAATAAATAAAGATTCTATTCTGTGGTCCCAAAACAGGAAGACAGGAAGGAAGGAAGAAAGGAAGGATGGATGGATGGATGGATGGAAGGAAGGAAGGAATACAATTCTGTTATTTTAACCTAAATTCTCAGGATCAACAATCTTAACAATTCAGAAGTGCCAATATGGATGGTTTGTGAAAAAGAGAGCTAATATGCTAAATTTTAACCCCCTAATTTTAGACTAGTGTTCAAGTGGGTCACATTTATGTGCATGTATCTAAAGGTGTGGGGGGGGGAGGGGGGTCTGTCCTGGATTATGAGCTTAAATCATTCAGTTACCTCTCTCTGTTGACCTACTCTGAGCTCATAGAGGGGGGAAACCAATTAATCTGATGAGATTCTTCAAACGCGTTTCTTCTTCAAAAGAGTATTCTCTTTACTGATGAGCAGCAATGCTACAAAATACTAACCTTCTTCACAAACTCTTCCTGTCATCTTCACATCTACAAAACCAACAGCTTCATGAATCCAGCTTAAGTGTTCGAATACAAGTGCTTATCTTGATCTTTACACAAATCCACCAATGCTATCAATGCAGTAATTCCAGTGAAAGCTCAACAGAGCACAACAGCAATGTGCCCTTGTTCAGACAACTGTTGATCAAACACAGACACAAACAGTGCTTTGCTTCCAGATTTGCATGGCTCAAAATGTGAAATGTATCTTTCTCATTCAGCAACGCAACCACAAGCCACTCATAACTGAAATCAAGCTATCCTTTTTAAAAAGTAGTTAGCTGCGAGCTACTAACAGAAAGTCAATTTTAGATTTTGCCCTCAATGTATATGCAAATATAATTTATAATAATAAAGAGCTGTATTTTTCTTCCACAAAATGCATTTAATTACAAAAAATAACGAAAGCAGAAAACAACATGCATCATTACAGTCTATAAAGAACGTGGTGACAAACAGCTTTAGTGATAAGAGCTTGTTACTGGAAAAGCTACTGTACATTATAATACAAGTAGCTGAGTTACAGTCATGCTACTGAAAATGTAAAGTTAGTAGTGTCACTAAATCACAAATTTACTCAAACGTTGGACTTAAAGAGATAGTTCACCCAAAAATGATAATTATACCATGATTTACTCACCCTCAAGCCATCCTAGGTGTATATGACTACTTCTTTCAGACAAACACAATCGGAGATATATCTAAAAATATCCTGGCTCTTCCCAAATTTATAAAATGGCAGTGAATGGGGGGCCCGATTTTGAAGCAAAAAAACGTGCATCCATCCATCATAAAAGTATTCCACACACCTCCGGGGGGTTAATAGCTTCCAGCAGACGGCCGTACACATCTATTTGCGGCAGAAGAGTAAGGTCTCGTTCACACAGAATGTGTTTTTGCTTTGAAAAACGCAAGACACGGGCAGTGGAATTGGAAAAAAACATAAGGTCTCGAGACGAGTTTTATAAAAGTTGAACTGACTCTCACCATTCACTGCCATTATGAAGCTTGGAAGAGCCAGGATATTTTTTAAATATATCTCCGATTGTATTTGTCTGAAAAAAGAGAGAAAGTCATATACACCTAGGATGGCTTGAGGGTAAGTGCTGGGCGGTTTGACCAAAAATCTCTATCACGTTTTTTTTTAAGATTCTGGTGGTTTCACGGTATGTCACGTTTTTTTGCACTGAAAAATACATATTGGTCTCGAAGTTGAAACAATATGAACCGGTATACCGCCCAGCACTACTTGAGGGTGAGTAAATCATCAGGTAATTTTTATTTTTGGGTGAAATATCTCTTTAAGTTCACTATAAATGAAGTTGTGGTTGACACTGAAGAACTTAGAGAGTAAAGATCCCATGAAGGGGTTGTTTGCATCTGTTGATTTTACACATTTGCCATTAGGAAAAAAAGATTAACCACTGTTCTCTGTGGTTGAAAATGTCAGATTATTATGCCAAATGCACTGCTAAAAATAATTTTTTGAATTTAATTTCCAGCATTTTTATTTTGTTTTCCATAATAAACATCTAAATAATCTTAAAACATTGTGTAAAATAAGACTTGCTTCCAGTATCTTGATTTTTTCCCCCAGTTATTTTTCACTTATTTTAAGAAAAAGACAAAAATGTTGATTAAAATGATTTCCTGCCATGTTGTAGAACATTTACATTTCCGTAAAGATATTTTATCATGTCCAGGTTCAATACAAGTCTATATAAGTCAAGGCTCTACAGTATATCGTATGTGACAGAAATCACATTTTCCTTTGACAAAAAGTGTTATTTGAGTTTTTTTTTAGGTGAATCAACTTCTGATTACTGAATTTATATATATATATATATATATATATATATATATATATATATATATATAAACTTTTTTAAGTCATTTCAGAACATGTATATAAATATTGAGATGTTATGAATATTGACTATCATCAAAAGGATTTTGTTCTACTGTTATATCCTCCAACTAATTAGCTACTTTCTTAATTAAATATAATGGTGATAATTAGCTATTATAAAGAAAGAAGTGGCATGGTTTAAAAAAGGTTGGATATCAAGCAGTACAGCTGCATGTAAATAATATGCAAATTCATTGACATCTTGCCTTGTCTGACTGTGCAGAGAAGCTTGAGTTCACTGAGAGTATCAGAGTAATGTGGGTCGACAGTATTAAAGCAAACCGAGAAAGAAACAGGTCAAATTGAACTCTGCAGTCCTTAAGATTAATCTGTCAAATTAACAGTCAAAGATCCAGCTGCCGATTCTTGTTTTAACTACATTTAACACAGGCTTTCAAAGACAGTCAGTTCTGGTTTGTCGAACAACAAAAGCAATTGTCGAGATACACGATCCGTGATCAGAAGAGCCTGTGTTTCTTTCTGACTCACGTCTATTTAAATGACAAAGAAAGGAAGAAAAATGAATACATATATGACTCATTTTGTCCTTGATGTTCATTTGTTCCATAAAAAGATTAATTTACTAGGTCTATCTGGGGATGTGATGAAATTACAGACAACAACCATCTGACCTCTACTGTAACTCGCTCATTAGGAGATCTCACTAGCAGTACGACACGCCATTCGTTCCTTGCCATCATTGCCATGGTAACAAACACTGATGGCTCATGACAGGCAGTCATGTGTCATTCATCAAAAGCTTGCTGTCACTCATGGCACTTCAATCAAGGATACAATATCAAATGCTTAATGTCAGCAGAAGGCACTTTCCATGAATATACTTTAACAGAGGCATTACAGTTGCCAATGTTTTGTTGTTGTTGTGAGAACATTAGATGTGTTAGATGAACTATTATCTAACATACAATGTATCTAACAATTAAAATCATACAACAATGTCATACTTTTGAGAATATTTTGAAGCGAAATTCATTTATGTAAATAACAATTTTAAGTATTGATTCATTTGAATAACTAAAAATATTATATTTATATATTTAATATTATTTTATATATACAGTGCCTTTCAAAAGTTTGGAAATATTACAATTTAAAAAAAAATAAAAATTGAAAGAAGTATCTTATGCTCACCAAATCTGCATTTATCTTGTCAAAAGTATATTAAAAACGGTAATATTGCAAAATATTATTACAAATTAAAAGAACTGTTTTCTATTTGAATATATTTTAAAAATGTAATTTATTCCTGTGATCAAAGCTGAATTTTCAGCATCATTGCTCCAGTCTTCAGTGTCACATGATCCTTCAGAAATCATTCTATGCTGATTTGGTGCTCAGGTAACTTTTTGTATTTTCAGGATTCTTTGATGCATAGAATGTTATTTGCATTTATCATATTTATTAAATTTATTAAAAATTATTAAAGATAATGAAATCTTTTGTGACATTATAAATGTCTTTCTACTGCCACTTTTGATCAATTTAATGCATCCTTAATGAAGAATTCATTTCTCCTGCGTTTTTAATTTTACAATGATTTCTGAAGGATCTGGAGTAATGATGCTGAAATTTCAAAAATTCAGCTTTGCATCACAGGAATAAACATCATTTTAAAATATATTCAAATAGAAAACAATTATTTATAAATTATAAGATTATTTCACAATATTATTGTTTTTACAGTATTTTTGATTAAATATATGCAGCCTTGGTGAGCAACAGAGACTTTTTTTCAAAAACAAAAAAAATTGTAATGTTTCCAAACTTTTGACAGGTACTGTATATATTATTTTAATACTTATTAATATAAACAATATAACCTTATATTATATATAGGCCTACACACACACAAACATTATATATATATATATATATATATATATTTTTTTTTAATATATACTTTGCTTAAGTAGTTTATTGCTTTAACATAATAAAAATCATAACCACGGTTTTAAACTGTATTTACACATGCCCAAAACTATGGACAATTTTCTGCAAAAATGGCAAACATCATAAAAAATGAATAGAAAATAAATGACTCATACAGTATTCAATTTGACCTCCTAAGTTCGACATTCAACATTATATGAATGTTAAATTAAACAAGTGGTCCTTTCACCAAGAAAGAAAACTGACTTCATTTTTCAGGCCCAATTTGGTACACTATTCATGGAAAGTGCCAGAAACAATCTACAATCAAGAAGAATAATTAAGTACCACCTAGTCACATGTTCTCTTCAAATTTTTAATGTCAATTACATTTTTTTTCCTTTAATTTTTGAGTGCAAGTTAAAAGAACAACAATGATGCTATCTTTTGATTAACACCAATATATGAAAATAAGCTGTACCTTAAATCTTAAAAAGCTGTACCTGAATTGTAATTGAAATTTCCAGAGTCATACTGGGTACTTCCTGCACTCTCAGGAAAAAAAAAAGGTACAAAAGCTGTCATTGGGGTGGTACTCTTTCAAAAGCTACAGCTTTATACCTTATTTACCCCTATATAGTGCATGTAAGTACCTTAAAGGTACATTTTATTTACTAAATTGTACATCTTAATACCTTTTGAAAGGTACTGCCCCAGTGACAGCTTTTGTACCCTTTTTCTGGTGGTTTGGCATTATGTATTGCACACCAATGCTTTAGTCTCAATTAAAATGCATAAAAGCAGTTTGAGTTCTGATTGGTCCTAAAGCCCTTTAGCTAAAATGTGAGCTCATACTGGACACTACAGTGTATGGAGTCAGTCTACTAGACCACCAACACAGGGGATGCCATGTCTGCCTCCAACAATCTGACCTACAAGCAGCCACTGCTTTACAAGCCTGCCAGCTCAATGTCCCTCATCACCATCAAGCACCAGAGCAATCTGATAAATTAAAGGGTTATTTTGGAGATCAGAGTGGGTAGACTGTAATTCAATCAGATTTCCTCTCATGCTTTGGCTACTGCCATGGGAAAACAAGGCATAAATGAGAAATATACACTTCATAAATGACAACTAAACTGAAACCTGTCTGAGGCTGCATTAGCATAATGGAAGCTTGCATATCTGGCCCAGAAGTTCTACACAAAAAGATGTTCTTCCATTAATTTACGAATAATACAAACAAAAAGACAATTACCTCATTCAATCTGTGGACTTCTTTTTAGAATTGCTGACATAAAACTGATCACACATGAACAGGCAAACAGGCATAACTCACAATCAACAAGCCACAAGTTACTTTTATGTCACATCTGTTATGAATAATTCATTTTGACAAAGTATTGCAAAATTTTCAATCAATATACATAAGCAGCACAACAAAATCCTAACCTTAAACCTGCACAATAACATGGTATGTTCTCTGACACTGCCTATACAAAGCGATTTATTCCCCACCATTATATTAAAATATTTGTTGTCATTTACTTACCCTAGTATAGCTGAATAAATCATAACAGTAGCTTGACAGGTGAGCAATTCTTTTAACAAGGTGCTTCAGATTAATGAAAAGCTTAAGAAGCAGTACAAGACAAGCACTATATTAATAGCCTATTAATTATTAATCCTGTAGCTCAAGCTATCGAAGCTACGATTCAAAATTAAAAAGAGTTTCATATAAGCAAATTTCAATCAATTTGACTTCAGTACAACACTGCCATCTGGTGGTTTCAATACATTAGCCTCAACACACACACGAGTCCCGAGTGTTTTTCTGTGTTTGTGACCAAATTATAAAACTAAGTCTTTTGTTTCTTTCGGGAAAACGGAATTGAAAAAATGAACAAAGCAAATACAATATAACATTGGCCTACATATCATTCCTGTTATCTCCTGTTAAGGATGCACAGTGGAATATTAGGCTATTGAGAGTTAGCTTAAAGGATTAGTTCACTTTCAAATGAAAATTACCACAAGCTTTACTTACCTCAAGCCATCTTAGGTGTATATGACTTTCTTCTTTCAGGTAAACACAATCGGAGTTATATTAATAAATATCCTGACGCAATTAAGTTTTATAATGGCAGTGAAAGAGACCAACGAGTATAAAGCTCAAGAAAGTGCATTCATCCAAAGCAAAACGTATTCCATACAGCTCCGGGGGGGTTATAAAGGCCTTCTGAAGCGAAGCGATTCGTTTGTGTAAGAAAAATATCCATATTTAACAAGTTATAAAGTAAAATATTTAGCTTCCGCCAAACCGCCTTCCGTATTCAACTTACTTATTCAACGTCGCGTCAGTTAAAGCTGCAGTCCGGCATTTTCCCTCTTTGTCGCCATCTCTGTTTGAAACCTGCAATTGCAGTCATATGCGGAATTGTTATCGTTACGTGCGTTGTGCGTCGGCACAACTCCTCAGCGGATGAATCTAATGTTTGCTGTCAATCACTACACCGGTGTGGATACTGTGCTTCAGAATCACAGATTCTACGTCTTTAAAGTATGACCAATATAAGAATTTTCGCTGGAAAATATCAGCTGAACAAGTAAGTAACATTTGCTTTTGGTTAACGTTACGGGTGAATCTCCAGTTGTCACTGATGATTGTCATTTGGACCTTTCTGGATTACAATCCACCATCAAAATGATAAGTTTAGCTATTTCAGCTGCTGTGAGAAAAGGCTATAAATTATCTGCTACAAGCTCAGATATAGCTACTAGCTGGAACTCCTTCCTTTTTGTTTACAGACATGACGTAATGACGCAAAGACAAACTGCTGTATGCTCGAATTTCCCGCGGAAATCCACCAGGTCGCTCTTATTATAAAACAATATTACAAGCTTACCGTTGTGAATCGGGCTAAGATAAGGAGATAGTTTTGAACACTGGCTGGTTATGTACTTGCTCAAAAATTTTTAATTTTGAACCAAAAAAAGTTGAATACGGAAGGAGTTGGATGTAGCATAAGCATTTCTTCGCTTATGTGAACAAGACAAATTGAAAAATTGCATAGAAAATTATACTAACGATTTGGGGAAAAAATGGATAAACCATAATGGTTGAGACAACTCCGGTAAGCCATTGTGGTTAAGAGATTTCTGATAAAAAACAAAATTGAAACCACGTGGTGAGAGTAGTGGGTTTGAGTGAACCCGAGGTCGAGAAACCTTCAGTCTGTCGAGTGCGGACTGAAGGGTCAAAAATCAGATCTATTGGAGACGTCCAACAGATTATTTAGGCGCCAAGAGAAACCAGCCAATATGGGGAAGAGACAAATTAAAAAATACATAGAACAAATATTCTGACTGAAACTCCCTGACTCTTCAGATAGTATTCTCTACTTTTTTGCTGTTACTTTTATTTCCTATGCATTCCATTTTTATTATGTATTTGTTTCCTTTTCATGTAAAGCACTTTGAATTACCGTTGTGCATGAAATGTGCTATATAAATAAACTTGCCTTGCCTTGCAAGTTGAATACAGAAGCTATATATTTTACTTTATAACTTGTTAAATATGGATATTTTTTTACAGAAACGCATCACTTCGCTTCAGAAAGCCTTTATTAACCCCCCGGAGCTGTATGGAAAACATTTTGCTTTGGATGGATGCACTTTCTTGAGCTTCATACTCATTGGTCCCATTCACTGCCATTATAAAGCTTAGATGCGTCAGGATATTTATTAATATAACTCTGATTGTGTTCATCTGAAAGAAGAAAGTCATATACACCTAGGATGGCTTGATAGTGAGTAAAGCTTGGGGTAATTTTCATTTGAAAGTGCAAACCTGTAAATTGATTTTGATCATTTTCAATAATCTTTTGAAATTTTGATCTCAAACTGATTTATTATCAAACAGATTACTGTAATTTTTTGTATAATAGGTTGTTTTAGAGTGAGGCTAATAAACTAAAACCACAAAACATCACAGAGCTCATCAAGCCCATTGCAAACACTCACTTATTTTTGTGGTATTGCCTTTTCCCTCCAAAATTATGTCACTTCCTGTGTGTAGGAGATGTCATTCTTCTTTTTGTTTTAATGGTGGCTGGCAACCATCGTAATAGGCATTATCATGAGAATATTGAAAAGAGTATTGCTATCATTTCTACAGTATAGACTTCCAGATGATCTGAAGTTGGCTTTATTCCACTGATTTCCACTGTCTGGAACTAAAAAAAGCAGCCCCAGTTGTCTGACGCTCTGGATCATTTGAGCTGTCTGTAAATACTTGGGCTCTGACTGAAAATGCAGATGACAAGTCTACTTCTCTTTCTGTTTTTTTTTTTGTTTTTGTTTTTTTTTTTCCTTGCAACAGATGCAGATCTACTTGAGGTGTTACACAAACCCATGGTTATATGCCAGACTTACAACTGGGCTCATCTTGATACTACTTACTTGCATTTCTTCTGTATTTTACTACTCAATTTTAAGCTTATTCTGCACCTTTTATTTTGTTCCCATTTTTGTAGGATGTTCATCTTTATACCCCTTGAGGTTAGCCCAGTAGTTGATCATTAATTGTTTCCTATTAATTTCTATTGGCATCTCTCCAAACAAGACTTGTAAAGCTGGAATGGGTGTTGTCTGATAGCTTGAGCTTGGTTTTTGTGGCTGAACCACATACCTGTTATGGGTAGTTGCAGGGAAACAGCAGCTTCTAATTATAATATTCCAACGAACAGCACATTAATGAGTAGTGGAAACTCAAACAAAGGAAAACATGTGATGAATGAAAACAAACTAAATGTGCATGAAAACTAAAACAAACTGAACATGACAATACCACACTACCATAATCAAATACAGACCAGATAAGTGCCACTAAATTGGTTTTTATTGAAGAAAAACTTGACCCCCATTCCACTCCACTTACACATCTCATGATGTTTAACACCTTCTGACATTTCTCAACTATTATGTTCACCCCATACAAGTTTTGAATCAAAATAAATATCTAAAAATTTAAATACCTTCACCCTCTCCAACGATCTCGCGGACTGAAGGGTCAAAAATCGGAGACGTCCAACAGATTATAATACCTAAAAATTTAAATACCTTCACCCTCTCCAACGATCTCTCATTCATCTTCAAACTCACTTCTGGAACAACCTTCTTCCTAGAGAAAATTACTGTCTTAGTTTTCTTCTCTGAGAATTTAAATCATATGCCCATTCTTCTACCTTTCCAATTGCTTCTTGCATCTTACTATTAATATACAAAATATTCCTTCCCCTTTTCCAGAGAGCCCGTCATCTGCAAAAAGAGATATATATCTTGTTGTACTTGATTAAAAACATCACTGATTATAGAAAAAATGAATGGACTTATTACACACCCTTGTGGAGTTCCATTTTCTATCTGCATTTATTTGACACTTCATTCCCTATTACCTGGAAATTTCTGTTTGCCATAAAATCTTTTATCCAATTGTGTATTCTTCCACCTATATTCATCATTTTTAGTCTTATCAAAAGTCCTTCTCTCCACATCATGTCATAAGCCTTCTCGACATCAAAAAATACTAATACTGATTCTTCATTTATCTGCACTTTTCTAATTTCATTTCCAAACATACAATAGGATCCATTGTTCCTCTTCCTTTTCTAAAACCACTTTATTTAGATATTATTCCTCTTTTCCAATAAATATGTCAACCTTTACGTAATCATCGATTCCATAATTATACAAACATTGGATGTAAGAGCTATTGGTCTATAATTACAGGGTTTTGAAGGATCTTTCACCTGCTTTCTTATATGAATTATAGCTTCATTCCAAGCTTTTGGTAGTCTTCCTTCCTCCCACACTCTATTATATAATTCTAACATTTTTCACACAGCCCCATCTTTAAGATGTCTCAGCATTATATATCCGATCTGATCCTTTCCTGGAGACGAAGAATGTGTTTTATTTGA
Source organism: Hypophthalmichthys molitrix (assembly GCA_037950675.1). Taxonomy (NCBI): domain Eukaryota; kingdom Metazoa; phylum Chordata; class Actinopteri; order Cypriniformes; family Xenocyprididae; genus Hypophthalmichthys; species Hypophthalmichthys molitrix. Next base: position 30,260,028 of record CM075507.1, on the reverse strand, counting down.
ATTACAAATTGCTCCTTTCAGTTCATCTATGGTGAATGGGAGGTTAATTGGCTGGTCTTCCATTCCCCTACTCCTTTCCAACTCTTCCGAAATTTTATCTTTTTGTTATTTCTCTCCTTCTCCTTCCTTCCTCACTGAAGTTCGCTGACCTATGTATCTGTATCTGTGTTTTGTATATGAAACTCATTGTGTTTTTACCAACATTTCTGCTTTGCCCTAATCTGTTATTTCTCCTTCTGACTCTAGTACTGGATATTCCCACTCTTTATTACCTTCCATTCTCTTTATCATACTCCAGACATCATCTACTGGAGTTGTTCTTCCAATTCCATTGCAAAATCCTTTTAGCTTGCCTTACAGTTCTCACCACTGCTTGAGCTTTCTTGTATAATATTAGATGGTTATTATAAGTATGTATTCTCTTAAGAAGTTTAGAAGCCTTATTTCTCTCTCTCACAGCTTTACTACATTTGTCTGTCCACCAAGGAACAGCTTTCCTTGTCATTTTTCCTTTACTTTTCGGAATTGACTCTGATGCTGCTTCTATTATGGCACAAACCTTTTCATTTAGGATGTCAATTTCTTGATTTGAATCAATTGCTACCATTCTTTCCTCACAAATTTCCCCAAATTTAGCCCAGTTTGCTTTTTCAAATACCCATCTTCCTCTTCCTTGTACTAACGTTCTATCTGTCTCAATATCCAACATTGTAACAACTGGGTGATCACTCCCAATGCTAGATTTCCCCCATACTTCCCAATTACACTTACTACTCAAATTGCTAGAAACTAGTGTAAAATCCAACACAGACTACATTCCCATATGAACATCCTTGTTCCACTTCCATCAAACAAACCAGCTCCATTTCCTCTATTAAATTACACAATTACAACACTCTTACGTTGTACATCACTCTTTTTTGGAAATCATCAAACCATTGCAAACACTCAATTATTTTTGTGCTATTGTTGTTTTCCCTGTTGATGTCACTTCCTGTAGGATGATGTCATTGAGGAACAATTAAAAGGGATTTTACAAAAGACTAACAGGATAAGGGCTATTGAGGACATAGTAGAAAACCTATAAAATGATGACCAATTAAAATATTTTTTGTTTGAAACAGTTATTTATGGGGAAAACCTAAAGAAACACCTGGAGTATTTCTTAATGTAGTGGGGTTTATTTAAAATGTTAAATATTTTGATTAAAAAAAATATGACCATCCTTACATGTTTGGTATTTTTATCCGATATATACTATACATATATGATGGCAACATGAAAAATTCCCCCCCAAAAAATGTTTTATATGTCCATTTATAAAATAACATGATTCCCCGCTGATGTTTCAGTCCTAATGTCACAGAAACAGAACAGATTCAAAATGATCTTTGAGGACAGTCTGTTCTTGCTTAACACTGTTTTGTTCTGACTTGACTGAACATGTTTCTTCTTTCGTGAGGGTGTAATATTTCGTTTAACCATAAAATCCTATTGTAATCTATTTATGCAGATCTCTACTGGACACATTGTAAAATTAGGAAATAGAAGAAGATACTGTCATGTTTATTTTTTCTTCTTCTTACTTGAAGTCACTATAGTTTTAAAGAACTCACCTAAATATATTATCATAAACAGGCATTTTATGTGAATGGACCCATGTAGCCTATACATCTCACAGAACTTATTTAACATTTCTTAATACAGTCTCAGCTTTTTGTTGTCAACCCCCAACACTGTTTTTTCCCTTATCTGACTGGTTGTCGTACTCAGATGTCCTTCCAGTGTTGCAACATGAGGGTGTGGTTATAGAAGGAAGATAATTAGCAAGAACTGTGCCTGTTGTATTTGAGCGCAGTCAGGACCATCTGCCACAGGACCTGCTGATACAGGTAGGAGATTTCAATGAGCAGTGAACCAAACTATTATTACGTGGTTATGTTATTATGAAGGACAGTGATTACAGCGGTTTCAATACAATGATATTAATGACATTGTTGACATTGTTACAATTTCTTCTGGTTTATAGTTATCAAGGAATCATGTGTTTCGTCTGTGTAATTGCTAAAATGTATTTGTGATGATTACATAAAAATAACTATTTAGGGTATACGGATGGAAACATGCTGAAACTATTTTGTTTCCAGGGGTGGGGGTGGGTAGGAGGTATGCCACCAAATATTCGGTCATACAAGAAAAGATGACTTGATTTTATCCTGCATATGAATGATTTCTTTTGCAATTCAGATCCAGTTTGACAGCATTTCCCAGCAGCATGTACAGGCTTAATACAAGCAGATTTTGCCCAAAGGCATTCCAGCGAAACTCCCTGTGTAAATGGATGTGTGCTAAATGAGTCTTTTAGCTGTAAAATCAAGTTTTTCTACGACATATGTGAAGGTTTGCATTCATCTTGATAATTAAAATGTCAGGTAGTTTAGAAAAAGCTATGTGACTTTATGGCTTTACAACTATGTAGACATTTCGAAACTTATACATGCGTCATGTGATTATATAAGTTGGCTAATGGTGAGGATTTCCTGTAAACATACCAGGTGACCCATATTACGTTTTATGTGTTGAACAACATTTCAATCAACCAATCAGATTTGAGGGACAAGTTTACAGTTTATCTCACGTTTAGGCTTACAACCAGGGTTAGGTACTTCTACATCAGTGTTATTCACCTATCATTTCCCTCTGATTTTAGAGATAACTTATGGATGGGGGCCGGGGTTAGGTTTAGAAGTAGGGATATGGTTAGGAAAACAAGGAAACGAGGAGGGATATTGAGAAGCATATTATGTCTTGGTCACGAGATCATTTTGTTGAATGTAACAACACCCTTATGTTGTGGCCACGTGATGTGAAGTTGTGGCCTCAAGATCGAGAGAATATAGGCCTACAAGAAAACATTTTTATCCATTCCACCCCACAGCCTTTCAAATCCATTCACTGAGCTTGTCTTTTTTAATGTAATATTTTATTATTATTATATATACAGTGCCCTCCATAAGTATTGGGACAGTAAAGACAAAATTGCATTGTGTTAAATAGCTAATAATAAAAGTGACATTCTGTACTTCTGCCTCATATTATAAAATGAAATATAAATTCCCGTAAAACTCCCGTAAGTGCACTTACAGAAAGAGTCATTTAGAATCTTTATTGGCATGAATTTAGGACATTTACAGTATTTACAAAACATAGTCTATATGGTACTGCACACAGGCCTATTAGATAATACAGAATGTTAATTGAGTAAAGAGATGAGATCAAGCTGAAACTAAAATAAATACTCAGCAAAAACATAGGATCTCCAGGCAACGACTTCCCATCGCGTGGCCACAACATAAAGATTACCTTGTCAAAATGATCTTGACCAAACTGGCTGTGTCCGAAAATGTAAAACTGCTACCTTCGGAGGACGTGTCCCAAGGCATGTCTGAATTCAATGTTAGCATCACTTCCTGTCTCCTGAGATACCTTCATCTGATTAATTTCTTAAGGCAGCATAGATGTATTCTTCACTTCCTTTGACAGGCCATCCCACAGTAATGTGTGTTCCAATAAAGATGGCATCTGAAAGTTGCGGTTGGTGGTCAGTGTGTGTGTAAACGTACATTTTTGACCAACATTTTCCACTTTTGATTTCTAGCAAGAAATTACTATTGTAGTAATTAAATATTTGCATCGTTATCATCAAAGCTCGCTCTGTTTTGTTAAACTGTCACGCTTCCTTAGAAGGCTGTCTGAAATCAGTTTCAGCAGGTACCTTCGTGCGCAAACGCTATCTGCAAAATCATTGCCTGATAAGACAGTGAGGCAACAAGTCACCTGCCTAAGCTTTCAGACGCAGCCAGTCAACCAAATATGTCCCCTTCGGTCACTGTAGGAAACATTTGAGTTTGGAGGGTTTACAGCAGGGGTGCCCAACCCTGTTCCTGGAGATCTACCTTCCTGCAGAGTTCAGCTCCAGCCCTGCTCAACACACCTGTCTGTAATTATCAAGTGCTCCTTTAGATCTTGATTAGCTGATTCAGGTGTGCTTTATCAGGGTTAGAGCTAAACTTTGCAGGTAGGAAGATCTCCAGGAACAGGGTTGTGCACCCCTGGTTTACAGTTTCTCATACTGCTATGTGCTAACAGCATCACTAGATGGCGTACTCCACACAAACACTAGCTGCAGGCTGCTTTGGGAAAGTATACAAGGAGAAGTACGGAGACACATGGGCTGCTCTGAAGAGAGTTCCTCTTAGCCACATCAGCAGACAACAGCTGGAGAGAGAATGCAAAGTCTATCAGTATGTATGTTTAATATTTCTTTATTTTAAACTATTGAGCTTGAAATTGTAAACATGAAACACACTCTTTTTTTTTTAAACACAAGTAATGCTCGGCATCCCAATGTGGTAAAGCTTCTCGGTGATCCTTGGCTGAAAGACTCCAAGTGGAATATTCCTTTGGAGTTCATCTTTGGGGAAGATCTTGAGACGACTATCTTCAAAGTTCAGCTTTCTAAAATACAGGTAAAGATATGTTCAAGTTCAAGTTCGGTTTATTTCTAAAGCACACACAGAAATTAAACATAAAAAAACAGTTAAAGGTGCAATATGTAGGATTTTCTGTCTGCTAGAGGTCGCTAGAGGCCTATTCAAAACAAAGGCGTAGCTTGTTTTTTTTTAATTTTTAACGTCCCTTCAGAAATCTAGCTGCAACATTTTGAACTATACTTGTAGGTGGGAAATCTCATGTGACACAGCTCAGAAATGAAAATACTTTCATCCTTTTATTCATCCTTATATAAGTGAAAGTGAAAGTGACATGTGAAGGCCAAGTATGGTAACCCATATTTGGAATTTGTAAGTGTTCCAGTTAGTACGCACACATTAGGAGTAGTGAGTAGTGAACAAACACACTCACAGAGCAGGGGGCAATTATTTTTGCTGTAGTGCCTTGGGAGTGATTGGGGGTTAGGTGCCTTGCTCAAGGGCATCTCAATCATTTCCTGACAGTATTGAGACTCAAACCCGCAACCTTCAGGTTACCAGTCTGACTCTCTAACCATTAGGCCACGACTGCCCGCACATATATGTATCAAGAGTTGTACTAGGGTTTTTGTACATTTGCTCATTATTTCATGAGGAGGAAATGAGTGGCATGAGGATGACAAAATTTGCATTGTTGGCTGAACTATTATAAAAACTGCATGCTTGATTTCTGTTTAGTTTATGCATTAGTGGAGCCAAAATGCAACAATGTCTTTTTGCGTGTTCTTCAGCTGACGCCAGCAGTGAGAGCCACAATCATCACTGGTATGTGTGAAGGTTTACTTTATCTGCACAGTAAAGACATCGTCCACCAAGACCTCAAACCTGACAACATCATGGTGAGCACAAACATTCATCAGTGGGCCAAGAAAATGTGGTTTTATGTGCTACTGGTCAGAGGTTACCTTTTCTTTTAAAATATAGTGAAGTTCTCAACTAGGTTTCATTTATGTACCAACTTTGCCTTGAATGATGCTCTGAAAGTTCCAATGAAGAATTCAGTGTGGAATGATATTAAAATCTGTGACTTTTGATTACAGACTTTGTGCTTACAAGTCTAAATTTTTTCTGCATTTGGTCTCATAAGGATTGTGATATATTTAAATAGATCTCATTTGATCTGTTTCTTTAATAGAACAAAAGCAAAGAAACTGACTTCTCTCATCCCATTCCAGGTGGAGCATCAAACCCATCGTGCCGTGATCATTGATTTGGGACTGGCTAAGTTCTTAAAAAACGGACTCAGCTCTGCAGGAAACTTGGGCAATGAAGCGTACTCGGCTCCAGAGATCCTGCAGATGAGTGGAGTTCGTGACAAGAGATCAGACGTTTGGGCCATGGGTAAAATCATAGCTGAACTCTGCGCCAGGGTCAGGTTACCCACCCAATTTGTGTCTGCCATTAAGATTCGTGAAACTCTCAAAGACCAGCCATACTCGAGTGTAGTGTCCAAGATGGTGGAAGTCAATCCCAATAACAGAACTACTATGGCTGGAGTCATCGCAGACATCAGGAGAGCTGGTTCAGTTCAACACACAGACATCAGACCAAGAGACGTCCCGAGAGACATGACAAGAGACCTACCAAGAGACTTCCCAAGGGATATCCCAAGGGACAACCCAAGAGACTTCCCAAGAGACATCCCAAGAGACTTCCCAAGGGACATTACAAGGCCGCATCAAATGTTGTGTCCACCAGCAGCTCCTGTTTATAAGATGGAGGGGAGAAGATCTACTTTGGTATATTGTCAACAGGATCCACCTCCACAAAGAGAGATGGGAAAGGCATTAGTCCCGGTTAAAGGTCAGACTTTAAACAATCAGATGTCCCTGATGTCATTTCCTTGCCCTCTCCCAGAAACCGGAAAAGTGACGCAGGAACGCTACATTGAGGGGAAAGGAGCTCTAGAATATAAAGAGATCATCACGAAGGGAGGGAGAATCGTTAAATATGAGAAAGTGCAAATAACCAAAGATTCTTAAAAATAACACTTGTGGTCTGAAAAAGAGTTGTTGACTTGTTACATTGATTTTACATTGGTGATGTTTTTTTAGGGTGTACTCACACTAGGCACGGTTGCGCGATTGTCCTCCCTCCCCACTCCCCCGCTGGCCTGCACTCACATTGCCCTTACCATTCCAGGCTGGAGCACGCTTACGTCATATACGATGCAACTTTTTGAATGGAAGAAAACAGGAAGAAACATACTTTCGCTAAGATACTGCCTAATATATATTATCATTTATGCCACGCAGCGATTTTCACTTGCACGTATCACCTCTTTCAAGCGGGCCAGGGCCGGCTAAACGAACCGTGCCAGGGAACGGTTTGGAGCGATCACACTAGTCAAACGAACCGGGCTTTGAGGGTCAAACGCGCTCGGGCACGGGTCAGAGCGCCTAGTGTGAGTACACCCTTAAAGAAAGCACTGGCTGGTGACACTATCATTTTTATTTCAGGTTTTTGTCATTGTTAATATCCTGTTTATGTTCATTCAGCAATGATTTTGGCTTGTTTGCCATTGATGTAAAGTACAAACACTTAAAATATAAAAAATGTGTTTTTTGTACTTTTTCCCATGACTAATCATTTGTAGTATATCACACAATTTATTGAGGATGCTGAAATTAGTGTTAGAATAAACAATGACTAATACACTACTCAAAATCTACCAATACTGACAAGACTTGAAAAGTTGTGAAAACGCATGTGTCATATTTACCAAACAGCAGGTATGAACTAGAGGCCTGTTGCGTGAAGCTTGTTGAACAAATTCTGAGTTTAGGTTTAGAGTTTACAAATCCATATAAATCCAACCTGGTTTAGATCAGGTTCAGCAACGCTCGGTATAAACTTTCCCTGTCAACTCAGGTTTAATCCAGAGTTTGCAATTAATTCTGAAGCACATGCACTAAAGTGTGACGTGTGGCAAACAGGTCGGCTGCTGAAGATTAAGAGATCGTTATGAAAAATATCATGAAATTAAATTCATCTACAAGGTAGGAATAAACACTGCTGTTGCATCGAAAGTTTGAGAAGGCAGCTGAAAGAATATATCTGACTATATCACAAAGTTTAATATTAATTGTAAATTAATATAATTATTATATGAATATATTATATGAATTATACATAATTACAATTTATATAAATATAAATAATTTGCAGCAAAATATGAACAATTTTGTCTTTAAATTTCTTTCTCTAAAGTGCTTTAATCTGGAGCGAGAGATACAGGGGGAGTAGCTTTATTGCATCAGATAGGTGTCACTTTACTCACAGCTGGTCCAGTTTGGGTTTGCAATCTCTAACCCAGAATAAGTTGGCGATAAAACCTGCTAAAAGCCAATCCACCTTCTTGAGCCCGAGAAACCAGAGTTTCCTCAAACTAATCTTGAACTTAGCTGGGTAGCAACTGAAACCGGCTTCATGCAACAGGCCACAGTTGCTGTAAATCAAACAGATGAAGGTTGATATTCCAGAAAGCAGGTTATGTGACATACCTGGGTATGTTTAAGTGTAAGTAAGCAGATAACCTCAACTTTCGGTTCCAAAAACGGAGGTAACTAAGTAGGTAATACGAGGTGAATACGAGGTGGCGTGAATGCAGCATTAATATACAGCGATCAGGTGGTACAGCGGCCACGTGGGAGCTTTCAGAAAACTCCCAGCTTACAAACTGTAATTACGAGCTCTACGAGGACGTGAACGCTTTTTACAAGCTAGAATCTCGTAATTGCAATTACATATTTTGCTGGTCATGCAAACACATCAGCCTGTTTGTATTTTGTAAAAAAAAAAAAAAAAATCCTGGAACAATTTTCTGTTCCAAACCTCTTGAATTTCAGCAGCAGCCTTGTCAGTACTTTCAGTTTCATTCTGAATGCTTTTACTTTGATATTATTGATAGTGGGTGGAGATGTGCGTTCATGCCACCTCGTAATTCTTCTAGTTAAGAGATTGCGCTTGTAAAAAGCGTTCACGTCCTCGTAGAGCTCGTAATTACAGCTTGTAAGCTGGGAGTTTTCTGAAAGCTCCCAGGTGTACCACGTGGCCGCTGTACCACCTGACCGCTGTAGATTCATTTAAGGCGTTGATGGTGGTGCCATAGAAACGCATAATTCCCAGTCAAAGGATGGGGACATTCTAAAACGCTTAATGTGAAAAAGGCTTAACGTGGCTTAATGTACTAAGACAGTGATTTTAACCGACCAAACTCACGAAATATCATGTTAATAAAGTATACTATGTGCAAAAAATCAGATGTGCTCAAAATATGATCTTAAAGCGTTTAATAACACGTTAAGCGTTTTTCTCCCATAGAAAACCGTTATAAGAAAAGGCTTAAAGTGGCTTAATGTACTAAGACAGTGATTTTAACAGACCAAACTCACTAAATATCATGTTAATAAAGTAGCCTATACTATGTGCAAAAAATCTGATGTGCCCAAAATATGATCTTAATGTGTTTTATAAGTCTTTTTCTCCCATAGAAAACCGTTATAAGAAAAGGCTTACTGTGGCTTAATGTACTAAGACAGTGGTTTTAACTGACCAAACTCACTAAATATCATGTTAATAAAGTATACTCAGGAATCACTTCTTTGTAATTTATTCAGAATCGTATAATGCATGATATGATAGTGACAGATAATACTGAGAATAACTACGAACACAAACACCAGCAATCCAAAAAAAGTTTTGACGAAACAATGGGGGTGGAGGATCCTTGGAGATAACTGGCCTGAGGCCTTTGCAAGTTATAATACGCCCTGGTTGATCCTGCCAGTAATATGTGCTTGTGCTGCGTAACATGAGAATGAACTTCAGTGGTTCTTGCATGTCAAGCAAACATGCTTGAGCTTCCATTTACCACAGCTGATGTGTGAATTGATGAATGTTTATATGTGAATAAAAGCCTAAATTCAATCTGGCTTCTGGTAGTTTGCATAGGCTGTCTATGGAGGGACAGAAAGCTCTCAGATTTCATTAAAAAGATCTTCATTTGTGTTCCAAAGATGAAAGAAAGACTTACGGGTTTGGAATGACATGAGGGTAAGTAAATAATGATGGAATTTTGGGTGAACTGACCCTTGAGACTCACCATTCTTCCAAAAAATAACTAGAAGTTGTCTGTCCTCCTGTAGTTTATTTCCCCCTCTCTCCACTTCTGCTGTTTCTGATAACCCGATTAACCCTTCTTTACACGCAGCACTCCACATGCTGAAACCGACAGCGCTGGACTACAAGACCAAACCACTTTCCCTTTTGATAGGGGGGATCGCTAACATGGGAGGGTACACTCTGCCAGCAAAATAAAGAACATTTCTATTTTTTACTGACTGAAAATGAGTCTTGCAAAATTTTATTCCTACAGATGCATCTTATTATAACAATGTTATGTTGTCATAATAATATTATAGATTATCAATATATCTTTGTGGGCCCACCTCTATTAGGGCCCCTGTTACTCAGTCTCACCATTTCCACTTGCCTGTCCGACTCCCCTGCTTGTCCCAATAAGCCACGCAGGTGCACATGGTGATACAGGCTGATACAGAAACTGAAACTCGGCAGGAATGAGCGAATAGAAGTGGTTGATTATTTCACTCTTTGTTCATATTATGTAATATTTTATGACTTTTTTTTATATTTTACTATTGACAGTCTAGGAAAAGGGGTAATTAACTTGGCAAAAAAAAGCACTTGTCCACAGTTAAAGAAACTAAGAGATGGGATTTGTGGTCTATTACTTTTCGATTGCTTATGGGTGTCTCTGTAAATGATCTCTTTAAAACCTTGTAACTTGTAGCTGTCCCAGGACCATTTCTTTTCAGATTGTTAATAAAGTAACACTTGTAACACTCAACACAGCTAAACAATTCTTAATCTTAAGGAAGTGTTAAAAATTGTTTAAATTAAATTAATTAGGTAATATACAGATGATTAATCATATTAAACATATTTGCTAAGAAATCCCATACAAAATGCTCTTAATTACATACTTTGCTGGTCATGCAAGTGGTTCAGCCTGTTTAAATTATGCATTTTTTAAAAAAACCTTGTTACCTAACAACAACCAGTTGAACAAATTTCCTGGGGACCACTTCTCTGTCCCAGACCTCATTAATTTCAGAAGCAGCCTTGCATGTCTGTACTTTCAGTTTCATTCTGAATGCATTTACTTTAATATTATTGATAGTGGGTGGAGATGTTATTCCTTGAGCCTTAAGATTTCAGTCTCTGTTGAAGGTAACTAGCTTTCACGGGTTTGAAGAGGTGCTTGAGGACTGGACAAAGACTGTGAGTAAATATAATGTTCGTGAAACATGTCTTGTTATAAATAAATGTAAACAAATAAATAATATAATAAAAACAAACGTGCTTTCTTAAAGTTAGATTTTTTTCTTTAATGAAATCAAACTAGATGATCTCTAAATGATGAACGAGATTAAACTATATCTTTTAAAATAAATTGTATTAACCATGATTTTGTAGTAATTCGTTCAAAATACCATTTATGCCCTTTTATGTTGTTAATACAAAGAACAGCCTACTATTGTAAGTCGTGGGTTAAGATGAATTTGTCTTTAATCTTGTGAATTTTCTTTTATTTAACCTTTAATATTTTTAAGCATCCAATTGTTAAACGGTTAGTTCACCCAAAAATGAAAATTCTATCATTAATTACTCAAGCTCATGTCGTTCCACACCCGTAAGACCTTCGCAAATTGAAAACAGTTCATGTGACTACAGTGGTTCAACCTTAATGTTATGAAGCGACGAGAATATTTTTTGTGCACCAAAAAAAACAAAATAACGACTTTATTCAACAATATCTAGTGATGGGCGATTTCAAAACACTACTTCATGAAGCTTCGAAGCTTTACAAATCTTTTGTTTTGAATCAGTGGTTTGGTGTATCAAACTGCCAAAGTCACGCTCCCCAGTGGTGAAGCACTCTCTAACCATTAGGCCACAACTGCCCCCACATATGTATCAGGAGTTATACTAGGGTTTTTGCTCATTATTTCATGAGGAGGAAATGAGTGGCATGAGGATGAGTAATTGATGACGAAATTTGCATTGTTGGCTGAACTATTATAAAAACTGCATGCTTGACAAGTTGTGCAAGTACATGTGCTGTATTTGAACCAATCAGGAGGCATGAATGCTGCTGTGGATCAAATGGTTGATCTGGAGTAATTTTTAGGAAATGGCTCCCTCTGGTGCGCTAGAAAAGGAACTGCAACCTCAGATGTCATATTTCTTTCATTCATTCATTCATTCATTCAGTTAGGACGATTCTAAGGGCCCACGCACTTTTGGGGCCCCCAGAGATCGGTTTAGTAACAGTCAGTGCTCGAAGTGGGCCGGTAGCCTGCGCACCGGTGCCGGCACTTCTCGCGCACTACCACTTCTCACATGTTGCCAGTGCTCTGAACGCCCACACCGAAACGTAGAATCATCAGACTATTAATTAATTGTATACATCGCACGTTTGGAGCTTTTATAAGCTGTACGAACTGAACGGATCAATTGTCTGCACAATATGACTGTGACTGAAGCCCAGTTGTTTAAAAGGAGGGTATCGCACACAGTTTCTGCCAATCTCATGTTAATCTTAAGTACCTATAGAGTAGTAGTGCATCCTTCATATCTCCAAAAAGTCTTTAGTTTTATCATATTTATAAAAGATACATATGCTGTACCGAGTCTTTCCGAAAACAGCTGAGCACCTGGAGGCTGCTCTGTGAGCAGAGCTAAAGAGTGACGAGCACACGCAGCTTTTGCATAGCGATCGTCTGCAAGCTATCAATGGTCAGCTAAACAAATGTATTTAAACACACAATACACCATCGCATTATCTCTGGATAACTTCTGAATCACTATAATAAATATAATGTAAAGTGAATGATGAATAATGAATTTATGAATTCACTACATTCGTGTTGTTTACATTATATGCACTTAGGAGCCTATTGCCAACAAAACAGACATTTGAAGCAGTTTTACTCACCACCTGTGGTTTTGACTCTGGGATCATTACCGCTGTGACCGCTCCATCTTTCAGTTTCAAACCATCTGTAAATCCAGCATAGAACTGGGCCTTGTTTATGAAACCATAAGCGCCGATCCTGAGGGCTCGAGCAGCCACGGAAAAACATGAGATATTCTCCATTTATTTTAACCAATAAAAAAGTGATTGCAACTATCAGTTTCTATGGTTATTTTAATAACAAATGTGGAGAGCGCATCAATGTAATGCATGAGAACAAATCTCTCAGCTCCACTGAACACTGGGTTCTTTGGGAAGCAAGGCTATCTTTCCCTCACAACCAAAAACACACTTCTTTGGTGACATTGTTGATTTCGTGCAGTCCAGTGACCTGTGCAGCGCTGCCGACGACTTCTGTAAAGCCGAACGCGCGTTGATAGCGTGCTCTTGCTCTCTCGCTCTGGGGTGCGTTTCCCAAAAGCATCGTTAGCCAACTAACATCGCAAGTTCCGTCGTTACTTATATAGTTCAACAATTTGGTGTTTCCCGAGACCATAGTTCAAACGAACATTCGCAAACTGCATCGCAAACTTGTGTGGTTGGAACGACAGCTCACGAGCTGTAGTTAGAAGCATAGTTTCTTGTTTATATGACGTGGACTTAATAAATCGTTATCTTGAGCAAAATAAGCAAGCTGACATTAAGTACAATGTATATCTTTTATTTCGAATATATACAAATGTCATTTACATGTTTTAGTTTGTCAAGAGATTTAAAGCACCGTTTTTGGAGAGTGCGCATGTGCGTACGTGGTCTAGTACGTAAGAAAAAGCATTTGATTTAATCTGGAAATAAAGCAAAATAACTGAGGAAAATGAGAATTAGTTCTCTAATGCCATGTCCGTAATGTATAGCAAAAAATCTACCATTAATTCGATCTCAAACGGATTTATTTAAAGAAGTGTGCGCGCACGCCCTTTGGGGAGAAGTGCCCGTACAAGGCAAACAAGTCCCCCCCGTTTAACAAAAAATTGACATGAAAGTTGAAGAAACACCCAGCTGGGTTTGTTTATTACTTCTTGCTTGATTATGCTGTGGGTGTCTGTAACTGATCTCTGTATTGTGACCTCTCTTGGTCAACATATCTGTAATTATATTCTTATAACATGAAATCTCTTATTTGAGATATTAAGAATGATCCATAAGGCAATGTTATTGTCACTGACAGCACGATGGTGTGCGGTGGTGTTTGAAAATGAGGAGGCAAAAAAAGTCCTCAATTTTTATATATATAAATGTCAAATAAATCTCAAAAGTACATTTACGTCCCTGTTACTCTTAATTTTCCTGATTAAATAAATATTACATAAAAAGAGAGACCAAGTACAATTCTATTTTGTATTTTTACACTAACAATGTATGTTCTATTTATTAATAAATTTCATCAAGTTAGTGTTTTATACATTTTTTTTTGTATAAAAAATGTAAGTAGTCAACTTGACAGTGTCGCTGTTAGACAGTGTTACTTTATAAAAACAAGTGACTTTTACACTTTTTAATGTCACATTTTGTAATATTTGCATTGTTTTATTTTTGTAATATCAATTATTTTCTCATCCAGTTTTTTTTTTTTTTAACAGTATGACTGTTTGTTAATCAGATCCTACTTTTCTTTAAATGTTCTGTTTGAACTATAGAGACATTAATAGACTTTGGTTAAATGCACAGATAAGTTGTCCTTTTATCTTGGAGCCTTTAATGCAAAAATATTTACAGTAGGTACTTTTTTAGTTTCTTAAAGATGACAAATTTTATAACAAATTTTAACAGTTGCCTGAAATATAACATAGACATTAAGATGCCACTTAAGAATGTGAAATTTATAAAAGTGAGCTATGATTGTAAAGTCCCTGTTATGCAAACATTAAAAGATGGCCTACATACATTTTTTTTTAAACAGATGCCAGATAGATAATAGACCTGTCTGCAACTCTAAGTCCTGCACTTTGAAATGTGTTTTAACTGAAAATGACTCTTATGATGACAAACACTGTGTAGTGTGAAAAGAACAGATGACTTTGTGTCACAGACACTCCAGGCTCCAACGTCACACAGACACAGCGCACGTCATCACCAGAGTTTTAATCACTCACACCTGCAGCCCATCAGCACCCTCATCAGCAGCAGCACAAAAGGCACACGCACTCACAGTCACTGTCCGGTCTCGTTTGCACATGGTCTTACCTGTATGCTTACCTCAAGGACTCCCCATAAGAATACTTACCCGTCTCCAGTGTGTTCCCAGTCTCCTCGGTGTTTCCTCGTCTCGTGTGAATTCCTCTGTGTCTGCTTCAAGCTCCAGTCTGTCATCCGTCCACGATTCCTGCAAGACAAAGACAAGTATCAGTCCAGTATCCATATCTGCCATTGCTCTAACCTGCCATTACTCACCTGCACTCTGCCACAGCTCTCTGGTTGTTCAATAAACTCAATTACCTGCATTCCTGTGTCTCAGTCCCCTTCTGTATTGTAACAGAAGACCGGACCAACACTGCATGAACACCAGCATGAGCACCCCGGATCCGTTTGAAGAGCTTGTAGCCATTCTACGCCGAGCACTCAACGTCACTCCACCCGCATCTTCACCAGTGAGCACTTCCGCATCCACCGCCGCTTCTTCCTCGCCACCTGCCGTCGGCAGTCCCATGGCCAAACCGGCGCCCTTCTCTGGTTCGCGGAGGATTGCAACGGATTCTTCCTGCAATGTTTGCTGGTCCTTGAGATGCAACCGCATCTGTACCCCAATGACCGTGCTAAGGTAGCTTTCATAATCTCTCAGCTAGATGGCAAGGCGCTTCGCTGGGTTGAATCGCTCTGGTCCCAGAAAAATCCCATAACTCAGTCTATCTCCAGTTTCATCGCTCACTTCAAAGCAGTCTTCGGGAGACCCGCTTGGGATTCTTCAGTCGGTGAGCAATTATACCAGTTAAAACAAGGATCAATGACTATTAACAAATATGCTCTACAATTTAGAACCCTCGCTGCCTCTAGCGGATGGAACGAGCAGTCCCTCATCACCACATATCGACAAGGACTGGATCCACGCGTGCGGTTGCATCTCGCTGCATACGAGGATTCCATCAGGCTAGAATGCTTTATTCAACTCTCTATTCGCTTCGCCACTCGTATGCAGTTGTGTCTCGAAGAGCACCAGGGCCAGCCATTATTTCCATCACCACTCTGCTGACCAGAATCCGTCAGCTCCCCAGAACCAGCCAACGAGCCCATGCAAGTGGAAAATACACGTCTGTCTATGACTGAGCGGCAGAGGCGGCTGACCCAGAACTTATGTTTATATTGTGGATTACCTGGGCATTACATCTCTGAATGCCCCACACGCCCAGCTCATCCCCCGGCGCCCTCTGCCACCAGCTCAAGCTCAAGAAGACAACCACGCCGTCGACTTACCAGACCCCTTCAGTAACTGGAAGGCCCCTCAGCCGAAAAACAGTGCGCTTCAGCGCCGGCCCAATCCAGATCCAAGTTGGCGTCCTCCATGTGGAACATCTCCATCTGCTGGTTCTGGAGGATTCCACCACTGACGTGATTTTAGGGCGCCCGTGGTTGGAGCAGCATAACCCAGTCATTTCCCGGAAGACTGGGGAAATCCTGAAGTGGGGCGACAACTGTTTCCAAGACTGTTTTCCTGAACTTCCCGTTCCCGCCTCTCCTTGTTCTAAGGAATTACCAGTCTGTGCCACGTCCATAGAAAGTCCCCTTGAGAACCGTTCAGTGGACATCCCCAAGTGTTACGTCCACTTCAGCGACGTCTTCTGCCCTAAGGAAGCCTCCACGCTGCCCCCATACCGGCCATGGGACTGCGCAATTGATCTGCTTCCGGGTGAGCCAGTGCCCAAAATCTACTCCCTATCCATCCCCGAGGAGAAGGCCATGGAGGAATACATACAAGAGGCTCTGTCACAGGGATACATCCGCCCGTCTACTTCCCCTGCTGCTTCCAGCTTTTTCTTCGTGGCCAAGAAGGACAGAGGCTTGCGGCCCTGCATTGATTACAGAGCAATAAATAAAATCACTGTTAAGTTCTGCTACCCGCTTCCTCTCGTCCCATCTGCCCTGGAACATCTCCGTGGTGCCACTGTTTTCACCACGTTGGACCTCCGCAGCGCGTATAACCTCATCCGGATACATGAGGGAGATGAGTGGAAGACCGCCTTTGTGACCCCTACTGGCCATTATGAATACTTGGTCATGCCGTATGGACTTGTCAACGCCCCCTCCGTATTCCAGGATTTCATCCATGAGGTGCTCTGGGAATTCCTGCACAAGTGAGTCCTGGTCTACATCGACGATATCCTGATTTACTCCCGGAGCATGGCCGACCATCGCTACCACGTTGCGGAGATCCTGCAACGCCTGAGGGAGTTTCACCTGTTCCTAAAAGCAGAGAAGTGTACCTTCCACCAGCCCTCAGTGCAGTTTCTTGGATATTACATCGACAGCAGTGGCATCCGGATGGACGAGAGGAAGGTATCTGCTATCAAGGACTGGCCCATTCCCACAACCATAAAAGAACTCCAAAGATTCCTAGGATTCGCTAACTTCTATCGACGCTTCATCCAAGGTTACAGTATCATCTCCACTCCACTCACCAACCTCCTGCGCAGTAAGCCCAAGTCTCTGTCCTGGAACCCAGCCGCCACCCAAGCCTTCAAGACCCTCAAAGAAGCTTTCACCACCGCTCCCCTCCTGGTGCATCCTGACCCAGAAAAACCCTTCGTCGTGGAGGTCGACGCCTCAACCACCAGAGTGGGAGTGGTCCTGTCACAGCAGCAGGGGAAACCAAGTAGACTTCACCCATGCGCCTTCTTCTCCCGCAAACTCAACCCGGCGGAGATCAACTATGACATCGGGAACAGGGAGCTTCTGGCCATCAAGCTAGCCCTAGAAGAGTGGAGGCATTGGCCTTGAAGGAGCTAAACATCCGTTTGTCGTCCTAACCGACCACAAGAACCTGGAGTATCTCTGTGATGCAAAACGCCTAAACCCACGCCAAGCACGATGGGCTCTGTTTTTCACTCGTTTCAATTTCACCATTTCTTATCGCTCAGGATCCAAGAATGTAAAAGCTGATGCCCTCTCATGCATCCACAGTCCTGAAGAAAGCTCAGAAGCTCCAGAGCCCATTCTTCCCGAGCAGCTCTTTGTGAACCCCATTGCCTGGTCTGAGGAGACTCTGCCTGAGTCCAATGCCTCCACCAACGCTCCGCCGGGTTGTCCTCCAGGTTTGCTCTACGTCACCCGGACACGGCGCACTCCCCTCATTCACGCATCTCACACATTACTGGGCACCTTCCACCCTGGGGTCAATGAAACCCTCTCGTTGCTTAAAGATCGCTTCTGGTGGCCGAACATGGCATCGGATGTCAGGAGGTACGTTCAAGGATGTAAGGAATGCGCCATCTCTAAAAGCCCGTGGCATCTTCCCTCTGGAAAACTCCAGCCTCTGCCCATTCCCAATCGTCCCTGGTCACACCTAGGAGTTGACTTTATCACCGACCTTCTTGCCTCAGATAATTGTACCTGCATACTGGTGGTTGTTGACAGATTTTCTAAGTCATGTCATCTGATTCCCTTAAAAGGACTGCCCATAGCCATGGAGACTGCTGAACTAATGTTCAATCATATTTTCAGATATTTTGGAATTCCTGAGGACATCGTATTGCACTCTTGGCATGCACTCTCCTCGAGCATGGCGGCCTGGGTATATCGTTCCCCAAAGCGGTAAACGCAGAGTTGAGTTCCCTTTCGAAAGGGAATGTCTCAGGTTACGTATGTAACCATGGTTCCCTGAGAACAGGGAACGAGACTCTGCGTTGCCATGCCATGCCTCGGGCTGCCTGCTCAACAGTCCCTCAAGACGATAAGATACTGACTGATTCTCTAGGCGCTCCTTATATACTTCTGTCGCCAGCCAATAGAGATTGGAGTTGTTGGATAGTTGGCTTTCAGACACCGGGTCACGTGTGACGTTCCCCAAAGCGGTAAACGCAGAGTCTCGTTCCCTGTTCTCAGGGAACCATGGTTACATACGTAACCTGAGATGTTTTCAGTACTCATACTTATTGTTTTTAAAAACTTAAATGGTTTATAGCAATCGGTTTCCTCAAATGGTTTGAGTTATCATAACTTATCGGGTTTTACAGTGCACCAGCAGCTCCTGTTCGTAAGATGGAAGGGAAAAAATCTCCTTTGTTATAATATCGACAGGATCCACCTCCACAAAGAGAGATGGGAGCGACATTAGTTCCGGTTAAATCATCACCTGTCCCTAATGTCATTTCCTTGCCCTCTCCCAGAAACCGAAAAAGTGAAGCAGGAACGCTACAATAGAGCTCTAGAATATAAAGAGATCATCACAAAGGGAGGGAGAATCGTTAAATATGAGAAAGTGCAAATAACCAAAATATTCCTAAAAATAACACTTGTGTTCTGAAAAATGTTGAGTTGTTGAACATACTTTCATTTTCCATGAGTGATGTGTTTTTTAAAAAAATAAAGCACAAGCTGGTGACACTATCAGATTTTTATTTTACCACACATCAGTTGTGGTAAATGGAAGCTCAAGCATGTTCACTTGACGTGCGAGAACCAATGAGGTTCATTCTCGTGTTATGCAGTGCGTTTGAGCTTCCTCAAGAAACAATGAGATTTGTTCTCGTGAATCAAGCGGGTTCGGTTGAGTTTCTGTTTATGTTCGCTGATCAGTGTTTATATGTGAATAAAAGCCTAAATAAATCTGTTCATCAAAGCGATCATGTCTCTTTAGAAAATTTGAAATAAACCGCTCAATTCAAATGGATTAGTTTTACGATCTCTTTATGAACTTTTTGAAGCATCAAAGTGGTAGTTATGTAGCTGTCTATGGAGGGACAGAAATTCATTAAAAATATCTTCATTTGTGTTTTGAAGATTAACAAAGGTCTTACGGGTTTGGAACGACATGAGGGTGCACAATTAATGACAGAATTTTCATTTTTGGGTGAACTATCCCTTCAAACAATCAGCAGTCCCTGATGTCATTTTCTTGTCCTCTTTCAAAAAAAATGGAGTGACTCAAGAATGCTACATTGAGAAAATGAATATATATATATATATATATATAGGTTGATATGAAAGTTGAAGAAACAGCTGGGCTATTACTTCTTGCTTGCTTATGTTGGGTATGTCTGTAACTGATCTATTGTGAGCTCTCTTGGCAAAAAGTGGTGCCTGAAACCCTAAGGGTGGGCTTGAATTGAAAAACAATGCATGACAATGCATGTTTGAAGGAATGTATTTGAAAATATTTGAAAATGTCGTCTGAAATGAATGCCACTGGCTTGATGTGAGTGGAGGATGTGAAATCTCTTATTTGAGATATTTGATCCATGCCTTAGCCAATGACTGTAATTTCAGCCAATATCTCTGACATTTTCAAAATGTATTAAAATTAGGCCATTGTCAAAATTTTGGGTCAATAACAGATGTTCAGCTATAGTTAAAATAAAAAAAAGACTACAAGAAAACTAAGGCCAAAGAAATCTAGTTTAAAAGGTGACAGTTAAGTGACATGCCGACAAATAAATTGACGTGAGCCTGTGTTTAAATAAAAATCAATTCAAAGATGAAAATGCAAGATGACAGCAAACTAATGGTAAAATGAAATACAACAGAACTTTATTAATTTGTTTGGTGATTTAATAAATGAATTATTTTTTTTATTAACAACTGAATTGTTTCGATTCAATCAAATAATATGTTACTAATTAAAAAAAGTAAAGATCTATTAGTGACATTTGTAAAATACAAAGTAATACATGTAAATTAAATGTTTTCATTTCTAAGAAGTAATCTTTGTTAAATGTTCTCCTGAAAACTTTATCCTGTAATCACTACTGGAAATGTGAGATTCACTGGTCAAAAAATGAGAATCCTAAAAAATTGTAGATGATTAAAGTGTATTAAGACCATCACAAGGCATTTTGCAGTATTTGTCGTGACATAATAAATGTTGTGATATTAATGGTATAGGTCAGAACCCATTTTTCAAGTTCAGTTTCTTTTACAGCACCACTAATGCTTATTACAAAAGTTACTTGTACAAAAATCATGTACAGAGTCTTAAGACGTCTCACATGCTGACAGGAATTCAAGAACAATAGGGCCGATATTTTTACACTTTTCCTGTAACTAGTGCTTGATGTTAAACAGTAAGATAATCTGGAAACACAATATGGAATGCCACTTAAAAATGTAAAGCAAGCATAATAGGAATGTAGACATTTCTATCAGTGAGATATGATTGTATAAAGTCTCTACTGATAACCATTTTAAATAGTCCTGCACCGTGAAACGTGTTTTGACTGAAAAGGACAATTGTGATGCTGTGTAGTGTGAAAAGAACAGACTTTGTAAGTGCGTGTAGCATCAAAGTACCGTGAGAGCGATTAGAGAGCAGACAGCTCCATATGCTTTCTTATCTCTCTGTACTTTTTATGTCATACACCGATTGGTCTCCGCAGCACTGCTTTAAGTCCAACGCACCTAATATTTTACTGTTTGCAAGACATGTTGGTCAGTATAAGCATCAAAGTAGTGAAATAATTCCTATTTAATATTTGGATTGGAAGACGTTATTATTTATAGGACATTATTCCCAAATGTAGTTTTAATTTCTATAAATATTTCATTTTGTACTGAGCCCAAATATCCTTTTAACTTGTATGATTAACCTTTCTTTAACTAAAGGCACGGATGTTATTCTTATAAGTCAGAATGTATGCATGACTGGAAGAACGAGAAACCTTATGAAAAACCTGTACCTTACAGGTAATAGTTTCTGAAACATCCCTTTACTAACAAATGAACTGAAGCCCTCATGTTATGTTAATTCCATAAGCACAATGTCTACCTAGACCTAAAACCCAACAAAAATCCATCTCATCCATCTTTTAGGTGAACAATGCAGTGGTTCCATAACACAGTAACATTTCAATGGTCCAGATAGCCAGGCAAATGACTCGCCATCGCAACAACAATAAGGAGAATGGCATTCAGACATTTGAAATTATAGCCAATAAGAATGGCAAAATTATTGGCTATGATGTGTACATTTATAAAACTTGACAAGGCTATATTAGACAAAAATAAAAGGTAAAAAACTAAACTATATTCAGTGCTTGTCAGTTTTTTATATATCATGTTAAAGAAACTGATTTATGATTAATTATTGTAATTAATAATCTAAAACAGATGCTAATTCTTGTGTGATTTCTATTTTGCTTATCATCAGTGATTTCGTTGGTTTTGTCAATAACCTGAGGTATTATTGAATAAATGATCAGACTCATCTGTTAATAAAGATAAGTCATATACTGTGTGCAAGTTCATTATAGCAGTCAGTGATCTAATTTTCATTAAAAAGGGTATCACAATTGTAAAAACATCTTGTGAAATTTTTTTTTATTATCAATAAAGATTATGACTTTCAGTATTTCTGAAAATATTACTGCACCTATTATGGAAGTAAAATAATGCCATATGTTTTTGAAACAAAAAGCTTGTTGAATTGCACTTGAAAAAAATATGCATTGCATTAACCGTGCTTTGCATTGTATTTTTAGGGCTTGTATTTTTATGGGCTGAAATTCAACATGGTTGTATATTTAAGCTGTGTATATTTCAAATAAAAACAGTTCACACACATTTTCATTGTTAAAAATTAAATAATCCATATTCACCTTTCAGATTTCACTTCCAAAATATTCATTCTGTTTAAAAATACACCCTATAATATTCAGCAGGCAATTTTCGGTCCATTTTATTTCGCATCCACAAATTCAGTGGTTCAAATTTCAACATTTCACATCCGGGAACTGCAGGAATAGCAGTAGAGTACTGAGCATAATCTCCATCTGCTGTTAGTCAACCTCACCAGCAGGTGGTGCAAGCGCGTGTTGACGAAGAGCAGAGCAACAGTTATTCGTTCATTAAAACGGATTTACATTAAGCTGTAAGTGCATGTGTGATGATTATAAGGGCCAGTATATATGCAGAGAAGCTGATAAAGACACAAAAGTTGTGTTTACATTTAATGTACTTCACTGTTACTTGTCCTGTGTAGCCTACATGTAAGCAGCTTTCTCTACAGTGAACGAGATTATAATGTTATTCCCCGATGCTGATGCAGCTCAAACGTTAAATCTGAGGTAGACGTATAACTTTCATTAACTTAATATCGCGGCTGTGCTGCAGTACTGAGGTTTCCCTCAATATGTCATAGTCCAGGATTCCCCTGTCGTACAGACATATAGAAAGCTTAACTTATCTTTATAGACTATATACAGTGATATAAAAAAACACCGAACTCGCACCTTATTGTGGATGTAGGCTATAGGCTACAGGCAAGCAGGTTGACTCAGAATATGGATGTAATGTGCAAAGTTTGACGCTAAGCGTTTCCTATTGAAATACTGGCATAAAGTTGGCTTGACATTGGATGGTCCATATTCGCAAATTTAGGGACCATCTCTAAAGTTACATACGACATTGGTGTACACATTTGTAACTTTAATATCATTTGAAGATAATGACTAACAGTCATAAACTGTAATGTGCTCGTGTAGGTGTCAAGCATGATGCACACCTTTTAGATTTTTTATATTTAATAAAATAAACAAATAAAAAATTATTGCTAATTTTTTACTACTGCATTAGCTTATATACAATCTAAAATTATGGTATATGGTAGATTTTTGATATTTAATAAAATAAACTGTCAAATCATGTGTATCTTATTATTTTTCACTACAGCATGAGTTCATTTTTATTATCAACAGTCTAAAAGTTGTGGATCACACCTACAGTGCAAGAACACTTTACAGACTGTAATTCATTCTCTTCAAATACTATAGAGCTTTAAATTATGGTATATTATGGTAATGAGCATACAGTAGGCTAAATTAAATATATAGCATAACAATATTTACATACTTGACAGTTTATTTTATTCAATACCAAGAATCTTAAAGGTGTGCATCATACCTGAAACCTACATGAACACTTTACAGTTGGTTTTATGACTGTAAGTCATTCTGAAATGCAAGTGAAGTTAGAAATGCTGTGTGTAATGGTTAGAGATGGTCCCTAAATTTGCAAATACCGACCGTCCAATGTCAAGCCAACTTTATGCCAGTATATCACTGGGAAACGTTTAGCGTCAAACTTTGCGCATTACGCTCATATTCTGAGTCCACCTGCTTGGCTGTAGCCTATAGCCTACATCCTCAATAATGTGCGAGTTTGGTGGTCTTTAGTATATAAAGAAAAGTTAAGCATTCTATATGTCCCGACGGCAGGGGAATCCTGGAGCATGACGTTTTAAGGGAAACCTCAGTTCTGCACCACAGCGCCGTGATATAATGAAAGTTATATGCCTACCTCAGTTTTAAAGTTAGAACTGCACATCAGCATCAGTGAATAACGTTATAATCTCGTTCACTGTAGAGAAAGCTGCTTATGTAGGCTACACAGGGAAAGTAACAGTGAAGACATTGAATTCAATGTAAACACAACTTTTGTGTCTTTATCACCTTCTCTGCATATATACTGGCCCTGATGATCATCACACATGCACTTACAGCTTAATGTAAATCCGTTTTAATGAATGAATAACTGTTGCTCTGCTCTTCATCAACACGCACTTGCACCACCTACTGGTGAGGTTGACTAACAGCAGATGGAGATTATTTTCGGCACTCTACTGCTTTTCCTGCAGTTCCCGGATGTGAACTGTTGAAATTTGAACCAATTTGTGGACGCGAAATAAAATGGACTGAAAATTGCCTGCTGAATATTATAGGTTGTATTTTTAAACAGAATGAATATTTTGGAAGTGAAATCTGAAAGGTGAATATGGATTGTTGCATTTTTAACAATGAAAATGTGTGTGAACTGTTTTTAATTAAAATATTCACAGCTTAAATATACAACCATGTTGAATTTCAGCCCATAAAATTGCAAGCCCTAAAAATACAATGCATTAAAATACAAGCACGGTAAATGCAATGCTTTTTTTTTTTTCAAGTAGTGCAATTCAACAAGCTTTTTATTTCAAAAACATATGGCATTAGTTTACTTCCATAATCTTTATCCTAAATAGTTCCTGAGTTAGCTTGATAGTGGATTATTATTTTCTTTTTACACTTGGGGAATTGAAAGTAGACTGTGACAGATGGAAAAACATACTGCATTTCACAACACATAATGTTTTGGTGCATCAAACAGGACACCTTTTGCACAGAAAAAAAAAGAGGTCAACGATATCATCATAAAAAATATTTTTGCCTATTGTTCAGTTTAGTTAAAATGAGCTAAAGTGACACAAAAATGAACATTATGTCATGGCCTAATTTCATTGGGTTCAATCCACCTAATATAGCCTATTTAAAACTGAATTAATTTAATTTAAAACCTAATTTATTTGTGTTAAAACTACAGGAATCATTTCAGTAAAGGAAAATACATGTTAATTTTTAATGTTCAGTTATGTTGGTCATTCACAAAAGTTTCTGTAATGTTTTTGAATTTTGTGGCTACCATTTTGCTGAAGAGTGGCGTTTGTGCTTAGGCTGTGCAGCTATATGATAGTTATACTATATGTTTATTTGCTCACAATACATTCCTCAAATACACAAAAGTCATGTGTGATTAAAAAATCTTCCTTGAATGGTTTAACATTTCTGATAGCAAATGCTGGGAATTTTTCACATAAAAGATACCCTTAATTACATACTTTTCCTGGTCATGCAACAGGACTCAGTCTGTTTTTGATGTGCTGGAAAATTCTAGGAACCCAACACATAAAACAATTTAAAGAAACAAAACAATAAAACAACAACAACAAAAACACACAAGAATGTATTCTGTCAGGGTTCAGTAAACAACAAAATATGAAGTGCAATTAACCAAACAATAGACGGTATTTCCCTAAAGCAAGATGCTTAATGCATGTATAACAGGCTCTACAGATTCTAGGATACCACCTGGCCCTAAGGTGACATGTATCTGCCAAAATAGTTGTTTGCTTTTTCTTTTAAAATGCTGTCCTGAGCCTATACTTTCATTTTCATCTTACTGCTGATAGATGGCATAAGAAACTTTGCACACACACACACACACACACACACAAACCTCTACACATCAGTATAGAAAAATAGAGTGGTGCAGGTATGACGTCAGAACCTACAAGAGTAATTTATGTTGTAGAACAAAACATTTTATGTTTACCACAGGCTTCTTTTTTTTACTAATAAATAAAAAATAAAAAAATAATAAAAACCCCATAGGAAAAAATCTCAAAGAAAACAATTTCTTAATTTTAAAATAATGAGTAACGATATGTTTTATGAAATGTAGTGGAGTAAAAAGTACAGTCTTATGCTTTGGAATGTAGTGAAGTAAAAGTAAAAGTTGCTCAAAATAAAAATTCTTGATTGAAGTACAGATACATGAAAAGTGCACTTAAGTACAGTAACAAAATAAAAATACTTTGTTACTGTCCACCACTGGGTTTAAATTTGTCAAAATCCTTTAGCTGGTTTGTTATCACTTTGGGCCTGTTTACAATTGGTCACTTCATGTGTTTTTACTGATCAGATAGCTAACAAATTTGTTAAAACGGTTCCATTTACACTTGGCCACATAAATATAGGTGCTTTCACGGCATGATTTAATTACCGTAATTACAAGATTTCAATTTGTTTTTTATTCACGCCCTCGTAGAGCTCATCATTATAGCTTGTAAGATGGGAATTTTCTGAGAGCTCCTACCTGTACCATTTGACTGCCTGACCATACGGATTCATTAAGGCATTGATAGTGTAGCCAGAAACACACAATTCCTAGGCTGCGTTCCACTCCAAATTTTTATGCCCTTCACTCACTAACTTCCCTCCATCTCGTGGACTCAGATGTGCATCATTGCTTACGTTGCATGAGTGCCCACAACTACGCCCTTGATTCACTATGGAGCTGATTTATTATTGAAACCCCTTTTGAATTTGTTTCATGCACCATGCATGTAAGTTGTTGTAAAATCTATAAAATCCTGTAGGTATATGAGCTGTAGGTATATGAGAAAAATAAAATTACACAAACAAAAAATATCAATATAAACTTTGACTGTGAACATAAGACATTGTGGGAAAAAAGCTGTGAATGCTGGATCCATCCTTGTGCCTCAACTTCTCCACAAGCCTCTTCCATCACGTGAAGAAATTGTAAGGGTTGCAATTTCCATCTCCAAGAGGAGAATATGCTGGAAGGAACACCATCCTGAAATGTGGGTGATGCTCAAATCACTCTTACACTGATGCTGAATGGTGAAGTTGAACATTGTCCCACACAACTAAACAATTTAGTTTTAAAAATTTAGAAGCCTCTCGTGTTGTGTGGCCCCAAAACAGCACTGTGTGCCACAACACCAGTGGATTGCGGCACTTGTTGTCCACAGACACTGACTGTGGTATAAAGTTTGTGTTGGGCTGAACTCTCTGTCCAGCTTCTCTCAAGGAAAGACCATAATTTATGACATGGTGATTTCATATGAAACCTGTCTGTACAATATTCTACCTCTCCTCCCTCCTCTTATACCTTGCTCTCCCCTTCCCTCTGTCCATTCTTATATTTTCTTCTCTTGCTCTTTAATATGCAATATATATATATATATATATATATATATATATATATTTTTTTTTTTTTTTTTTTTTTTTTCATTTTTCTTTCCCATTTTATAGTTTTTGTAATTGAGAAGTATAAACAATTAGTAAATTTGCATTTCCTGTGTTGTGTGTATTACTAACTCAGCAGATATTTATTTGGGGGTGCAGCCTCCAAGACGGAATGAACATTCCAAGTACAACTGAGAATTTAACAAATAACAGTTTTTTGTTTGTTGTGTTTGGGAAAAAATGGTGCACAACTGCTTGTGAGTTTTGTAAAACCAATAAAAAGAGTTGCAATTGTTTTTGTCTGATATATTGTAGTTTTTCTCAATCGATTTGACATTTCTCCAAAGTAATGTACCTGCTCTCAAATCAGTTAACACAGTGATCTAAACAGACTCTTACATTTGCCAAACAGTTCAACTTTACTGCAAAATAAAACACTGCGTTCTTTTCTAGTAATGCATTTATTAAAAGTAAATACTAATATTGTCTATTGATTTTAGAACATTTTCAGCTGTGGATGTACAAATACACTAACAAAAATGCTTGTTTTTATAATGTTTTTCCAACAGGTTTTGTTTTATGGATCATTGAGCAAATAAAGCTTCAAATGGAATTTTTAAAAAATCTTTAAAAACGGATGCAATGCATATTTTTGAGTCAATATGTTTAAACATGTTTCAGTTGTTACATATCATTTCAAAGTGTTTAAATTCTTTTTACTTTTTTGCCAGATGGTACAACCAAATATTTATAAATATATACATGAAATTAGCTGTTTTTATCAATATTTCAGAGATATTTACAACCCTTTTCACTCTGCCACAATGATCTGTTGGGGTCTTCTGGATGCTGTATTACAGTTTCAGGCTTAATGTTATTACCTTGTCAGTTGATAATAAAATATTTTCACTTGTGCCACCCTGACATCTGAGAATATACAAATTGCAGAGCAAAAGTTTTTCAATTATTTCAACAACTTTAAAACTACAGATATTTATAAAAAATTGTTTATATGTATATTCAAACAACATTGTGCCAAAGTATTTTATCTTGAATTTATTATAAACAAAAAATAAAATTTGGGGGCTGAATCCAAAATCCCCCATACCCTCCACTATACTCAGCTCTTCACATGAGCCAATATTTTATTCACAATAGAACACAGATAACATAATAAATGTTTAAACTGAGAAATTGTACAATTTTAAGCTCATTTCAAATTTGATGCCTGCTACAGTTCTCAAAATAGTTGGGGACATGTTTACCATGGTGTTGCATCTCCTCTTCTTTTTAAAACAGTTTGAAGACGTCTGGGCATCGAGGTTATGGGTTTCTGGAGTTTTGGTGTTGGAATTTGGTCCCATTCTTGCCTGATATATTCCAGCTGCTGAAGAGTTTGTGGTCGTCTTTGACGTATTTTTCGTTTAATGATGTGCCAAATGTTAAAAGTTAAAGGCTATAGGTTAAAGATCTGGACTGCAGGCAGGCCAATTCAGCACCCGGACTCTTCTACGACAAAGCCATGCTGTTGTAATAGCTGCAGTATGTGGTTTTGCATTGTCCTGCTGAAATAAACAAGGCCTTTCCTGAAATAGACATCATCTGGAGGGGAGCATATGTTGCTCTAAAACCTTTATATTCATAGTGCCTTCCAAAACATGCAAGCTGCCCATATCGTATGCACTTATGCACCCCCATACCATCAGAGATGCTGGCTTTTGAACTGAACGCTGATAACACGCTGGAAGGTCTCCCTCCTCTTTAGCCCGGAGGACATGGCGTCCGTGATTTCCAACAAGAATGTCAAATTTGGACTCGTCTGACCACAGAACACTTTTCCACTTTGAAACAGTCCATTTTAAATGAGCTTTGGCCCACAGGACACGACAGCGCTTCTGGACCATGTTCACATATGGCTTCCTTTTTGCATAATAGAGCTTTAGTTGGCATCTGCAGATGGCATGGCGGATTGTGTTTACTGACCGTGGTTTCTGGAAGTATTCCTGGGTCCATTTAGTAATGTCATTGACACAATCATGCCGATGAGTGATGCAGTGTCGTCTGAGGGCCTGAAGACCACGGGCATCCAATAAAGGTCTTTGGCCTTGTCCCTTACGCACAGAGATTTCTCCAGCTTCTCTGAATCTTTTGATGATGTTATGCACTGTAGATGATGAGATTTGCAAAGCCTTTGCAATTTGACATTGAGGAACATTGTTTTTAAAGTATTCCACAATCTTTTTACACACTCTTTCACAGATTGGAGAGACTCTGCTTCTCTAAGACATCCCTTTTATAGCTAATAATGTTACAGACCTGATATCAATTAACTTCATTAGTTGCTAGATGTTCTCCCAGCTGAATCTTTTCAAAATGTCTTGCTTTTTCAGCCATTTGTTGCCCCTGTGCCAACTTTTTTGAGACCTGTAGCAGGCATCAAATTTGAAATGAGTTCAAATTTCTCCCTTTAAACATTTATATTATCTATGTTCTATCGTGAATAAAATATTGTCTCATGTGATTTGAAAGTCATTTAGTTTCCATTTTATTCAAATTTAAAAAACGTCCAAGAGTTTGGAGAAATGTGTCAAATCGTTTGAGAAAAACTGTAATTCTGCAGTTTTTGAATCATATTTAATTTCTGTTTTAATCATTTCCAATCTTAACATTTTAATTAAACTTCAACAAAGAGCATGAATTTGTATGTTTAGAAAAAAGTGTTGTTTACAAAATAATAAAAATGTTTACAGAAAGAAAAATGTTTAAAAAAAAATACAAAATTAAAAACTATTTTATGCCTGTGAAATTTCAAATGTAAAATGTTGAACGTTTTCAATAAGTCATTTTTGCAAAACAAAAAGTGTCTTCATTTTACAGTACACAAAATTAAAGCAGTAATGAAAAAATGGTATCCAACTATTCTGATGACAATTACAGTACTGTAATTTTTTTTTACTATAATAGAAATATACAATATATCAATAATATATCAAACAATATACTGTATAGTTACCGTGATTATATTTACAGTAAGCATACTGTGTAAATGAACTACGACTTCATAATTGCTGCCAGCAAGTCACTGTACATTCCACAGTATTCTTTATACAGATTAATATTATGCAATTTTACATGTTATCTCATATCCTTTGCTCCTCAAACATATAAACTTACATGAAACCACAGTGGTTTTAAAGATAAAACTTTTAGTTTCAGTCTTTCCTCAGGAGCATTTGTATTGTCAGTCAGTGGGTGGGGACATGGCTTCTGGGCACTTAAATAGATCTCTGCATAGTCAAGCAGAATCCAGATCACTGCTTTGAAGAGCTGCATGAACCCTTGACAAAGACTTTGGTAAGCAAAGAAAACAATTACATTTAATACAACTTGTATGTTTTTGGTTTATATTTCTATCATATTATAAAAACAGTATTTAATGTTTATAAAAAAAAAAAAAAAAATGAATGTATTTTTATATTGTATGGTGTTGTGAATGTATTTTTATATTGTATGGTGTTGTATGTTTGGTATACCAAACTATTCTACCACTTTTCTCTGAACATAAATTCAACTCAGCATTATAGACAAAGTGAAAGTTTTTAAAAAGGTTATATTTGAAATGATTTCCATGTTTCTCACATCAGCTGTGACATCTGTTTATCTCCAACAATGAGCTGTCACCACTGTCACCACTGTCACTGTGGGAGGATATTAAGGTGCGGGGCTTCTGGGTTAGTATATTTATATATATGTGTATCAGTGGAGATATCAGTATCAGTCTCCAAAGCCTGGCTGTAGAATTATGTAAACTTATTGCGCTTCATTAACACATCTTAAATAATTAACATTACTCAACTTATTTTTATTTAAAGGCACTGTGGATATCAGACTGATTATTATGATGATGATGAGATGGCTGTTTCACAGGTAAGCGTTTTTGAAACATCGTAAAATTGGTTCTTAATCTTTACAAATAATGAAGCATGTGAAAAGAATTATTTGGCAATTGTACTGGAAAATTAAAAAAAAAAAAAAAAAAAAAAAGTATGTTCTCAGCATACCTTTACAGCTGCTTTAACTGTATAAAAGTAACAAGGTTTTTTTTTTTTTGCACAGATGAAAATATACAACACATATATAGTGATTTTGTGGACACATTTAATGTATTTAAAGCCCAGTAACACCATGCATTTAATCAGCATAATTATAAATGTAGATGATTATGAATATGAAACCACCTTGTTTTCTCATTCATTCTCATCTTCTTGTTTTATCACACTCCTTCCAGAGCTTTAAATCTTCCCATCCAAGAAACGGCGAGGTGAATCGCTATTTCAATTTCGGGGGTGGTCTTTACGGTCATCAGAAAATAATCCTGAGGAATGGAAAAGTGGTTTATTCTAAAGAAGGGATATATGCTGCACAAAAATATCTGATGCACATCATCCAATAATACCCATCATCAGCTAATTTTATCCATTATTGCTTTGTCTCCAAACTCATTTCATGTTGATTCTTTTACTCTACTTTTATATTTACTTTACCTTAATTTGTTATCACTAGTACAATTACTATAATTCTGTTTTATGTAAATCATCTGTCAATCAACATCTGAAATAAAAAAAAACACATTTTACCCCACATTTGTTTTCCACTTTTCTTTTTGTGGCTTTACAGGAAGCTACATTAAAATGCAGTATGGCCTATTGTATTGCTGAGGATTCATTTGACATCAATGTACAGTAACTGACATGAAATAATACACATTAATGTCATGGAACTAATATACAATACACTGAAAATAAACTTTATTTTTCAATCTGGAATTGCTAGTAAATTGTCAAATTACAAAGAAATGGCAATTAAACATCAAATTTAAAAGTTTTAAAATAATTTTAAATAGTGTTTTCTTGTAAAACATACTCCAATATTTACAATACAAAAAATAATTTTTTACAGTTTTTTTTAATTGCTTTGGTGCAATTTTCACAAGCATCCACAAAATATCCTTTTCACTACACAAAATAAATGTTTAATCTATATAATTATTTCATTCACAGTAACTGCCTTTCATAATGATATTACTATCACATTTTTGATTTGCATCTGTTTTTGTTCAGTTTAATACATTTGTCTATAATTTAATCTATTATTTTATTTAATTCAACTGATCTTAATGGTTAATCAATGGATCATTTGGTACACCTATAGATTTCTATAGATATTGATTCTATAGGCATAGTTTCTATAGAACAGCTTATAAATCATACAGAATTATCTTTTTTTTAAAATCTAAAACAACCAATGTGTGTGTGTGTGTGTGTGTGTGTGTGTGTGTGTGTGTGTGTGTGTGTGAGAGAGAGAGAGAGATGTAACTATTATTATTTTAGCAACAAGGGTGATTTGAAACATGTTTCTTGAATTGTTTGCTATTGAATGAACTGATTGTTAAAAGTACTAAAATGAAATGTTCTCATTATATAACAACGATCTTGTGTTTTGAAACAGTGATTATGTAGAATGAAAATTTGTACAACTAGAATAAAAGCAAGAGATCAGGTTGTGAAAGAATGACTAGCTGTGTTACAAGTGTGATCGGTTTGGATTTTTGTGTAAAGAGTTTTGAAAATGTACACCTTAGATGTGAAAATAGTACCAAAGTGAATAAAAAAAAACTGTAAAAATGTTTAAATCATTTTTAAACAAAAACATTTATTTAATAATGACTCTAAATACATAACAAATACATGTACATAACGTGTTATCTCACAATACAGCCTCAGATAACTTTATCATTCTCAAATGATTGGTAATTCATATACATATAAAAAAAGTAAAATGTGCTCATAATAAATAATGTTATATTAATTGCAGAGTTCATCTTCATTAACTAACCCTTTAAAACAACAACAACATTCAGAAGAGGTCCAGACAGATTTCAGCCTGAATGGCCAATTTCACATGTATTTTGTGTATTTTCAAAATTAAAAATACTGTATTTGTATTTAAATACATTTTTTGCACACATTTGGTATTTTTATTTTTTTAATATATTTTCATGTATTTATGCCCATCTCTGCGCATATCAATTCAGAGAGGCATTTATTTTAAATAAAAATGAAGAAAATATTCGAAAAGTGGAAATAAATTGCCTAATGAGTATTTAATAGTGGCAATAAAGTGCATTTAATAGTACATTTAATAGGCCTATAATTAAAAAATATATAATCATATACACTGTTATGTTGTCATTGCAAATTGTTTTATAATATACTGGTGCAAATAGTATCTATTTGTACTAATAGCATCTAACAACTTACACAGTGCAAATAGTATCTAAATACTATTTAAGCACAAAGAAAATACTGCTATTTTCACTTATATAAATAGCAATTATTGCAAACAGCCTCTGGCTAATTTAAAACTTTTGCCAAAAGGTGCCAACCTCTCAATAAATATCATTCAAATAAAAAGTTATGTCAAACACCACAGGACAAATATAGATACTGTACAAATGAAGACTTGGGACATTTGTGTCTTGGGTGTGTCAGGTGTTTTTGTGTGGTTTCTGCCTGTTTCAAATGATGCAGTGTAAAGAACTGTGACTGTAAAGAACTGTGTTGATTGACAGAGACCTGCTTTTCAAGTCCAAATATGTATCTAAAATGTTATCAGTCATG
This sequence comes from Hypophthalmichthys molitrix, assembly GCA_037950675.1. NCBI lineage: Eukaryota > Metazoa > Chordata > Actinopteri > Cypriniformes > Xenocyprididae > Hypophthalmichthys > Hypophthalmichthys molitrix. The sequence continues at coordinate 30,226,010 of CM075507.1, read as the reverse complement.
CATCTTTGTTTTGCCCATAGAAACTGCTTTTTCTTTATGTTTTACTGATAGTGGGTAGTGATAATCACTCTTACATACATAAAGTGTAACATTTGTGTAACATGTTACACTACCGGAAAGTACCGGAAAGTTCAGTTCAGTTCATATAGGTATGTATGCTGAATTTATAAATAGAGTGTATAAAGGATGATAAAATGTACATACAGCACTATGATTACAAAAAAAAAATCAGTTCAATCATTACAAAAAATGATTATGATTGATTTCTGGGCAATAGTCAAAGTGGATAGTGAAAGTCACCTCAGTGAGCACTGTATGACATGCACTGTGTCTTTAGACTTCACACAGGTTTAAGGAATTATTGTCACATCAAACAGAAAAAAGGGACAATGTTTTTGTTTTACAGTAACTAGTGCTTGAAGTTCCTCTTTAAAAAAATGTGATATGAATAAACAATCAGTTTTGCTTTGTGTCTGTGCCTTTGGTTAATCAACATTAAATAACTGAGTAAACGGGCTACCCAAGATATCTTGATGTCAGTTCCAAATATAGTGACAACCCTTTCTTTTCAGTAATTCTATAGAATTCTATAACTGAATCGAGATGATTTAAGCAGCTAGCTTTACTGAATAGGGTTTGGATTCCTCTATATAAATTGCAGACATTTACATTTTATTTTTCATTTACAGAAAAATAATTCCCGTGGAGACAAATTATGTTATAGAATTATATAAATTCAAATACATAAATGTATGTTCAGTATGTTCACATCATTCAGAGCTCCATGCCTGAATGGCACAATGACTTGTCATTACAGAATAGTTTTCAAATATAGTCTATCAATGTCATGAAGCTAAAAGCAAACCTAACAAAAAAAAAAAAAAAAAAAAAAAAAAAATCAACAAAATGAAATTTATACACAAGGATACTATACTAAAGATAGTGAGATTATTTGAGAAAAAAAATCTAACAGAACAAATCTAATTGTTGCTTTTGGTTTCTTTTTTAGCTGTACATTCCAGGTAGTGGGTGGGGATGTTTCTTTGGGTCCTCAATAAAAGCTCAAGCAGAATCCATATTTTTCCAGATTCAAAGCAGCTTTCATTGCTTTAAAGAGGCGACTGAACGCTGGACAAAGACTTGGTGAGCAAATATAAAATTAGATTTTAAATTTATGTTACAAATTATGTTTTATTATTTATATCATATTATAAAACACTGTAATTAATGTGCCTATTTTTAATTAAAAATGTTTTATTTTATTTATGGCAAAATCATTATCATTTATGCATCTAACAATCCTAACCATTTCTTTAAGAATCACTAGTATTGAAGATTTTATACCGCCTGGTTTTGTCATTGTATAACAATTATTGTATGATAATGGTGCTCTCGTCCGGATTAAGTTCTGCTTCTGCTTGTCAGGCTTTTTTCAGTATTTGCATGCTGTAAAACAGGGATATTTCCCGGGGACAAGACACCAAAAACTGTGACTGTCCCTTGAAAACGGGGCATCTCATCACCCTAGTCTAAATATAAAATGAACTCAGTCAGCAATATAGACAAAAGGAAAGTGTTAAAAGGTGATATTTGAAATGATTTCACTTGTTTCTCACATCAGCTGTGGCGTCTGCTTCCCACACCACTGCAAAACATCTCCAACAATGAGCTGCCATCGCTGTAATTGCCAGGCTATTAGGTTAGTACACATGTATCAGTGAATTCACTACAGTTTTTTTATTTGCTTTGGTACTATTTTCACAAGTATGGTGTCATGCTTTCATTATAGTTGTACAAATTTTCATTCTACATAATCACTGTTTCAAAACACAAGATCATTGTGATATGTAATGAGAACATTTGGTTTAATCACCGAAACATAACAGTATGATCTTCATTCAGTTTAGTACTTTTAAACAATCAGTTCATTCAATAGCAAACAATGCAAGATACATGTTTCAAATCACCCTTGTTGCTGAAATAATTACACAGGCTACAGATGCCACCTTAGAAAATAGACTTACATTACCTAAATTACATAAACGATATAAAATTCATGTTTGTAATACTGTAGTATCTATTCAGTGTGTAATCAAAAGGTGTGATGAAGTATGACACAGTCATGAGGTTTTGTGTAGAACAGAGTTTGCTGCCAATACAGTAAATGTTCTCACTGTACCATTGACTGAATCTATACTGTAGTCGACCTTTATAAGGGTGAGTTACAGTAATGTGGCAGTTTCTACCATGGTAATGCCTCTGTTTACAGAATCACATGACATACTGTTGGTTTTCCATGTTTTATGAAGACTTTCCATTGATGCCATTATTTTTAAACTGTATAAATGGTATATTCTATCCCCTACCCCTAAACCTACCCATCACAGAAAACTTTCTGCATTTTTACATTTTATAACAAAATCATTTTGTATGATTTATAAGCTGTTTTCCTCATGGGGACCAAAAAATGTCCAAACAAGGTCTAAAATTACTGGTATTACCATCCTTGTTGGGACATTTGGTTCACAATACAATGTTTACCACACACACACACACTTTGAAAATGGTTATCATCTAAGATAAATTGCTTATAATGTAAAAAGAATTCATTACATTTGGTTATCCATATCGGAAATTGCAAATAAGTCTATAGAAACTATGCCTATATAGAATCAATATCTATAGAAATCTATAGGTGTACCAAATGATTAATTGATTAACCATTACGATCAGTTGGATTAAATAATAGACAAATGTATTAAACTGAACGAAAAGAGATGCAAATCAAAAGTTTGATAGTAATAGCATTATGAAAGGCAGTTACTGTGAATGAAATAATTATATAGATTAAACATTTATTTTGTGTAGTGAAAAGGATACTTTGTGATTTTGTGTATTGTACTAACACAATTGAAAACATGCTGAAATGATCTGTTGTGATATTAGTACTAGGAGTTTTGAAAACTGACCAATTGCTTGTGAAAATTGCACCAAAGCAATTAAAAGAAACTGTAATCACTTGAAAAATGACAATGTTTTTGTCTCAAATTCTCTCTCTAGAATAATGAGAATGATAAATTTGTTTCATCTAAACTTATACAGAGCTTATTTAATTAAACAACTTTTTTTTTTTTAATTTTAAAGCTATGGAGCACCTCAGATTGTCTATGTTGATGATGATGATTATGAACAAAGAGGGATGCCTGTTGTACAGGTAATGGTGTATATCCCAAAATATTTTCTTAATAAACAGTGAGACATGTAAAATGCTACAGTAAAAATATTTTAAAAGCTTAACAGGGCTTTAACAGAGCTATCACATCTACTGTATTAAAACCAAATAATGCCATATGTGTAATCAGCATGCTAATCAGTATGACTGTGAATACCAGACCACCTTATTTTCTCATTTATCTTTCAGTACTCACAGAACCAATCGAGGATGTTAGCAAACTTCTTCAATGGTGAACAAGTTGAGCTTCCAGGACATGGCGAGGTGACTCACATTTACCCCAATGGTTCTCGGAAAGTAGTAATGAGGAACGGCAATTTTGTTTATGCTGAAGTAATCAAACGTTACTAATAAGATCTGAAACACATCACCCAGTTATTCAGCAACTGCAATGATCTCAACGATGATTTAAATGTTAATTTGACTTTCTTTACATTCATTTGTTATCAAAATGTTATCATGTAATTTGTAATCATTTGTTATCAAAATTACTGTAATTTTGTTTTACATCTCAAAGATCAGCACTTTTGTCTCTAAACAATCATCAAAATCAACTTCATTTAAAGTACTTGTCGGGTTGCTGTACTGTATGCTGTTTCTACTCGATTTTTGTGTGTGTGTGTGTCAATAATCAGAGGTGTTAACAGTGCATTAACTAATGTTAACAAGATTTTAATACTGTATTAGTAAATGTTGAAATTAACATTAACAAAGATTAATGAATGCTGTTTAAGTGCAATTCATTATTAGTTCATGTTAACTAATGTAGTTAACTAATGTTAACTAATGAACCTTATTGTAAGGTGTTACCAATTAAATTATTGTTTGTATAATAATGTTTTGATAATCTAAAATAAAGTTAGATAAATAGCAAAAAGAAATACTAATGAACTGCATGAAAATATGTGACAAAAGACATATTCTTCTCATCACACCACTAGGCTACAACATCCTGTAAGAACTGTGTTGATGAAAAACTACAATGGAACATTACCGTATGTATTTATTTCATATGAGTTTTAATGTGCATAGGAAGATTTGTTTTTACCTGTGAAAATATTTGTCTAAATGCTTTAAAATACCCAAGCTGCATCAATACTTCTTACACGACTCATTTTTAAACTTAAGGTATAGATGTAAGTGTGAACCTGAGGAACTGCCCAACCCTTTTTCTCTAGTAAGAGTGTCAAACAAAATCCCAAATATTTCTTTACAAGCAATGATGTCTTTTTTTTTTTTTTTTTTTTGATTTCTTTCTAGGAATGTATACCAAATAACAAAAAGGTTCAGTCATCATGTAGAAAAACATTGATTTTATATTTTCTCTTAAATGCAGGCATTGCTTCAGTCAAACAGTAACAGCATCCAGAGGTCTATGGTCGTACCAACAAACGGGGCAATGACTCGACATCACAACAACATTGAGCAAGGTGTTCAAACATATCAACGTGTAGTTATGAAGAACGGCCGGCCTGTTGAAACTGAAGAAATCAGGTTTTATTCAACCAATTGAAGGCTGATTTAAGTCACCACATCAATGTAATGATTAATGTCATGAAATTCTAAGTGCTTGTGAGGGTTTATATGTTATATGCTGTGTATTCTGGATTTCATTTGTCAATAAATTGAGTTGGAAATCCATAATGTGTTGACATGTTGCCAATAAAAAGCAGTTCAGTTGCCTGATAGTCAAGGAAACTGATCTCAAGGCTTCTAGAAAGACTCAACGGAAAGCAAGAGATCCAGGGTCAGTTGCTTCAGTGCCATTCACAAATCCTCTGCCGTGGCCTCAGGGGATAGAAAAGTGTTCATCGTATACTATTTCTCCTGGAAACAGTAGGTCACCCGGGTACTTTATGCCTACTCTTTTATGAGTACTGTGAATTTGGACATACTACATTTGTCATTTACTGTTTTTTACTGTGTTTTACTATATATATTAGGGAAGTATGCGATTTCGGATGCAACCTGTATGTCCAGAGATTTCGGATTTTGGAGATAGAGATTATGCACCTCCATTTTTCTTGCATCCGTTTTGAAAGCCTCGTCACATACGTGTTTATGCCTAGCAACCCATGCAGATAGGTTGGTTATGTCTGGAAACACAAATCTTATTTGATCACTTGCAGTTAATTGCCTGATAGTCTGAACATAGCCACAGAACATAAGAGCTGTGTGAGGGATATTAATCTGAATATTAACTAAGCCAAATCTGATGTAAATATATGCATCTGACTGAACTAATAATGTTTTTAATGTTTTCACCATATTATATTTACTGGTTAACTAAATCAAAAGCAAAAGTAAAATAGTATGTGTAGTATTGAGACTTTGAACTCAGATTAACATCATGACAGTGAAAAGGTTCCCGGAAAGACGATAACAAAATCATGTTTACTGTAACGCCTGTTTGACATGAAAGAAGTGAATAACCAGAATGACATTTGCATTATCTAGCTTTAGGTTACGTTATGTACTTATATATGGCCTATATATTTCTCAGTGATATTTCAGTCTCATTTATACTCCTGACATCAACATCATCATCATAAAATCTATAAATATATTTATTGAAATATTAAGAATTAGCTACATAATTTTGTTGTGAGTGTAAATAATTTGTTGTGACATGGTGATGCCATAGGAAAATGATTGAATGAGTGAACATTCATGATTTAATGATACAGGAGGCACGGCATGTTTGAGCGCATGCTTTCAAGAGTCAGCTAATAATATCAGCCAAATATCAACTACAACAACAACACAATGACTACTGCCCAATATTCATATCATGTGCATTTTTAATGGTGCTCTCAGATTACAACGTCACAATATTAACAAATTAAATTGTGTCTGCCATTGCCTATGACCTAAATGAAAAAAGATATTTCATTGTAAAACTGCTGAGGAGATTTTGTCATTCTTGTACTGTATCTCTCTCAGTTTCCCTTTTGGCTGCATCAAGAACATTGCCACTGACAGATGGGTGGAGATATTATTTAAAACTTACATAGATCTGTGTGGGACACAAGTAAAGTCATTTTGCATTTAGAAATTTGAAGAAAAGCATTAAAGGATTAGTTAACTTCAGAATTAAAATTTACTGATAATTTACCCACCCCCATGTCATCCAAGATGTTTATGTCTTTTTTCAGTCGAAAAGGTTTTTGAGGAAAACATTCCAGGATTTTTCTCCATATAGTGGACTTCAAATTACAGTTTCAGTGCAGCTTCAAAATCCCAGATGAGGAATAAGGGTCTTATCTAGCAAAATTATCTGTCATTTTCTAAAAAATAATAATAATAATAATGTACTTTTTAACCACAAATGTTCATCTTGTACTGCTCTGCAATGTGTCACGCATTACGTAATCACGTTATAAAGATCATGCGTGTCATAGCTGGAAGTACCGATCCAGTGTCTACAAAGCGAACATGTAAAGACTAAGTCAAACGGCCTTTACAATACAAAAAAAAAAAAAAAAAAGTAAAAATGACGTCGGATGATTTTGAAGTTGGAGAAGAAAATGAGAAAATTTCACCCTACCTTGGTACTTTCGCCTATGTCACGCATGACCTTTCCAAAGTGCATGGCACATTACAGAGCAATTTTAGCTGAAAACGGCTGTAGAATTAAAAAAAAAAAAAAAAAAAAAAAAAAAAAAAAAAATGGTTATCATTTTTGAATCTCTGCATATTTTTTTAAAAAAAACACCCATATTCCTTCAAAAAACATAGTTGGAGATACAAGAGACCTTGAGTATTTGTTTAAAACATCAAGGGCACTATTTTAACGATCTAAGCACATGGTCTGAAGCGCACGGCGCAAGTGCACTTCCACTTTTGCTAGTTTAACAATGGGAAAAATGGTCGGTGCGCTAGGCGCATAGTCTAAAAGGGTTTCTCACTATTCTCTTAATGTGAGTAATGGGTGTGTTTTGGGCTTAATGTGCAATAAACCAATCAGAGTCTCATCTCCCATTCCATTTGAAAGCCAGTTGCACTTGCACCATGGCGGAATTTGCACCCGAAAAAACTGAATGCTTCTCTAGCAAGGAAACGCGAGGTTAAAGCATGCGACCATCTATGGGAAAAGCTGGATTCCACCAAAGCATTTATATCTTTATGCACACAATAATAATCTTTTATATTGTAATCCTTTTATTTTTAATATTTGGCATGTGTGTGCGCTGCTGCACGTCCCTGTGTGTGTAATAAGCAGAGTGAAAGCGCCTTGTGCACCCGCCTATAGGCGTATATTACTAACGCGCCCTTTAAATAAAAAAAATAAATAAAAAAAATACTGCACCATTGACTTTAGACCAGGTTTTTGCTGGTCAGTGGTGCAGTCGGTTTTCAGTTGCCTCAAAATAGCAACACACCTCGTTTTCAGACCAGCATGCCCATGGGCACTCAGATGGGTGCAAGTGCATTTGCTATTTAAACAATGTGGCACAGGACGTGAAAATGATAACTGCATCGGGCTGAAACTAGCAAAAAAAAAACACTTGCATTACGCCGGGTGTATGATAGGGCCCTAATAGTGTAGGAAGAATAGATTTATTTTCATTTAATACACTGTTTGCAAAAAAAATTTGCTGACTTCACCCCTATTGTCTGTGTGCATTATAGTGAAGACAACGAATTTATTTCCTATCATGCATGCCTATGAAAGACGACCGAGCCAATCAGAGTAAGTATAGGGCGACACGTGTAGCTCCACCGCAGATGCAGGCCCGCCACATTCAGTAAGCTGCAGCCAGGTCCTTCTTAAGTCTTTAGCATATTATTTATATAAAATAAAATATTATATATTGAGCAATAATATTTAAATGAACAATAATATCCATTGTAAAAGTATAAGAAGTTTGTACAATAGGAAATAAACAAGCAAACAGTTAAGTCAAAAGTAGTCAAAAGCAAGCATCTAGTTAAATTACAGGGTTTAAGTTTAATAAAAATATAAAGTTATGAAAATTAACTTTGTCCTCAGTGTAATCAATTTACTCTAAAACAAGTAGATTAATAAGGCCAAAGATTGCCTGTTTGATATAGCCTACCCAAAATGAATTACATCCTGTTTAACCACAATAGTTGTCACGGTTGGGTACTGCTCAGAGACTGGGTTTCTGAAGATCCATATGCAGCTTTACAACACGTCAAAACATAATCCAAATGACAGGCAAAGTTTCAAAACCACAAGAGATATGAAATAACAGAAAGTCATAAGAACAGTACTAGACAATACAAAACCTCAAACACAAATGCAGAAACAAACACAACTTAAATAGACAGACAAACGACACAAATGAGAACCAGCTGAGAGCAATAAACCCAGAAGAGAACTGGGCAAAAGGACTCTGGGAAAAAGAGTTCATGGCAGAGACACAGTGGAAGGGAAGAGCGCTCTCTAGTGGACAGACAAGGAACTACAACTAGATACAGCAACACTGGGAAATAGAGCAGTGTTGCTGTGGAAGGGCCTTCTGTGGACAACTAGGGCACAACAGCTAGACATTGTGACAATAGTAGCCTACATAAGCCAGCAATCTAAACAATTTTTCAAAAAGACACTATGTTTAGGCTACATATAAATAGCATCTAAACATCTACATTCTCACCTAAAAAACTCCTAAAACGACATTCCGTGAGATAATAATGGTAGTATTTTAAAATTATAGTGGGTTTGCTCTTCTTCATTGACACTCACTGTGAGAAATGTTGCCTGTATAGATCCAGCAGAAACAAGCGGAGTGATACAAACTGTGAAACGGTTCACATGGCTGGAAAGACTTCTCAGCCAATCAGATTCGAAGACCAGATGTAACTGTTATATAAATATATATATAAACTCAGCAAAACAAAACAAAAATCATTAAATTTATTATCAAAAGCATATTAGATACAATTCAGACATTCTCAAATGGCTCCAGCAGTTGTTACATACATTAATGTTAGGACAGGGTCTGTGTTTGATTTCAACAGCACGACTGTTTGTTTGCATTCGACAGCTTTGAAACCATCTGAACTAGAGATATTTTAGGCTTCTGTTAAATGCATTGAAAAATTGCTCTTGTATCATGGAGAAAACAACCAACATGGCTTAAAAATGATCTTCAGTGAATGAACTTGAATGAATGTTTTTAATGAATTGAGTGTTTATTCCTTAACTAAGCCTTTCTGTAGCTACTGTTTGTTTGCCCTTTAAAGTTTTTTACTTTCCGTTTCACTTTTAGAACCATTACTGAGAAACTGATGACTGGTAGTGGGTGGCGATTATCTGGTGATGTTTTTTTTTGTCTGACTGTGCTGTTTTCAACACATTGTTTTAAAGACTTGACAGCTGCAGTGGTAAGTCACACAAACTGTACTATTATTTTATAGTAGGCCAATATTACATTTACATAACAATTAAATGTAATGTCTTGATCCATATGGAAATTGTTATCATGTGTCTATGATAGAATCAGGTGTCTCCAAACCACTAGAATTTAATTTATTGCTCATCAGTTTTTGAGGTTCTATTATTGGTTATCATTGGCTATTACTGGCCCTCGATTGCTTACTGATCATTTTAAATTCTGTAAAATACCACATAATTGTTCATTTTATTTCTTTTTGAGCCTTTAATCCAACATAATAGATCCTTTTGATCACACTTTAGTTTAGGGTCCAGTTCTCACTATTAACTAACTATTAACTACGACTTTTCCCTCAATAAACTCCTAATTACTGCTTATTAATAGTTAGTAAGGTAGTTGTTAAGTTTAGGTATTGTAGTATTAAGGACGTAGAATATGGTCATGCAGAATAAGGCATTAATATGTGCTTTATAAGTACTAATAAACAGCCAATATCCTAGTACTATGCATGTGAAGAAGCAACTAGTTAATAGTGAGAACTGGACCCTAAACTAAAATGTTATTGTACTTTTAAATATAATATCTTAAAGATGACAAAATTACAAAAGTTTCTAATGATTTAAGGTTTGTCAAAGTGGACAAGGAAAGCAAAAATCACACTGGTCGGAGTTCAAGAACAAGAGGGACAACATTTTTTACATTTTTCCTGTAACTAGTGTTTGAAGTTTAACATAGACATTACAATGCTCTGACAACCACTGGATTAAAAACTATATGATGTGCACTTTAAAATGAAATAAAGAATATAGAAATATCTAAAAGAGTATTTATTTATTTAATTGGAACATTAAAGAATTAAAGAATGTGTGTGTGTGTGTGTGTGTGTGTGTGTGTGTGTGTGTGTGTGTGTGTGTGTGTGTGTGTGTGTGTGTGTGTTCACATGGTCTTTGATGTAGATTATAATGTAGGCCTAACTGGATGATACATTCCTCAGCAGTAATACAAATAAATGTAATTAATTACAATAAATTAATAAAACAATGAATAAATCTGAATTTTTAATTGTTTCTCCAGATGGCTTTTTCAGTTGCTACTTATGGTAAAGGAAACTTTGGAAAGGTGTATAAAGTAACCTTTGGAAATACCCGTGCGGCTCTTAAGAAGGTTCCCTGTACTGTTGCAACTAAAGAAGAAATTCAGAAAGAGAAAAATATATATCGGTAAGTGTATATATATATAGGCTACATATTGCTACTTGTTCAATTTACTAACTAATGCAACAATTCTTGCACATTTTGTGCAATTTAAATGCATTAAATTCATACAAATTTGTAAATTGCAAGCTTACTTCACTTGTTTTGAGACTACATGAATAATATTTGTTGCATTAACTGAAACTGGGCAGTGGCGTTTTAGTTCCCATAATGCTTTATATGAGACTGGATTGGGAGAATAAATGTTGAAATTAAATGTTATTCTATGTTCTTTTGCTAAAATTGAGCAAAATTGAGAAAGGGGAAGTTTAATTGGCTATAATGTTATGTGAGCGATTACTGCGCTCATTATATTACATAAAATAAAAAAAGAAATGACATATTTTGTCTGCTAATGTACGCTGAGTCTTGCTGTTAGCAGTCAATCTAAAAGAGATTTATTTACATTTAAATGTTTTAGGACTTACTCAAGTCATTCAGGTTCTGGATCCTGGATATTTATGATATTTCATATTTTGCACACATGATCTTATTGTAGGTCATTGAATCATTCCAATGTGGTGAAGCTCCTGGCAGATCCCTGGCTGGACTTTCAGAGCATGTGGAATATTCCTTTGGAATTCATCTCTGGGAAAACTCTGGAAAAACTTATGTTCAGCTCACAGTCATACATGGAGGTAAAATATTTATTTATTATTATTATTTAAATTTTGGTTAATTTTTTTTTCTTAAAGGTACACTATGTAACTTTTGGACCTTTAGCAGTTAATAAACCAAAATGTATTTTATGGAAAAACGTTTCTTTGGTTGTGCTTTGGCTCTGCGTGACTATGCGGTTGACTATGACCCTTCACTACTGCTTTACAGTGAACTCTGTTAGAGAGCTATATATGGCAGTTTATCTCTTCAATTAAAAACCTTATTCACCTGTTAGTAATAAAACCCCATCTTCGCAACATATTTACAACATTTCAAATCCATCAGTTCTCATCATCTCCGAAAAGACAAACAAATGTTGATTTTTGTGTTATTACGAACTTTATCACATACTTTTTTGCCAACAGACTCTCCTTTGCACAGCATATTTATAAAATGGGTAGAGATTTAGCGTGCTCCATGTTAGTGTTGTCAAAAATATTGATTTTTTGGTATGTAATGATACTGAAATAAAATATTTCCAATACTTATTTTCTACAGTATCGATACACCAATACCAGCTGCGCTTTCTTGCTCTCTCTTCTGTCCGATAGCGAGTTGACACACACCTGCCTCTCATTCACTCGTCTCACTCGCTCCGGTTGAATAATATTGGTGTTACAGGGCCTGAATCCCAGTGCAGGTATTGCACATTAACTCATTCCCGCAGGTTTCGTATTCACACCCAAAGCAAACACTCAAACAGCTTGCAAGTTCCTAAAATTAGTTATTTTCCACAGCTTATTGCGCTTATATAGTCAAATACACACAGCATCATGTCAAAATGCCTGTCCTGTCAAGTATTCATTAAATACAGTCTGTTATGTGTTAAGTGAATGCAAACAGTCGAGAAATGAAATGCATGTTTAACAGTAGCTATATTGGATCCGTGCCATTCGAGTCTTAAAGTGACAGCAGCCTAATAAACCTGCTGCTGTCTGTGCCATTAATGTTAAAGAAAAACAAAAGAAAAAAAGAAATTCCTCACTGCTCTTGACTGTTTAAATAACTTTTGTAACTTTAATTATAAGGGTTATTCTGTGTTTAAATTTTACAATGAAGACTATAGCAGTGTTATTTTACATTTGATAACTATGTTCAATTTCTGTAGTATTTCTTTTACCTTAATACTACTGTTAGACCTATCTGAAAAACTTAAAGGGATAGTTCACCCAAAAATGAAAATTCTGTCATTTACCCACCTTCATGTCATTCAAAACCTGTAAGACTTTCATTTATTTCATTTACTGACTGTCTTTTTTTGTAAATTCAATTCAAAGTTGGAAATCAAGCTTCGTTGTGCTGTGTGTAGTAACAAAATTACACCATTATAAAAACACAAATTCACTGAGTGAGCAAACATTTAGGTGAGATAATTGTAATGGTAATCAATGTATATATTTGAATAAAAAGCCTAAATGGTATCGAATATCGATATTTTTCAAGGTATTGTATCGAAGTTAGAAATTACGGTATTGTGACAACAGTTCTCGCTCACTGTGACACCTAACCGATGCCACTCCCACACCATACGCGCGTCAAAGTAGCCGGAGCAACTTTTCTCTGTTTACGGATAAGGACACGCACGGGTGAGTGACGTATGTACGCAATTTCTAGACATGTCTAAAATATAAACACTTATAACAGGCTTGTGAATCAGGGTAACACGTTTTGGAAAAAGGATTAAAATGTATTGACTCATTATTTAAATATTGCTACTTCTGAACAAAAAAAAGTTACATAATGTATCTAAGTCAAACAATTACCATTAAGTAATGCACCTCCTCCAAAAGGTTCTAAAAGAGGTTTTTCATCACGATGCAATTGAAGAACCATTTTGGGATCCATAAAGAACATGTACGTGAACATTATTCCCTAGTGTGAAGTATATTTTAAACTTTTTCCACTGTAAAGAACCTTTTGTGCAATGGAAAGGTTCCATGGATGTCAAAGGTGTTACAGACAGTATATATTAGATGAATTTTTATTAATGCAATCAGTGGTAATATCTTTTTAATTTCTTTCTCTACAGCTAACAAAGCCTGTCTTAAACGCTATTATCAATGGCATGTGTGAAGGCCTCGCTTACATGCACAGCAAGAGTATCGTCCATCAGGACCTCAAGCCTGACAACATCATGGTGAGATGCTTTGTGTGTCGAGGTTTTTTCCGAACAAATGCCCTGTGGACAGATAGACTGTTAACGACTTCTTTTAACATGATTTTAAGTCAATTTAAAATGCTTTGAGGAATATTTCTGTAGAAATGTATGTCTAAAAAGGCTTTTTATCAATTTGCTGTCCTGAGTTTCTAATTAGCTCTGTATTCTTATTGTACTGTATCACAATATGGAACTTCACACATTTGAAATGGTTTTTCCGTGCATATACTGATTGCATGAGATTGAGAATACGGTTATCTTCTCATCATGAGTAACTCAAACTAAAAAGCAACAAAAAGCCAATATTTGAACTTTTATCAGATAATACAGATCAGTCATTACAGCGTGTGTCATTCAAACCCGTGTCTCATTCACAGGTGGAACACAACACTTATCGAGCTGTCATAATTGATTTAGGACTCGCCAGATTTCAAAAGAATGGGCTTTGCTTTGGTGCAGAAGGAGGCAATTGGTGTTACTCTGCTCCGGAGATTTTCCAAGGAAAATACAGAGACCAGTACTCTGATGTGTGGGCGATGGGCAAAATCATAGCAGAGCTCCTGATCGTGCCCAGAGCGAGACTCCCTCCGACCATCACCACTATTCATGTGATTGCAGCCATGAATATGAATCCATATGCTTTCCCGGTCTCTAGAATGGTTAACAAACTTGTTTTATTCAGACCTACAATGGCACAGATCTTAGGAGAGATTGTTCAGGTGGGGAGAAGGTGGATTTTGTATACTTGCCTTTTTGGAAATGTAGGAATGTAGCTATTTAAAAGATTCTCTAGAAGCTTAGATTTGGCAATGAGTTTATTACTGACTGACAAACTTCACTAACACATTTGCTGTGTTCATGTGCCAGTTATAAACGATGAAGTGTAAATCTCAAGATAGTAAATGACTACAATTACTAAAAAAGGATGCATTAAGAAACATCTTTCAGGTTGTGCCTGGGAAATGTAATTATATGGCCAACAATCAAAAGAGGCAAAATGCTTTTTAAGAGTATTTTTTGATTTTGAGAGTATTTTTTCCAGAGATTATATGTGATGATTTGGATATATAAATATATATTTTTCTGTGTTATATATTATTTAATTATGATCAGTGTCAGTTTAATGGAATAAAAACAGAGTTTGTTTGAAATGTCAAAACAGTGGCAAACAGTTATTTGTTGTTCATTGTAATGTGGTTGATTAATAAATTGATTTTACATGAATGAAAAGCTCTTTGATATTTTCAGTGCTCTTTGTTGATACACACCTGTTGACATACTAGATGTTTCACTTTCAGAAACTTTCGTGCAATGTTCCCTTAAGGAAATGTTTCTGCTCAGAAGTTGTTTTTTCATTCCTCAGAAGACTTTATGGAGATCTCATACTTGTTTCATTTAACTTTCTTTCAGATGTTTCTCTTAAAGGGATAGTTCACCTAAAAAAAATGTTTTCCCTACTTAGTCAATGGGGAGCGAGATCTGCTTGGTTACAAACATTCTTCCAAATATCGTCCTTTGTGTTCAGCAAAACAAAGAAATATATACAGGTTTGGAACAACTTGAAATGACAGAATGACAGAATTTTCATTTTGGGGTGAACTATCCCTTTAAAACAGAGTGGCAGTTTGTTTCAGTTTGCAGTTCAACCACTAGATGGCGTGTTTTATCACAAAAAAAAAAGTCTTTCAACTGCAGCAAGTTGTTTTAATAATAGACAATTATGAAAAATGTGATTTTAACATATTTGTGCGTTAACATTGATCATAAGCATGGAAACACTATGTTACTATGTTTTTTCCAAGGCACCTTTAGGGTATGTAATTCTCTTGAAAACCTGTCCGTTTAAAAAGAAATACATTCTAAGCCTATATAATTAAATGCTTCCTGTGTCTCCCAACCTGTTTGATAACATTTCCCAGAAGTCAAAGCAGGGGCTTAAAACATGTTTCCAGTACAGGAAGACTTACAGCATACTTTTCATAACATAATGATGACAGTGTAATGAAAAAGCTACACTATTCTTTTGTTCTTTCTCTTTCTTTCTTTCAGATTGAATGAATGAATGAATGAATGAACTTGTCATTAACTAGTTCCAAAGAGTATCTTGCATTTCAGTAAAAGCAAGAAAATTTTAACTTTTGTATTTATATTAATCGATCCCACCTGTGTCTAATTATCTTATCAGTTATAGCTTACCCTTACAAAAAAATAAGCATACTTAAAGTTCATTTTGTTAATTATACTTATGTAAAGTTCAAATATGTTTTTAAGTATACTTTATGTATACTAATATCAATTTACTAGTGGCATGGAGGGGTCAGTTACATACTTCTAGCACCTTTTTTAATTATGAAAGTATAAAGTACTCTTAATAAACTACTAGTTTAGTAGTTTTATACTGCAAGTATACTCGTAAGTTTCTTTAAGTGAACTTAACATCATACTTAGTTTACTATTTATATAATTTTGCACTTTAAGTATACTTCTATTTAGGTATTATTTTTTATACTTTAACAGTACTAAATTCCTATGCACGCTACCAGTGGACTAGACAACACAAACATTTACATACTCAGATTAGGTATCTGTTTTCTTTATAAATTAATATTTTCAAACAATGTAAGTTTATAAGACAGTATATGTAAAACTATGTGAAAAAAGTTTTTAATAGGCTACTCAATCAAAAGAGTAAACAACTACAAGCCAAGTATACTTAAAACACTTACTTATACTTAAGTAGGTATATCTCTGTCAAAAGATTTAATACAAATATAGGCCGAATATATACTTAGACTTTTCTGTCATTATAAGTCAAGTGTACTTAAGTGTAATTTTAAGAGAAGTATATAAAAAGTAGACTGAAAGTATAGGCTATACTTTCTTATTTTAGTTTAGAATAAGAATAAACTTCTTGAATAAACTTTTTTTTTGTAAGGGTATGTACAGGGTAAATAAAATTACATTCATTTTGACAGAAACTTGCCCAATTTACCTCACCACCACGTCTTGTGTTATATGTAAAACCTTGTTTAACGAGTTAAATAGTGTTATAGTTAATTGGATCCTTGTCAATGTTTTCTATATAACCCACGATAAGCGTAAATAATGCACAATATGATAGATATAAATGTTACATTAAATTAGGACAACACTAACCATTTTTGTAGTAAATTTTAAGTTGGTCTACCATGATATTCATGTCAGTGAAATTTAAGGGCAAAATGTTAGTCATATGCAGTGACTACGCTGAATATCTGCTGAAGCAGCAGTGCGCATTATTTGCAGTTCGATTTTCCAACCACCAGAGGGAGTGTGTGAACGCTTAACATGCAGCAAAACTTCTTTCAGTTGAAGGTCTATTGCTGTGAACGAAAATGTGTTTGTGAAAAAAATAATATAAATCATATAAATTGGTCATATATTTATGTATGAGTAGTTGATGATCCTTTCACCTGTATTGATAGATAAAAGTGATCACATTTAACAAAACAAACTGTCTACGAGAAAACAATAAAAACACCCTCTGTGTGACAAAAATAATTTCTTTGTGCACTACCAGTCAAACGTTTGGACACACTTGACTGAATTTATGTTGCTCGCAATCTTAAAAACCTTTTGACATAAAGGCTTCTAAACGCATATGAGATTCGTTTTAATAAAAATACATAATAATAATAATAATGAACATTTATTCTATTGCTGCGGGCAGTGGTTTCCTTGGCGATGATCCATCGGTACAGTGAGATCACCTGAGGGTGTGAGCATCATGTGACAGTGAGAATCTGAATCATCACTGGGGTGTGTCATCGGTGAAGCACCTCTAATGATTGGCTCACAGAGGAGAAAGAGAGATACATTACCTCATAGCAGAGGAAAAAGAGATGAGCTCATACTCACCTGACTCATATTCCCAGCTCAGAGAAGCATTTACACTCAATGTAAAGCCCCAAGTGTTTATGTGTGTGAGAGAGAGAGGAGAGGAGAGGAGAGGAGAGGGGGAAGGGTCAGTCATAGTGCTCAACAGCAGGAAGACCTGAGTGCTGGACATTGATAATATCTCTTGAAATATAAATGATAAAGTAAGGAATTGCAAAACAGAAAATAGAATCTCTTAGAACAAATGTATTTAATTTTTATTAGTAGTATTAGAATTATTTACTATTATTTATTATTAGTTAAAAATGCATAAACACAAATCACATAATCCATATTAAGTGTGATAGATTAATTAATATTGAATTTATATAATATAATGTAATATCAGTTAAGAGCAGATGCTGAAATTCCACACGCTTGCATTTTTACTTTTTAATATTCAAAAAAATAATAATGCAATTTCAGCATCTGCTCTAAACTAATAATATCATATCATATCATATCATATCATTGTTCACTAACAACAATTCATTTCAAGTTTTTTTCTAATTAAAATTAGTTTAAAATGTCAGCATCTGCTCTAAACTGATAATATATAATATAATATATGTTATATAATTATAATATAATTACTATAATAGTAATAGTTCTTTCAGAACACATTCATATATATACACACACACACACACACACACACTAGTATTAGAATTATTTACTATTATTTATTATTATTATTTACAAATATATAAACACAAATCACATAATCCATATTAAGTGTGATAGATTAATTAATATTGAATTTATATAATATAATGTAATATCAGTTAAGAGCAGATGCTGAAATTCCACACGTTTGCATTTTTACTTTTTAATATTCAAAAAAATAATAATAATGCAATTTCAGCATCTGCTCTAAACTAATAATATCATATCATATCATATCAATGTTCATTAACAACACATTCATTTCAAGTTTTTTTCTAATTAAAATTAGTTTAAAATGTCAGCATCTGCTCTAAACTGATATAATATAATATAATAAAATATAATAGTTATATAATTATAATATAATTACTATAATAGTAATAGTTCTTTCAGAACACATACATATATACACATACACACTAGTATTAGAATTATTTACTATTATTTATTATTATTATTTACAAATATATAAACACAAATCACACAATCCATATTAAGTGTGATAGATTAATTAATATTGAATTTATATAATATAATGTAATATCAGTTAAGAGCAGATGCTGAAATTCCACACGTTTGCATTTTTACTTTTTAATATTCAAAAAAATAATAATGCAATTTCAGCATCTGCTCTAAACTAATAATATCACATCATATCATATCATATCATATCATTGTTCGTTAACAACACATCCATTTCAGTTGAATTTCTCATTTTTTTTCTAATTAAAGTTTTTTTCTAATTAAAATTAGTTTAAAATGTCAGCATCTGCTCTAAACTGATAATATATAATATAATAGTTATATAATTATAATATAATATAATTACTATAATAGTAATAGTTCTTTCAGAACACATTCATATATATATATATATATATATATATATATATATATATATATATATATGTGCACGCACACACTAGTATTAGAATTATTTACTATTATTTATTATTATTTACAAATATATAAACACAAATCACATAAACCATATTGTGATAGATTAATTAATATTGAATTTATTTAATATAATGTAATATCAGTTAAGAGCAGATGCTGAAATTCCACATGCTTATGCATTATTACTTTTTAATATTCAAAAAAAAAAAAGAAAAATAATAATGCAATCAGAATTTCAGCATCTGCTCTAAACTGACATATAATATAATATAATATCATTGTTCATTCACAACACATTCATTATATAAATATATATAATTAATGTTTAATGTTTATTAATGCTGACTGATTCATTTCATTGTTATGTGACACCACATTACAGCATGGCATGTGTACTGACAAATGCTCTACTGGATGATGTCATATTAGGTCATCATTTACAGTATGTGGGTGTTGTAAGTACAATATGAGTATATGCAAACACATTGCTTCTGCGAAGAGAGAGAATCATCAGCACAGACTTCAAAAGACGTTTGCAGTGACTAGACAGGCAGGTTCCACTAAAATCAAAGTGAACGAGTTGAAAGACAAAGGGGGACTTTATAAACAAAAGACCCAGACCCACAGACAGGCTGGCCAGGCAGGGAAACATGATCTGTTATCCATAGTTGATATTGATTTAGGCCTTGGGCTCCCAGTAGACACCATTAATGGAGGCAAATGACCTTTTGGACATACTGACTGTCACTAAGGTGCTGGCACTGATCCAGAATGTGTGAGAAAGACCCGTCCTGTACATCTCACATTAGTGTTGCCATCTGATGGACTGATGCTGCAATAAACTCCTTGGAAACTTTGTGCATCAAACCAGTTAAAAACACTGAGAAACTGTAGATGCAAAGAGTACAGAGAAAGAGTGCAGACAATGTAAGAGCTGATCACCTCTATATTTGCCATGCAAAGAATTTCATTAGCATCTTTCATAAGAAATTAGTTGAGTATGCTTGCCTTTGATGGTAAAGAAACATGGCATTCTGTTATTCTGTGTGGTCAATATGATTCTAAATGAAACCAGCTTCAAGATTTTGCAAACTACACTACAGTCTCATGTTGTCACTAAAACCACAATTTTTTTCACAGTTGCTGAATTGCATGCATTTGTAAGTTTGCAACTGCATTATCATCCAAATATATATATATATATATATATGTGTGTGTGTGTGTGTGTGTGTGTGTGCGTACAATTTTACAGCATGTTTTAATTATAATAACCCTATTATTATAATGTTGGAAATGTTACCTAACCCTTGCCTATAAATAATAAATAGGTTTGTCTGTGACAACATGCCCCACTTTAAGGTCAAAGTATGTTAAATCAATTAAATTATTATTTTTTTTTATATATGCACATGTATTTTTCAAAACTATATTTTGTGTATTTTTATGTTCCAAAAAGCTTTTTCGTTGCATAAATATCTGTCAGTACAGAAACTGGTTTTCAAAAATAACCCTGAAAATATTCACTGGAATAAAAAGTCTGACAATGAGTGTTATTATTTGCTTAATATTAATAAAATCTGTTTTTGTATCAGTTCTACAATTCAATCTACAATATGTTTTTATTATTATTATTATTATTATTATTATTATAGCTGCTGCTGTTGTGGCTGTTGTTGTTGTTGTTGTTCCACATTTCATCTTTGCCGCCAGGCGTGGCATCATGAGGACAGTGGCGTCTGAGGTGGAAACACGAAC
This sequence comes from Hypophthalmichthys molitrix, assembly GCA_037950675.1. Lineage (NCBI taxonomy): Eukaryota > Metazoa > Chordata > Actinopteri > Cypriniformes > Xenocyprididae > Hypophthalmichthys > Hypophthalmichthys molitrix. The sequence goes on along the minus strand of CM075507.1, from coordinate 30,205,109 downwards.
GGTCTTTGTTCAAGGTTTGCCTGCGATGTAGCTAGACACGTGCTCCCTCTCTCTCGCTCTCTCTCTCGACCATAAATGTGCAGTGCAGATCCTGCAACGTCTGTCTGATAACTCCCCGTGTCTCTTCTTCTCGCTGCCCGTGTGCTCTTCCTCTCAGTGTAACAGCACTCCATGCGCAACGGTAGTCCAAACAACAACTCAGTGACCCGCTGCAACCAACGGCAAACAGGGTGGGCGGACCCCCAAATTATGTCAGGTTAACTCTTTCAGATTGGGGAAATATTGGGGACAGATGTTTCAGTTCCTCTGCTTGAAAACCACGAATATTCGCCGCAAAATTTCAGTCTTGTTATGACACTCCATTTATTTCAGAATCATAACAGAACTGTTGTTGTAGATGTAGCAAGCAGCTGGACGGTGTTGTTTTCACGCGCACATGTGTTATCGTTCTGGCACGCCTCTCCTCACAACAGAATGCGATGAACTATGATGTTGAAGCCTAATATTTACGCATAAAATTATGTTTTGGATTATTCATTAGGAGTGAGTTGTGGGTTGCTACAAAGGAGTCTGAAATGCAACGGGATGGATGGATGGGTGGATGGATAGATGGATGGATGGTGACTGTCTCAGCGAGGCAGGGCATGGCAAGCTGTTTGAACATTTATTCTTACATTTCTCAAACTGCATCAAAATGCGCTAGAAATACTAACACAATATTAAAAAAATATACATAAATTCATTTAAAAATAAATAATTGTCATAGTAAAAACATAATGTTCTATGTGTAATGCTTCAGTCCTACTGGAATTCACATTAATATTTTTATGAATGATGCTGACTCGGGTGATAACTCACTTGTTGAGCTTTGATAATAATTCAATTATACCATGCAAAAAAATAGAAATTACCTTTTTTAAATGTTTCATAACTGGATTAATAATACAAATAATAAAAATAATAAATGAAAATAGTAAAATAATAATGCAAAATTTTAAACGGAGTGTCTATTTACACTAAGTGCAAATAGCATCCCTTGTTGGCAAAAGCTATTTACACTAGCTCCACCCACCAATGTCTGGTTGGGCCACTCAAGTTTAAAAAAGACGCATGTAATTCAGTGTCTTCAATGGTGCAACAGTAGCGAGTAAGGCTCACAGACCTGGCTTTTAACGCAATCGACGCCAGTTCGAATCTGACTTTTGCCAAGCTCGCTCTTCTCCATTTTCCCATATCATAACAGAAAGGCATTTATTTTCAATAAAAATGAAAATAATGTTCTAAAACTGCCTAATGAGTGTTTAATAATATTAAAAGTATTTATTGGGTTGGGTTAGGGGAAGGTGTAGGGAGGGTTTTTATTTTCCCAATAAGGCAGCATCCATTTAGTAATTTTAATAAATATAATCATTTACACTCTATGATATTATTGCATTCTGTTAATGTAAAAAAATAATGAGGTGCAAATCTGCCAATATAAAGTATAGACTCTAATTACTATTTAAACTTCTTGCAAACAACTGCTACTTTTACATGGTGTGAATAGAATATATCGCTATATATATTTTCATCTAGTGTAAACACTATCTCCAGCTCTTAGTGTAAATAGCATCTATTGCTAAGAAAATATGCTATTTTCACTTAGTGTAAATCATTTCTATTTACACTTAGTGTAAATAGCCTCTATTGCTATTAGCCACTGGCAATATTAAAATATGTATAATGTATATTGTTTTTATTGTTAAATAGTTTTTTATCTTTTACAAACAATATTTTTCTTTTAAGTAACGGTAAACAAAATTTGAATTACTGTAAATTCGTAAATCCATAAAATAACAGAAAAGGTAATGGCAGCTCATTGGCTGGACATTATCCAGTAATTTACGGACATTTCCATTAACCCTAAAACACAACGCAATGAAGTGCAAAATTCTAAATACAGGTAAAACACCTGTAAAAAAATTATTACAGAAAATTCTGTTAAATATATTTATATATACATATATAGTTAGTTGCATTACATTTATGGGACATTTAAAAATGCACTTTTAATTGGATTCATAATACGACTAATAATGAATGAAAAAATAAAATAATACAAAACAATCAAACTATGTATATATTTGTTTCATGTTTTTATAGTTGATTTTTAATTATGTTTTTATTGTTTTTACTTATTAAAAGTGGAACAAAAGAGTTATTACAATTTTATTTGTTTACTTAAACATAAAAATGAAACAGTATCGTAAAATAAAATTAAATAAAATATCG